>JANCRC010000010.1:7310000-7782500 GCA_024362995.1 Heteromeles arbutifolia | reverse complement strand
AGATCCCTGATTGGAAAGATCCACTTAGAGAGTTTTTTTCATTGCTAACCCTATCTTTGGATGAGGAACATTCAAAATATCGGTAAACATTCAATTAACGGCTTAAACACCAAAAACTACAGCAAAAACTCTACAAATGCAACACTAACAAAGGACATTCATAATGACACATTTCAAAATGTCGTTTGAAAGTTCTCTTAATTATATAGCTCTAGTCATTTTTCAAGATGTGCAACGATGGTTTGAAGAACCGTCGGATGTAATTTCATATTTACTTTCTTGAGAGCAGCAAGACTAATTTTGATACGTACATGGTTTAAATTAAGGATGGTAACACTAATTTCAAATAAGATGTCATTTCAGATTTACTAAAATATGTCATAATAAGTGAACAAAGTTGTTTTATTTTGTTTGATACAATGATATTCAATTGTAATGAGAGGCGATATTCTACTCTCAAGGGATATGGAATTGGCTAAGCCACATAATAGATCATTCATAGCTAGACCTCAAACTCAACACAGATATTATACGTCATCGTCATCCATGTGATTCAAATTTAAGACCCTCTCACTTACAAGTGGAGTAAAACCACTAGAACTATAGTACTAGTTAGTTAATAAGTGAACAAAGAATAATACAAAAATAATAATTAAGCTCGTTGATGTGAACTTAGCCTCACAGTGGACTAGCAATAATGTGGTTCAAATTCGCATTTGACGAGAATCGAACCTAAAACATCTCTTACGAGTAAAGAGGAATACCACTAGACTGTAGTACTAAGTGACAATTATTTTTGGGAAGTGTTAATGGCACTTCAAAAATCTCATTCTACACTCTTCACAAGTGTATTTTTCTTTCTAAATATAGAAAATTTAGAGTGTAGAATGAGAATTTTGAAGTACCAATAACAATTCTCTTATTTTTATTCAGTTTTAAATATTGACTAACATTGTAACGGGAGCTTCGTATTTGCTAAAATGAATGTACTCTCCCCGACGTATTTGCTAAAGTGTATATCTTTGACCAACAGTTCACCAATTTGGTCATTCCCGATCCACCAAGCAAATTAAAATGGTTGTTTTTATTGTTTGTTCCAATTTTCTTGTGTGCTTTAGTCCAATGGCCCCAAAGTTACAAGTTGAACAAAACAACAAATCAAACTAGAAATGTGCATTTATTTGTGGCCACGGGTACGCAAAAACATCGTTCAATGATTTCCTTCCTTATACCATGCAAAAAACACGTTCAACCACCAAAATTTGTTTCATCCTAATTATATAACTCAAATTCTCCCTATAAATTGAAACGACTTTCCCCTGTTTTCCTCAGCACTGCAGTAATCAAAGAAGTAATAAAGAAATTTCCTTCATATCCTATCTCTAAGGCAGCTGTGTTTTTGATCAACTTATCCTACAATATTCATCATGGAAATGAAGAAGATCTCCCTCGCCATCATCGTCCTTGCTGCCTTATTGAGCGTCGTCTTGGCTGCTGACCCAGTTCCCGCTACTCCCAAGGACCCAGCTGCCACTGCTACTAAGGACCCAGCTGCCGCCGCTCCTAAGGAATCAACTGCAGCTACTCCTAAGGCCTCAGCTACTGCCCCCGTAGGCTCAGCTACCTCCCCCGTAGGCTCAGCTGCTACCACCACAAGCACAGCATCCTCCCCTGACTCAGCTCATGCTCCTGCTCCATCAGGCGCCGCCAGCACCATGCCCGTTGTCGGCTCTCTGGCGGGTGCCTTCCTCGTGACCTTCTTTGGCTATTACCTGCAGTAAGCTCAAGAGAACAAAAAAAATATTCTCAATGAGACCACAAAAAGTAGAATATTTACTTGGAAATCCCAGGGATTTCCAAGAGAAAATTAAGGATGTTTTTGTATGTATGTGATTACGATTGTTGAATGTTAATAATCCATTTATATATATATATGTAATATTTGCTTACCTGCATTCCCTTGCCTGGATCCTTCAAACCTTTCTTCTCACCTCATAAGGTTAAAACCTGAAGATAAACTGTACAAGTGAAAAAACATGCAGTATATTTAGACAACAGTAAAAGTTAATCGCATCGATTTTCCAGTAGAGCCAATGTTGAGTAACAATCTGCAAATATGTTATTTCCCACTCTAAATCTTCAGCAAATAACACTCTGGTTGACAAACAAATTTATGTCAATACGATGAAACAAATACTCTTTTTTCTTTTTCTTATTTTCCGGAACAGTTTTGCATAAATTACAAGCAAATTGACCGTTAAAACTTAGGATTCTCCATTAGATTTCTGTGCAGACATGAGACTCTTTGTCAACCAGATAGCTGTTTCTCTAGAAGAGACGGCGTCTTCTCCAAATGGTCTTAGCACGCCGGCAAGCTCATCAAGTTTGTCCTGCTTTAGTAGCCGTGCGCAAAGCTCAAGCAGAGACTCAAGGGCATCAGCTCTTTGCTGACTTGGATTTTCCCAGTCACTCTTGGGATCATCACCGCTTACTGCCGCTACATCACTTGCTGCTTGATTAATCACATGAGCCTCACCTTTTTCTATCTGCGCAGAGCAACTGTTATTGTCTGCCTTTCCCACCACTTCATGTTTTGCTTTCTGCATGGAGCTTTCATTGTTATTTTCAGGTAACAAGTATTCCACATGACGAACTTCAGTATACACATTGGACCTTTCCTTCTCTAAACAGCAACTGGGTTCCACCTCAGATTTAGTCGATGACGAGCATTTATCATCAATCAACCCAACTTTTTCGGTACCGCCTACACTGGGCACCGCCAATACCCTGCAATTTTCTTCATTAGCCCCCTCTCCTGCTTTAGCTCCTTCAAGAACTTGTTGATTTTCATAAGCCTTTCCGTCCTCACTGTTCAGAGTCTTGGCATCAACCTCTTTCAATTGTTTGAAATTTGAGGCAGTTGGTTCTTCTAGTTCTTCATGCTGAGAATTTGATGCGCTCTCTGATGTAACCTCAATGTCAGATTCAGTATTTTCCTTTTGTGCTATACTGATAGTGTCAGCTTGCTTATCGCAAACAGATGCTTCTGAATCAGTCGGCCCATCTTTTGAACCATCGGTGGCATTGGATAATTCCAAAGAACAGCTAGTAGGATCAACTCTCTTGGTTTCAAGCTCTTCTGCACTAGCTGTGAATACAGGGTTATCAATGTTTGTTACATATCTATGCGTCAGATCAGCACTGCTCCCAAATGGTTGGACCTTTTCCACATGGTTCATTTTTCCAGCCTCTCTATCTTTGTTGTCTTTGCCACTGCTGCGCTTGCTAGGTGGTGATTTTCTTGGAGTTTTATCTTTTAAGTTGGTTTGTGGACATACAGGAAGAAAAACTGATGATGCATTCCGGCATTGAAGGACGTATGGTTGTAAGTGTGGATGCCTTAATAACTCTGCAGCCTAAAGTAATAGATCATTCGGGTATTAGAGCCAAAAATAAATTTTCTTCAAATATCATGCAAGTGGGAGTAGACTCACTGTTGGTCTGTGTTCTGGACTTTTCCTGAGCATGCTCTTGATGATTTGTTTCCTATGATCCAAGGTCAATACCATATAAGTCGATACATATCATATTAATTAGAAATATGCAATTGAAATATTCATTTCAAATAGCACCATGGTTTCTATGGTTTTAAAGATAATTACTTACAGTGTGGAAGAATACACAATTGGAAGAGGAGAAATGGTGGATCTGTTAATTTTGTTGATAAGCCCAGCCATGTCCTGTATAATCAAAGTCATTCAGAATGGCAGCCCATAAAATGAATGAGGCATCAACAGCTCAAGCTTATACTTACAGGCGCTCTAAATGCAGGTTGATGTGCGGCAATCTCAAACATACAGCAACCTGAAAAGCAATAGAAACTACAGTTACAACGGTTCAAAATCATGGTCATGAGCCAGGAAAGTATAACTATAAGAGACTAGAGTTCGTACCAAGCGACCATATGTCAGATTTATAGCCATAAGGTATATCTGCAAGGAGCTCAGGACACATGTAGTTTGGAGTTCCGACAACCTATGTTGAAAATATAGGGATTAAAAATGAACTGACATAAATAAGTAAATTTAGTGATATAGTTGCAAGTACAAGAGGCCAAAAATACTGAGGAATATCCTCTCCAAGATTGGGTGGCCTTATCGGATGACCCAGTGCTTCATGGGGAAGAAGGAGAGGTTTGTAAACCATTCTATGGAAATTTTCATGAATGAAGAGGCGTTCAAAGAAATAGTTGGAACTTCCAGCTTGTTTACAGCCACAGGGTTCTAAGAGACAGACTAGAATTGTGTAGGTTGGTAGAGGCATAAAGGCAATAAAATAATATAAATGTGAGTCCATACCGAAGAAGTAAGATCTTCTGTGTTGAGTAGTTTTGCAAGCCCAAAGTCACCTATAAGGTCCATGCAACATATACATTTCTTTAAAAACATCAAATATGGAAACCAAACTGAATGCAGAGAAACAGTGCTCTTCGCAATCAATATGTCTACATACCGAGTCGGATGCCATTGTCCTTTGTAAGGAATACATTTGAGCACTGCAATCATTGAAATTTATGTTATTAACCATCATAGCTATTATACTATTATTTCTCACTGCAAATATGGGTACACTATATTATATTAGTATATTACCTTAAGATCCCTATGAAGCACACGATTGGAGTGCAAGTAGTCCACAGCTAGCAACAACTGAGTCAGCCATTTGCAGAGCTTCTGCAGGGCAAAACAGAATAACAACACAGAGCAGTTGCTTGCTACCCTTTATACAGGTACATATACAGGACGTGAAGTTTTATCAAATCTAATTGATTACCTCCTCTGGAAAAAATTGTCCTCTGGCCTTCTTTACCATATCAGCCCTGTAAACAGATTAAAAAAGTTTATCATTCAGTAATCACTGGAAGCATTGCAATTGATTTTCTACTTCTTAAGTAATTTAAAAAGGTTTTGACAAAAAGTAGGATAAAAGAAATACTCTCCTAAGGTCCTTAATGAGGTCTTAATTAACATCCACTAGATTAGATATAGGCGGTTGAGGTGAATCCCGGCTGTCCATATCTGACCTAAGGACTCCAGAACAATACTTCACGTAAGGCCCCTATTTATGGACCTTAGAAGAACAGGACTGATCAATACATATACATAGTTTAATATGTTGACTAAGTAACTACGATATTAGATTTCCTCCTATATTTTGTCCAAAAATCATGTGCGTTGTCAATCACTTTCAAGCTTATACTTAGAAGAAACTTGAGGAACGAAATTAAGTATTTAAACTGGTTATAGAAGCAAAAAGATGTTAAAATATGACTCTTTAATTCCTAATTTTTGGAAAAAAAGAAAACTGCATTATGTCATACCAGCCAAAACATAATTAGAATATCGTTGATGTAAATTGTTGCTACTTACATGTCACCTCCTTCACAATAGCCTGTTACAATGCATATGCAGTCTCCCTGCAGAAAATATAAACTTTTAAGCATGTGCGTGTGAAGTCAAGTTTTGCTACAAGTGCTAAAGACTTATCCAAACATATACTCTTGAGTCCTATTCAAATATATGAAACTTAAGAATCATGGATTCACCTTGTCCACCCAAGCATCTTTATAATCCACAATATATGGATGATTCAACTTTGCAATTAAATTCATCTGCAGCAGAATAATAGAGATTGCGATTAATTGAGTAGGAAACACATCATCCAGAGAAAATTAATATGAAATCACAAGATAAAATATCAGAAGAAAACTAATACGGTTCACAGGTGACAAAATATGAGGTAGGCATTGAGAACGAGACAAGTGCTATCGACAATCTAAGATGATATTTAGAATCATAGTAACTGGGGATTACAAAACTACAAGGTTACAATCAAGGATCTATTATAATTATGTGTCCATAATATAATCAAGAATGCATCATTTATGAGATACATGTTCTGAATGTCTGTGCGAGCGCATGCTCATGTATTGTACTTTCATATGAATATTGTTTCACGCCTGCATCTCCCAGTAGATTGTCAAAAAATAGATCTGGGTATTTCTGACAGGACGAAGTGCAGCCAACACATGTAAGTTTCACAACACTGAGATAACCGGAACGACAGTGCTGATATGGACAAACAAATAAGAAAGTTGGGGCTTGTATGTCCTATGTTGACTGCCAAGAAAACAGGAAAGATGATATTTGATGCTACATTTAGTTCCTAAAAGGAAAAATGGTATGGAAAAAAGAAAAGCCTCACCCTTTAACTGGAAATATAGCAAATCGAAAAATTGGAACAACTTTTAAAGAACAAATAAAGGAAAAATATTTGTAGCTGGCACTCGGTTCTAAATTTATCAATATCTAAAAAGTTTTCAAGAAGCAACCTCTTGGTGAGCTGTGCGTTTGAACTTCTCCGCTTGCTTAGTCAAACGAATCTTTTTCAATACATACCTATTAAAAGGAAAATTCAATAATTAAACAAAGTTGGAGAAAGATTGGAGTAAGCAAATTTGAGTTAGACACAAGTTGTACAATCAAAATATAAAGTATTGGAATCTCAAATATCCCTTCTTCCGAAAATTCATACCCTGGAGATGTGAATTTTGGTAAACGTGTAGGGTTTTCTTACTGAATTCTGTCTTCAATTACAACCCCTATTATCCAGCTATTCAATTTTCTTGCTAAATTATGTCTCTAATTACACAATTATCTTGCAGATTACAAGAATTACATTACTAATTACAACTTTAATTGCAAAAGGTAAAAGGTTGGTAGAAAATACTCTTACTTCTTTTTCTGAGTCTTATGAAGAACAAGAAAGGCGGCTCCAAAAGCCCCTCTTCCAATCTGCTCTATTACTTCATAATCCTCCATCTTTGACTTCGTTTCGGCATCGTCAATCTCCATAGCCACCTAATTAACACCTTCAAAAAAAAAACCCAGAAACCCAATTTAAATCAATTGCAGGAACACAATTCCATACAATAAAAACAGACATTACTGCTCCTATAGCAAAACTTGACCAAAAATCTAAAAACCCAGAGGAGAAAAATTGGAAAAAAATACCAAATTCAATGCAATTTTGCTCTAAGTTAGAGTCTTTGAGTCTTGGGGTACTGAATTTCCCAAAAAAACTAGAGAGATATATAAAAGAATAAAAAGCTACAACATTCAGCAATAATAATAGGCAAAAAAAACTCAAAGTAAAAGCAACAAGAGAACTGAAATGATGAAAGGGAGAGAGGGGAGTGTGATGACTTACCAAAAAAGGGGAGAGAGAGAGAGAGAGGGTGGAGGGGCAGTCACAACTCAAGTAAAGCAGCAAATTAATACTTAATTAGAAGTTGATTATCTACCAAATAGAAAGTTGGGGAAGAGAGAGAGAGGTTTGGGAAGGCAAAAGGTAAAGTGACAGGTACTGTGAAATGAAGACTAAAGAGAAAAAGCAAAAGCTTTCTTTGCTTGCATTTTCAGACTCATTCTCTCGCCCTCTCACCAGAGAATGTTTTCCAGCGCGTGGTTGTGATGTCACTTTCCTTCCAACTCTATATCTATTTGTTTTTTGGACCCTTTTTTTAATAAACTGTCATAATATAAAATTTGAAATTATATTTTGAAGCGGAACATATTAACCATATTTTTCAATTATGTTATAATAATGTACATGCTTGTATTCCGGATAGACATAAAAATTTCTTCCACTTCTAAAAGAACTTCATGGTTCCACCCGTTACATTTAACGATTTTATCAATACGACATCAATTAGAGCCCGTTTATCTCCTAAATCTTCATTTCAAGAACATCTTTATACTAAGTCACTCAAATTCAAAATCGTTAGTCATTGATATATAAAGTAAATGGACGGTTCACTGTGACGATCTTAATTATTAACAAAATCGTATATTTATTTGATACATACGAATCACTAAGAATTATCAATTTATTTGTATTTTTGCCTAAATAGTCGTGGAATGATGATTTAGAAAAAGAATGATTTCGATTATGAGATATGTATAAGAAAAATCGTTAAATGAAAAGATATGGAACGACAAGGGTTGGGATGCAAGTATTATTATTAATTTCTATTTAAATAAGATCGTATAAGCGGAGGATTGATCTGAAGCACAAAGTTGTCAATCACTATTTAATCTTGACTCGCTATTCATGAATGTCAAGCCTAATACCTTTCATTTGCAAATGTAGTTGGCTCATTTTTTTAGAATTTTATTTGGGATTTTCTGTGGTTGCACAATTTGTGCTGGTCCTCTTAGTCCTTGTGATTCCATTTAAAAATCATTCTCTTAGCTAATTATCCTTTTTTAAAGGTGCTAATTATTCTTTTAATAGCTCATGAGTTGTCTCCGTGATGCTTTTTAGAACTTCCAGAAATTTGGAAAATAGAAATATTGTGAGTAAGTCACCCAGATGTTGAAGTTGACCTTGGGCTTGTTCATTGTCTATGGTTGCAAGTGGCAACAAAAGTACTATGCTGCCTAGCAGTTGGTGATGGAGCAAGTTCTTGATTGGTAAAGTCGTACCAAAACAACAACAACGACAACAACAAAAAATACTCGTTTCTTAGAGCATTTCCACCCATTTGGTGGATGAGAAATGTTAAGAAAATTCTTTTAAAGTGGAACATTTTATAGACTCTGTCATCTCACACTTTAACGTCGATTCTCATGTTAACATTATAAAACATTGTACCAAAAACATAAGGTTGCGTAGGGTTCATGAAGAGTCATACTTTTGAAAATGTCTCCTTAACATTTATCTTGGTTATTCTAAGTTTTGGAGTAAAGTTGTGGCATTTTATTCATTTAAATAGTAACTCTCATAACAATTACGATTCACTAATAATTCAGTGATTGAAATTAATTTGGAATAGATTGTTATGATTAAGTTACTTTTCACCCATTGTGAATAGTAACCATCATGGATTTGGACTCAAAGCTAGAATCGACAGGGCTGTTGCTAATGCTACGTCAGCCATGACTTGCCAAAAATGGGTGAAGATGAATGTTGGATTGGATTTGGGATCTAGCCATGACATAAAAGCATGGATGGAAATGCTCTTAGAGCATCTTCTAGCAGTGCTTCTTTGCTGAAGATTGCAAGAGAGGTTGGTGCAGGATATTACTCGTGATGTTGTTATGGTGGTTCTACATGCACAATTGTCATCTTTTTGTTGGTTAGATGTGAGTCTTCGTGATGGTTGAGGAATTCTATTGTATTCATGATGAGTTTGTAAGTGTGAATTTGTATGGTGTTTCTTTTGGCATGTACGACCTCTTGATTATGTTTGGCATGCATGTTTTATATTCGTCCTTGATGGTTTCTTAATAAATTCATAGTACCTTAAAAAAATATTTGATTTCTTGAGCATCAACATCAAAAGAGCCTTCTATCACTGATTTGTTAAATGCTTTCAGATAATTTTTGAAATGTCTTATGAACTTATACGCATTTTTGTAATAAAAAAACTAGTATTAAAAATTTTTATTTTTATTTTTAAAATTGAAGGAGAGAAGAAAAGAGAGAGAACGTGGGAGTGGGGAGAGAGGTTTATTTTTTTATCTTTTTTATTTTTTATTTTTCAAAATTTGAGATGTTAAAATTACATGTAGATGATGTTTAAACCAAAAATATCAAAAATTTGTTTTGTAAAATTACGTTATTGCCCTTAATTTTTTTATTGTGATAGAAGATTAAATAATATTTTCATTCTCTTTTGATTGACAAAAAGAGTTTTATTAATATGTAGTTTACAATAACAAAAAACTCTTTGCCAAAAAAAGAAAAAAAAATTATTCAAAAACTCCTAAGCAACTTTTTTATCGGGCACATTTTTATTACTAAGGACACTTTTTTTTTGGTCGAATCTGAGGACACTTTTTTTTCATTAAAAATATTTTCTTTTAATTCGTATTCCTCATGAAGTGTCTTTTTTTTTTTTTTTGTCTTTATCAAATTAAACATGTCCTTAATAATAAGTAATGTTATCTTAGTGTTTTTCGAAGAAACAAAGTTTTGTGAGAAACTTTTTATTAGTTCTCCCATTATATAATTTGGCATATGACCTAAAATTTTAAATGGTTTGTCATATTAATAAACTGAAATCATAAATTCATCATCTCACTCTAATTCCATTAAGTTTTCTATCCAAAAATTTGGACATTTCAACTCCCCACTATCGTTCAAGATTATTTCAGACATTTCAACTCTTGTTTTTTTTTAAACATAATTGACCACATTGAATTGTCAAGTATTGCAATCAGCTAAACTCCATGTTTGTGAGCCTAATGTATTTTTTTAGTAATTGACCACAAGGTTTTGAAACAAACGCGACATAGTTTTTTACTAGCCAAAATCCCTAGGTTCGTACCAAAGAAAATTAGAGAACTTACAAGACAAAGGTTAAAAGTCTAAAATTGTTGCGGTCATATTTGGAATATGAATGTGATTGTGTAAATCCTAGTGTATCTAGAGATATCTTTTATATTCCTTTTAGTAGTCTAATTTCTATTAGAGTTGTAATCCTAAAAGGGTAAGGATTTTACCTATCTTACTACTATAAATAAAGGCACAATGGGGTGATAAAACACACACCTCACAATTAAATCTCTCTCTTCTCTCTCTCACCACCGCCGGCTTCCATCTCTCTATTCCCTTACAATAGCTCAGTTAAATAGGCCTACAACACGTTATGAGCACGCTCTTGCCAGAAGCTAAGGAACTGAAGGATCGTAGGAGGAGGCTCTCTTCTACCAAATTCAAAGACTTTTATTTGTTTTCTGCCAATCAGGTACGCTTAAAATAAAAGAAGATATTTGAAATGTCCACGAAGCATGAAAACATTCCCCATCATGCATGAACCCCTCTATGTTTATATTTTCCTTCTGTTATATATATATATATATATACACACACACACACACACACACACATACAAGACCCTTACCAAGAGGGATCCCCATTATTTTCCTTCCGTTATACACACACACACACACACATACAAGACCCTTACCAAGAAGGATCCCCATTTTTCTAAAAAAATGGGGACACCCTCTTGACCGTTTAGTTGACTTTAATGAAATTGTGTGGTTGAGATTAAAACACAGGCCACACAATCTCAGCCACACAATTTCATTAAAGTCAGATCCAACGGTCAAGAGGGTGTCCCCATTTTTTAAAAAAAATGGGGATCCCTCTTGTGAAAGGTGTATATATATATATATATATATATATATATATATATATATATATATATATATATATATATATATATTGTATATGACACACCCCGACCTAAAAGTGGGGCGTGCTGGCCATCACGTGAGAGTGACGTAACCATGTGCACAGTGCGGAAGCAATAAAGAATAGAAATTTACAGATCAATTAAAACCAAAACCCTAGCAATACTAGTGTAAAAGAAGTGTGAATTCCACTAATACAGAGCATAAAAGTCTACGTGCAGTCAAGCAGAAGTACTAAATAGAAATAACACCCGAATGTGGTCCTACATAAGTGAATTCTGTCAGAACGTCCGATGAGCTCCTCGTATGCCACCAACGAACACTACCTAATACCTGGAGGGGCGAAAAACAAAGTTGAGTGGGTCAGAAACAAATATTTTCAAAACTTTTCTTTTCTCAAAAGTTATAACCCCTCGCCGTAAAACCTGTATAATTTCCCAGAAATAAAGTATATACTTTTATATATATAATTCTCAAAACCCTGCTGAAAAATATGTATGTATGAGAGTATGTATGCCATGCCAAAGTATCATAACTGAAAGCCAAAGCATAACTCTGTGAATGTGATTGAATACTAAATAATCAACTCAGCCATCGGCTGTATATAGCTCACAACAATCATCATATCATATAGCTCATACTCATCTCAATCATATCATCATATATATACCCTGCACACACATCAATACCACCTCTAGTGGTCTGCACAACATCACTGAATATAAACTAATATGCTCTAGTGCTACGATCACGTGAAGACTGAGCGATAAATTACGGGTCACCTACGAGTCGAACCCACCTATAGTGGCCTATTCGACAGGACTGAGCACCTAACTTGGATCCAAGGCGAGCATACGGTGCGGGAGATGAACATCACGTGAATGACTGAGCTCCTTTCTGGGTGGGAGCACTAATATCAGTGTGCAGGTTTATGAGCTCTAATCATATCACATCACATCACATCACATCATTCGTTCTCAACAACTAGTAAATAAATTTACCTGCCACTTACATGTGCATCCTTAGCACCAACATCAATATAAGTAATCAATAACGAATAATAAATAAATAGATACTTTGCATGGCATTTCATATGGCATTTCTTATCACATTTCATATAAACTGATTTTCTGGGAAAAACTCATTTATATAGGTATATACGGAAAACAAATGCCCACTCACTGATAAGTAGACGGGTCGTAACCCCCGTGCCTAGCCTGGCTACGCTCGTCCTCCGTATAGGTCTCGCTTTTATGAGAAGTAACTGAAATAACGTTAATTAACGCACATAATAGAAACCTTAGAAATAACTTCTCATACATTGCTCAATTTGGGTATATGAATATACCACTGTGATCTACACAAACTCAGGATCATCCCCATAATTTTAGAAAAATTTTCCAACCACCCACGCGCCGGCTTAGGCACGGCCAGACGCCCCCCCACGCGCGGCCACGTGACTTGCACACTGACGGCGTCAGTTAACGCCGTCAGGAATATTCCTTTAAAACCTAACGGTAACAGTTAAAGATAACTGACGGCGTCAGCATATTCCTTCAAAACTGATGGAATATTCTTCGTTTTCTCCGGCGAGTCGTCGGTCGCCGGCAACTGTTCACCGGTTTCTGGGTAAACTTCCAAACATGGTTTCTCCTTCATTTTTGCACCATTTTCTATGTACTTTATACCAAAATGAAGATCTCACAAAGATGAACACATCCATAACTTACTCAACCCCCAACTCGCCGAGGATTCGTCGGAAAAAGCCTCGATAATTCTGGCCAAAATGAAACTCCCCGATCTCGCTATTTCGACGTCCAAAATCTTCAAACGAACTACTCCCAGCTTCCTTAGGACCTCATAAAGCTTCCTATGAGCTCCAAATCCCCTGAAAAACAACATTTCACGTGTGCATGCACAGTGCACAAATCGGAGGGTGAGGTTTCACGGGGTTTTCGAAGGTTCCAGGTTCTAAAACTTATACTAATGGCTTCCTAGTACCACAAGGAACATAAATATATGTACCTTAGACTCGATCTGCCAGGTTTAGGGAGGATTTGTGTCTCATCCGTACAAAAAAAACGGAGAGGGAGAGAAAGAGAGAGTCTGTGAGGTAGAGAGAGAGTGAGTACGGGAGTGAGAGAGAGGTAGAGTGACTATGTGTGTGTGGGTGTGGTCCAAATACAACCAACACTCAAGGTAAAAACACACACATACCTTAATTAATGCCTAAGGGCATTTTTGTCATTTCACGTCCGCCGTATGAAAACTCCGGGACGGGTTGTTACAATCTACCCTCCTTATAAAAATTTCGTCCCCGAAATTTACACAACCAAAACCATCCACTAGTACTCATAAAACAACCTCGAGTACATCTCTCTCATCCGATCCTCTGTCTCCCATGTCGCTTATTCCACCGAATGGTTCCTCCACAAGACTTTAACCAAATGTACTATCTTGTTCCTCAGAACCTTTTCTTTCCAATCAAGTATCGTCACCGACTCCTCATCATAAGTCAAATCTGAACTGATCTCTAAGGGTTGATGAGGTATCACATGAGAATGATCTGCCACATAGTGACAAAGCATCAATACATGAAACACATTATGCACCTTAGACAGCTCTGACGGCAACTCAAGTCTGTAAGCAACTTCACCAACTCGCTCAGTGATCTGATAGGGTCCGATGAATCTAGGACTTAGCTTTTCTTTCTTCCCGAATCGTACTACACCTCGCCACAGTGATAACTTCAGAAATACCCAATCACCAACCTTGTACACTCGATCAGTGGCGTGTCTATCTGCTAAACTCTTTTGGCGATCTTGGGCCGCTTTCATATTATACTTAATAACCTGAATGTTCTAAGTAGTCACCTCCACCAACTCAGGGCCCACTAAAACTCGTTCACCAACTCTGACCAACATAAAGGTGTACGACAAGGCTTGCCATATAATGCCTCAAATGGCGCCATACCAATACTCGAGTGAAAGCTATTGTTGTAGGCGAATTCCATCAAATCCAATCGCTTATGCCAAGCGTCGCCAAACTGTAACATCGAAGATCTTAGCATATCCTCCAAAGTCTGAATCATCATCTCAGATTGTCCGTCTGTTTGAGGATGATATGCCGTGCTGTACAGTAATCTCGAACCCAAAGCTTCCTGGAATGCTATCCAAAACTTAGAAGTAAATCTTGGATCTCGGTCTGAAATAATACTCACAGGAACTCCATGATACTTCACAACCCTCGTGAAGAACAATTCAACCAACTTGTTCAAAGAATACTTTTCCCTCACAGGAATGAAATGCACTAACTTAGTAGGCTGATCAACAACCACCCAGATTCCATCATAGCCGTTTTGTGTACGAGGTAGCTTGTACACAAAATCCATAGTAATATTTTCCCATTTCCAATATGGAACAGGAAGTGGCTGTGACAAACAAAACGACTTCTTTCTTTCGGCTTTAACCTGCTAGCACACAATACACCTACTTACATACTCTGCAATTTCCTTTTTCATACCTGGCCAATAATAAAATGGCCTAATGGTATGATACAATTTAGTTCCTCCTGGATGCATCACATAAGCTGAAATATGTGCCTCATCAAGAATTGTCTTCTTTAATTCCTCATTATTTGGCACGTACATCCTATTTCCTTGCATAAGCATACCATCCGTCTCTCTAACTCTGAGATCTTTCTTTTTCCCTTGATTCCTCAAATGAATTAGCTCTTGAATCTCTTTATTATTCATCTGAGTCTCGAGTATACGATCAATCAGAATAGGCCTAACTTGGAAACTAGCAAGTAAGGCTTTTTCTTGTTCTGCCACAACTCTTTCTTGTTCTTCCAATTCCAATCTCACTCCAGTAGACCTCAAATCTACAAGAAAATGAACACGAGAAGCATACAAAGCATTAAGAGATTTCTTACTTAAAGCATCAACCACCACATTAGCACGTCCAGGATGATACTCAATCGTGCAATCGTAGTCACTTAGCAACTCAATCCATCTCCGCTGACGAAGATTCAAATCTTTCTATGTGAACAGATACTGGAGACTCTTGTGATCTGAGAAAATCCTACACCTCTCACCACAGAGATAGTGTCTCCAAATCTTCAAAGCGAAAATAATGGCTGCCAATTCCAAATCATGTGTAGGGTAATTCATCTCGTGAGACTTTAACTGACGTGAAGCGTAAGCAATTACCCTACCATGCTGCATCAACACACATCCCAAGCCATTCACAGAAGCATCGCTGTAAACCTCAAAATTTCCACTATCATCAGGAAGAGTCAAAACAGGTGCATGAGTGAGATAATACTTCAACTGCTGGAAACTCTGCTCACAATTATCATCCCACTTGAATTTAACTTCCTTCTTGGTCAACCTCATTAGTGGTAAAGCCATAACTGAGAACTCCTTAACAAATCGCTGATAATAACCCGTTAAACCAAGGAAACTCCGAACCTCGGTGACGGTTCGCGGCTGTTCCTAATTCTCTACAGCGGCTATCTTCTGAGGGTCTACCCGAATACCCTGAGCTAAAATAACATGCCCCAAGAAAGCAACTTGATCTAACCAGAATTGGCACTTACTGAACTTAGCATACAACTGACGTTCCCTCAGCTTCTTCAACACCAAAGTAAGATGTCGGACATGGTCTGCTTTTGACTTAGAATACACCAGAATGTCATCAATGAAGACAATGACAAATCTATCCAAATACTGCTGAAACACCTTGTTCATCAAACCCATGAAAGCTGCTGGTGCATTCGTCAATTCAAATGGCATCACAAGAAACTCATAATGACCATAACGAGTCCTGAAAGCAGTTTTAGGAACATCGTCACTCCTGATCTTCAACTAATAATAACCAAACCTTAGATCAATCTTAGAAAATATGCAAGCACCTCTGAGTTAATAAAAAAGATCGTCAATGCGAGGCAAAGGATAACGGTTTTTAATCGTCATCCGATTCAATTGCTCGTAATCAATGCAAAGCCTCAAAGTACCATCTTTCTTTCTTACAAACAAAACTGGAGCTCCCCAAGATGAAGTACTAAGTTGAATGAAACCTTTGTCGACCAACTCTTGTAACTGAATCTTCAATTCTCTTAACTCCGCATGAGCCATACGATAAAGAGTTAAAGAAATAGGATCAGTACTTGGTAGTAAATCAATAGCAAACTCCATATCTCTGTCTGACGGCAATCCAGGTAAATCATCAGGGAAAACATCAGAAAAGTGTCTAACCACCTTAACATTCTCCACGCTAACCGGAGCATCATCATTTAGTATCACGTGAGCCGAGTACCATTGACAACCTTTCTTTAGTAACTTTTTGGCTCTCACGGCTGAAATGATTCCATGCCTCAATCCATTAGGTTCACCAAAGAATGTAACATCAGGTAATCCAGGACGATGAAAGGTCACTGATTTCCCGTAACAGTTAATCTTAGCATGATTGCAATGCAACCAATCTGTGCCTAAGATAACATCAAAATCCATAATGTTTAGCGGAGTGAGGTTAGCAGGCATAACCACATTCTCTACTACTACGGAACAACCTAGGTAAACATAATCTACATAACACTTTTCCCCTCTAGGCATAGCAAACTCTAACTCATACCCAAGAGGTGAAGGTTAAGATTGTGTCAATTGAGCAAATGTATGAGTAATCACAGAATGAGTAGCACCACAGTCAATCAACACTTCAGCATAATGACCAAGAATATTTAACGTACCCATGATCAAATCCGGATTGTTTTGAGCATCCTACAACGAAAGGTTGTTGATACGTCCATGGTTCTGCTGTCTTCCTCTCCCTCTGATGGCATGAACTCCTTGCCCCTGAGGATTACGCCTCTGTCCTGACTGACTATACTGTCTGGAAGACCCAACTCCACTGGTAGTAGCATCAACCTGTTGAGACTGTCCTCCAAAATGCCACTGGGATCCACCAGCTGAAAACTGCTGTTGAGGCATATATCCTCCAGAGTATTGCTGTGGAGGCATATATCCTCCTGAATACTGTCCATGACTGCCCTGCTGATAGGGATCATGGGGGTACTGGTACTGTCCTGAAGAATAAGGAACGGAATCCCCCTAATAGTGGTATGCACCACCACGACCCATCTGGGTATAACCACCATGTCCTGAAAACTGTTGAGCTGGAGCTGGCAGTGGTAAAAAAGGCTACCGAGGCCTCTGCTGGCCTTGAGGACAAAACTTAGCTTGATGTCCCTCTTGACCACAAGTAAAACAACCACTGCTACCTCTTCGACATTCCCCTAGATGTCGACTACCGCACCTACGGCGCCAAGGTGCATTTCCTCTACCAAAGTTCCCCTGCCTCTGGAATCTGGAATCTCTGAAGAACCTACCACCTCCTCTCTGACCTGTGGAACTGAAACCTCCACTGGAAGAACTAGAACTAGTCCTACTACGCTTAAAGCTCTGAGTCTGGCGAGGCCTCTATAAGAAATGACCTTTACCCTTATCCTTATTCTGATTCCCATTTTTCTCTTCTTCTTCATTGTCGATGGGTAAATTCTCAGAATCCTCAATCTGAAGTAAAGCCTCATAAAACTCATGATAAGTAGTACAGGGAATCGCAATCGCAATGGAACGCCATTTCTTCTTAGTGCCCAACTTAAAACGACGTAGCATCTCAATCGGATTAGCAGCAACTTCCGGATGATAACGAGATAGATTAGTACATTCCCTGTAGTACTCATTAGCTGACAGCTTCTTCTACCTCAAACTAGTAAACTCATGTTTCTTACGATCAATGTATGCAGGAGGAATAAATCTCTTATAGAACAATTGCTTAAATACCTCCCAATCTCTAGATTCTTCCCAGGGTAACTCATCAGCCAACTGCCCCCACCATGAAGCTGGTTCCTTACCCAAAAACCATGAAGTCGTCTCCACCCATCTGTCCGGAGACAGACTCCCCTGATTCTGCATCAGCCTGAAAGTCTTCTCAATATGTATCAACCATTTCTCTGAACCCTCGGGGCCTTCATTCCCCACGAAAGTGGTTATCTTCAAATTATGAACCGACTCCAGAGGGGTCCGCTGAGGCCGCCGAATAACTGACTGAATAGCATTCGTTATAGCTTCCCCTAACTGAGCTATATCGGGGAAACTAGGTTCAGCTGAACGACGTGGCTCTCTACGAGGCGGCATAGTTCTGACAGAAACACCAAGATAATTAGAATATTCACAAGATATGCAGGACTGCCAAACCTATGCTCTGATACCAATTTGGCACACCTCGACCCAAAAGTGGGGCGTGCTGGCCGTCAAGTGAGAGTGACGTAACCATGTGCACAGTGCGGAAGCAATAAAGAATAGAAATTTACAGATCAATTAAAACCAAAACACTAGCAATACTAGTGTAAAAGAAGTGTGAATTCCACTAATACAGAGCATAAAAGTCTACATGCAGTCAAGCAGAAGTACTAAATAGAAATAACACCCGAAGGTGGTCCTACATAAGTGAATTCTGTTAGAACGTCCGACGAGCTCCTCGTATGCCACCAACGAACACTACCTAATACCTGGAGGGGCGAAAAACAAAGTTGAGTGGGTCAGAAACAAATATTTTCAAAACTTTTCTTTTCTCAAAAGTTATAACCCCTCACCGTAAAACCTGTATAATTTCCCAGAAATAAAGTATATACTCATATATATATAATTCTCAAAACCCTGCTGAAAAATATGTATGTATGAAAGTATGTATGCCATGCCAAAGTATCATAACTGAAAGCCAAAGCATAACTCTGTGAATGTGATTAAATACTAAATAATCAACTTAGCCCTCGGCTGTATATAGCTCATAACAATCATCATATCATATAGCTCATACTCATCTCAATCATATCATCATATATATACCCTGCACACACATCAATACCACCTCTAGTGCTCTGCACAACTTCACTGAATATAAAATAATATGCTCTAGTGCTACGGTCACGTGAAGACTGAGCGATAAATCGCGGGTCACCTACGAGTCAAACCCACCTATAGTGGCCTATTCGACATGACTGAGCACCTAACTTGGATCCAAGGCGAGCATACGGTGCGGGAGGTAAACATCACGTGAAGGACTGAGCCCCTCTCTGGGTAGGAGCACTAATATCAGTGTGCAGGTTTATGAGCTCTAATCACATCACTCATTCTCAACAACTAGTAAATAAATTTACCTGCCACTTACCTGTGCGTCTTCAGCACCAACATCAATATAAGCAATCAATAACGCATAATAAATAAATAGATACTTTGCATGGCATTTCATATCACATTTCATATAAACTGATTTTCTGGGAAAAACTCATTTATATAGGTATATACGGAAAACAAATGCCCACTCATTGATAAGTAAACGGGTTGTAACCCCCGTGCCTAGCCTCGCTACGCTCGTCCTCCGGATAGGTCTCGCCTATACGAGAAGTAACTGAAATAACGTTAATTAACGCACATAATCAAAACCTTAGAAATAACTTCTCATACATTGCTCAATTTGGGTATATCAATATACCACTGTGATCTACACAAACTCAGGATCATCCCCATAATTTTAGAAAAATTTTCCGACCACCCACGCTCCGCCACGTGACTTGCACACTGACGGCGTCAGTTAACGCCGTCAGGAATATTCCTCAGAATATTCCGTTAAAACCTAACGGTGACAGTTAAAGATAACTGACGACGTCAGCATATTCCGTCAAAACTGACGAAATATTCTTTGTCTTCTCCGGCGAGTCGCCGGTTGCTCGCGACTGTTCGCCGGTTTCTGGGTAAACTTCCAAACATGGTTTCTCCTTCATTTTTGCACCATTTTCAACGTACTTTATACCAAAATGAAGATCTCACAAAGATGAACACATCCATGCTTGACTCAACCCCCAACTCGCTGGGGATTCGCCAGAAAAAGCCTTGATAATTCAGGCCAAAATGAAACTCCCCGATCTCGCTATTCCGACGTCCAAAATCTTCAAACGAACTACTCCGAGCTTCCTTAGGACCTCATAAAGCTTCATATGAGCTCCAAATCCCCTGAAAAACAACATTTCACGTGTGCATGAACAGTGCATAAATCGGAGGGTAAGGTTTTACGGGGTTTTCGAAAGTTCCAAGTTCTAAAACTTATACTAATGGCTTCCTAGTACCACAAGGAACACAAATATACGTACCTTAGACTTGATCTGCCAGGTTTAGGGAGGATTTGTGTCTCGTCCGTACAAAAAAATCGAGAGGGAGAAAGAGAGTCTGTGAGGTAGAGAGAGAGAGAGTGAGTACAGGAGTGAGAGAGAGGTAGAGTGACTATGTGTGTGTGGGTGTGGTCCAAATACAACCAACACTCAAGGTAAAAACACACACATACCTTAATTAATGCCTAGGGGCATTTTCGTCATTTCACGTCCGCCGTACGAAAACTCCGGGACGGGCTGTTACAGTATATGTTTCATATATCTGTCAATATATATATGTTTCATGCGTTGCGCAATTATATTGCTATATGGAATTTGTGAGTCAAAGCATAAAAATAAATTAGAAGCAATTTAGGTTTTTCAAACTCTAGAAAATTCGAAAAAAAAAAACAAAACTGGGATTTTTTTTGCGGCACCACCGTGACACCATGATGGACCACTGCGCTAGCCTGAAGCCCAGCTGCATAGGGAAACGGTGTCGTATTGACACCTGGACAAGGCACACAGCCCTTTGGGCTCGCTGCCCTATTGGAAACCAATCAGGTTTCGGCCTGGGTTGCATAACCTACGGGCCTGAAGCCTCGGTCCAACCCGAGCCCATAACCCACAAGCCTTTGACTTGTTAGGCTTGCTACTGCCCCGGCCCGCATGTACCGCAGCCAACCCTGCAAGCTAGGCTTGTCCCATGGCCCAAAGACCCGGCCCCAACTTCGGTTGGGCTTATTGTGTGCTTACCCACAAGCCAGCTTCGACTGAGCTTGCTCTCGCGTACCATTTGGCCCAAAAACGCTAGTAGCTTGCTACTGGGCTACCCAATCCCCTCAGCCCGTGGCCTGCAGCCACATGTGGGTTGCTTAGCAGCCAAACCCGAGGCCCAAAATGCTATTGGGATATGGTTTTTTGCCCTACTCATGGCACCCAAGCCCAAATGCTATTGGGATATGGTTTTTTGAATCCAATGCTAATTTTTGCCATTTTAAATAATTTTAACCCAAATGTTATTATTATTTTTGCTTCCACAATCGACCCCGTTTGGTCCCGATCTATTGAATTAATTAAATGTGGCCTGCAGTCCATTAATCTGATAATTAATCTAAAATTATTGACCTGAAGATCACTTTTGGACATTATCGATTCAATAATTTATTTGTATACTTTGAACCGTTGACATCTTTTCGTAGTCTCGAAGCTCTCACACTTGAGCTCCCGAAGAAACACAAATCCACTACACTTAAATCAGTATATTACATTTTGTGTTCTTGCATGAACCTCTCCTTTATGAACTAATCGTTCATAAAACTAAATTGAACCTGTAGTTTCATATTTAGTGCATTTGAAACCCGAAGTTTTCATTCAAAACTTACCACATGAAACCTGTAGTTTTCATGCATAAATTAAACCAATACATGTCTATAGACTCGAATGTTCTACAATGTATGTCTATGGATTACCATATGAGTAACCATGTTTTGTACCTTCCGTTTTAAGGACATGTTGAACTTGAACAAGCTCGATTCCATCGCTCTGGAAGTATTTGGAAGAAACTACCTGAAGTGGGTTCAAGACGTGAAGCTCCATCTTACTATAAAGGGTATTAGAGCCGCCATCGAGGCACCTACCGACGACGAAGCTCAGAAAGCTACTGTAATGAACTTCATTCAAAGACACATCCATGATGCTCTACAGACGAAGTACCTTGCTCAAGAGGACCCACGCACCCTCTGGCTTGCTCCAGCCAACCGTTTTGATCACTAGAAAGACATCTACTTACCTGAAGTAAGAAACGACTGGCAGCATCTTCGCTTCAATCTGATCACTGCTAAAGTTCTGTAAAATGGAACTAACTGAATTAGATCTCCTGGAGAAGACCTATTCGACCTTCCATGCCACCAATATTGTCCTGTAGCAACAATATAGGGCACAGAAATTCATCAAATTTTTGGATTTGATCTTTGTTTTACTTCTTGCTAAAAAGTAGAGCCAGCTTTTTATGAAGATTCACCAAGCTCAACCCACTGGCTCGAACGTCGCGCCTGAAGCGCATGCGACCAATTATAACAGCCACAAACGACGCAAGAATCGTCGTGGCCATGGCAATGGGCAACAAGCCCCACCACGGGCCCAAGGTCAATAGAATCAAGGCCCACCCAAGGGAGGAAATGTGACCTAGAAGTGCCAACCCCTTGCCCCCAAGGCCTCAAACTTCAAGAACAAGGGAAAAGTTATCGTTCAATCGGTTTCCACTGAAATGGACATGTGCTACCGTTGTGGATCAAATGATCATTAGTCACACGTATGCTGAGCTACCCCCGAGGCTATTACCAAGTATCATTCCCGTAGTGAGTCTAACTTTGCACATGTGGAACACTCGGAAGATGCTACTATATCCATAGAGATATCAGATTTTCAGAAGGCATCAGCTTCTATAGACGAATAAAGTTTTAGACATGTCTTAGGGTGTTTTATCTCTAGTGGCCGAACCCACTAGGAGTGGCCATACCCCTATATTTTTCTAGGTTTATTGTTTAATTTTGGACACTTCGAATAATTGGTTTGGTTTGGTTTGTTTTGAACTATGGATTGTTATTTTATGGATATTATTTCTTGAATTGATTAATTGAATGAATGGAATTATATTTATGCATGTGACCAATTCAATCAATTTATTTCAAGGTATATGTCTAGTGGGGAAGTTAGTTGTTTGGCTGATAGTGCTACCACGCACACCATATTGCGTGAGCGACACTATTTTACTAACTTTGTACCTATGAAAGCACCTCTGACAACTCTCGCAGGCCCATCCAACCTGATTGAGGGATACGAAAAGGCCCGTATCATGTTGTCTAATCGTATACTGTCTTAACCATTAAAGAGGCCCTCTATTCTCCACGTTTCAGAAGAACGTTGATGAGTTTTAGAGATATTCGAGATAATCAATATCATATTGAAACCACTAAAGATAATGGATCTGAATTTCTTTGTATCACTTCTTACCAATATGGCCAGAAGTGTATTCACGAGAAGTTGGAACGTCTCCCGAGTGGGTTGTACATAACAACCATTCGCGGCATAGAAGCCCACTGTGTGACCGGCCCTGTGCCTAAGTTCCAGAGCACTTTGCTGCTTTGGCATGACCGTATGGGACATCCCGTACGTGACATGATGCGCCGTATCCTCAAATCATCACATAAGCATCATTTACCTCTATACGTTAGATTCCCGCCATGCAAAACGTGTTCTTTATGGAAGTTGAATACTCAACCCTCGATTACAAAGATTATTCACAAACCTCCTAAGTTTCTTCAGATGATTCAAGGGGATATTTGTGGACATATCCAACCAACATACGGACCGTTTAGATACTTTATGGTGCGGGTTGATGCATCGACACGATGGTCACATGTTTGCCTGTTGTCCACACGCAACGCTGCATTAACGAAACTCCTAGCACAAATTATTAAGCTAAGGGTTCACCACCCTAATTATCTGATCAAGTCGATTCGACTGGATAACGCTAATGAGTTTACGTCACAGACCTTTGACAATTATTGCATGTCAGTAGGGATTAATGTGGAACATCTTGTACCCATGTTCACACCCAAAACGGCCTGGCAGAAGCTTTCATAAAGCACATTCAATTGATAGCTTGGACTTTGGTTATGCGGACCAAGCTGCCGGTATCTGCTTGGGGATATGCAATATTGCATGCAGCTATGCTGGTCCGCCTGAGGCCCATCGCTACCCAACCTCATTCATCGCTACAGTTGGTTACTGGATACGAGCTTGATCTCGTATTTACGTGTGTTTGGGTGCGCAGTTTATGTGCCAATAACGCCACCACTACATACCAAAATGGGTCCTTTGAGAAAAATATGAATCTATGTCAGTTATGATTCGCCATCAATTGTTTGCTATTTAGAACCCTTGACAGGAGATCTTTTTACCGTACATTTTGCGGATTGTCACTTTGATGAGATAGTCTTCCCATCGTTAGGGGGAGATAAGCATGCTAACACTCCTAGAGAACGTCGTGAATTGTCGTGGTATGCTCCCACTATGTCTCATTTAGATCCCCGTACTGCCCAGTCTGAAACTGAGGTGCGACGAATTATAAATCTTCAGAGCATTGCTCAAAGCATGCGAGATGCTTTTAATGATCTAGCTAAGGTAACAAGATCACATATACCTGCTGCAAATGCACCTACAAGGATAGATGTAGCCTGCGTACGTCACAATCCTGCCTAGAAAGGTTGGATCATCCCCGAATGTGGGGTGGCCGCACCTTCCATGCAGCCCAGTACATTGGCGGCTAGCCAATCATCTGCTCCGACCCTGAAGCGTGGCAGAGCCCCTTGTTCAAACCATTTACAACCCCGGAAGAGGAAATCGACACCAACTAGTGACCTTAGTTTGAATCCGACCATTGCTCATTCATCTGTTTCAACACATGAGGTTATTCTAGATTACGATGATGTCTTAGACGAGACAACCCGACCTCCCAAGAATCTTGAGATTTCAATCCACTACGCAGTATTGGATGAGGTTTGGAATCGGAATGAGATGATCGTTGATGATGTATTTGTGTACACAGTAGCTACTGACATCATGCTTAGCGATGACATTGAACCACGTTCCGTTGATGAATGTCGACGTAGAATGGATTTATCAAATTGGAAACAAGCAATCCAGGTTGAACTCGATTTGCTTACGAAACGTAAGGTGTTTGGACTTATTGTTCCTACTCCACCAGATATGAAGCCAGTGGACTACAAGTGGGTTTTCGTGAGGAAACGTAATGAAAAGAATGAAATAGTGTGATATAAAGCACGCCTCGTAGCACAAGGCTTCTCTCAGCGCCCTAGGATTGATTACGAGGAGATGTATTCCCCCGTAATGGACATTATAACGTTCCGCTACCTAATCAGTTTGGTAGTTTCGAAAAACTGAATATGCAGCTTATGGACGTGGTAACCACGTATCTCTATGAGGATCTAGATACGGAAATCTATATGAAATTTCCAGAAAGACTTCCATTGACTGGTTCAAATAGTTCTAGACCACGGAACACTTTCTCTATTAGATTGAGGAGATCACTTTACGGATTGAAACAATCCGGGTGGATATGGTATAACCGTCTGAGTGAATATTTGACAAGTCAGGGTTATGTGAACAACGAATTATGCCCATGCGTGTTCATAAAGAAGTCACATTCTGGATTTACGATTGTTGCAGTTTATGTCGACAGCATGAACCTCATCGGAACTCCAGTAGAGCTTGAGAAAATTACCGCGCACTTGAGATCAGAATTAGAGATGAAAGATCTTGAGAAAACTCGATATTGCCTCGTCCTGGAGATCAAGCACTGTTCAGATGGAATCCTAGTACATCAATCGAACTACACCCAAAAGGTGTTGCGATGCTTTAATGAGGATAAAGCGAAGCCTTCAAGTACACATATGGTCATTCAGACTCTAGATGCTAAATGAGATCTCTTCCATCCAAATGAGGATTAGGAAGAGATTTTGGAACCTGAAGTTCCATACCTAAGTGCAATTGAGGCTTTATTGTACTTGGTTCAATGCTCTTGACCTGACATTTCATTCGATGTTAATCTTTTGGCTAGATATAGCAATGCGCCCACACGCAGGCACTGGAATGGTGTTAAAGACATTTTTCGCTACCTTAAGGGTACGACGGATTTAGGCTTATTTTATTCCTACGAATCTTCGAGAGTTGCCGCCCCCCTCGGCTCTTGGATTGATTCCCGCCTTGTTGGTTACGCAAATGCTGGATATCTGTTTGACCCACATAAGGCACGTTCTCAAACGAGCTGTCTTTACCGTTGGAGACATTGCTATATCTTAGAGGTCTACCAAGCAAACATTAGTTGCAACTTCTTCGAACCATGTTGAGATTCTCGCCCTGCATGAAGCATCGCGTTAGTGTTTTTGGTTGAGAACAATTATGGAACATATTCAAAGCACTAGTGGTCTTACTTCCGTCATTGACCTTCCTACGACGATCTTCGAAGACAATGTAGCATGCATCGAGCAGTTAAAGAATGGATACATCAAGGGAGACAACACCAAGAACATAGCGCCGAAGTTCTTTTATTCTCACTAGTAACAACATCATCAGAACATTGAAGTCAAGCAAATCCGTTCCTAGGACAACCTAGCGAATCTCTTCACCAAGTCATTGCCCAAGTCTACTTTTCAAAAGCTCGTCCAAGAAATCGATATGCGTTAATTATCTGAATTAAATCGCTTGTAGTTCTCTTATTTGGAAGTTATGTCTAACTCAGGAGGAGTATCCTGAAGCATACTCACTTAATCTTAATGTACTCTTTTTCCTACGATTAAGAGCATTTTTCCCAATGGATTTTTGCTACCTAACGAGGCTTTAATGAGGCACCCATTGTGGGATGATCATACTCTGTTGAGTTCACTACTTTCGTCCTGTTTGACGTTTGTTTTCGACATTATGCATACTTCTCACTTTTCTCCTTAGTCTATGAGTTTTTTTCCCACCTTGGGTTTTACAATAGCGAGGTTTTGTGAGTTTTACTACCCATGCATATTAAATTTGAGACTCGCAGTCATCCGTTATGCTGCCGACTTCATCAACTGTTCTACCTTATCTGCTGAAGATCTTATGCAATGTTTGTTTGAGTATTTACACACTCAAGGGGGAGTGTTGCAGTCATATTTGGAATAGAAATGTGATTGTGTAAATCCTAGTGTATCTAGGGATATCTTTTATATTCCTTTTAGTAGTCTAATTCTTATTAGAGTTGTAATCCTAAAAGGGTAAAATTTTTATCTATCCTACTACTATAAATAAAGGCACAATGGGATGATACCACATACACCTCACAATTAAATCTCTCTTCTCTCTCTCACTACCGTCGGCCTTCCTCTCTCTATTCCCTTAGAATAGCTTAGTTAAATAGGTCTACAACAAAAATCAATTTATTCGCCCACTCTTTAGTATAAATATATCTTCATATAAAATCACATGACTTATTTTGAATGAAAAAGTTAAGATTTTAAAATAATATGACAAATTAATAATTTAAAAAAATTAATATGAAATACTTTTTAAAATGTATAAATTATTAACCCGATCTGCCTCATAAATTTTAATTTGTCTCACTTTGCTCATCAAAATATCATTTAAATTTTTATTTATCGACAATGGCTGAACAAGAGTATCAATGGCACACAGAGTTCTTTTTTTTTTCAAATGAAAAAGATCGATTAGTTACGGTGGTTTGAACATGTGAAACGAAAGCCTACTGACGCTTCGGTTAAAAGATGCGATTACAGGACAGAGGTTCAAGGCCGAAGGAGTAGAGGAAGACCTGGAAGGACTTTGGAAGAGACTCTAAGAAAAGACTTAAGAGTACTTGGATCCAACAAAAAACGTGATACAAAACCGAGCACAATAGCATTTTAAGATTCATATAGCCGACCCCACTTAATAGAAAAAAACTTTGTTTAGGTCACAAGAACACCAGCGTCGGGCAACTGCATCTAAAACCAGGAACAGAAGTAGAACTCGCACACAATTTTGCAGGTACATTTAAATACATATAACGAAAGGCACTACAGTGTTTGCAATGTGCACATTATCGGTCTACTAGAGTAAATTTCTCGCTCTGCAGCTCGAGTTACTAGCGCCTTGATTTTGTGGACGACCTTTTCTTTCAAGTTTTTTCTGTGTAGCTTCAAATTCTTCTTCTGTGGGTTCTGAAGCAGCAGTGTTCCCGCCGTATCTGGAAACTAGAGATGAGAACATACAATCAAACTGGTTTTTCCTCTCACTGCGGCACTGAGATATGATTGCATACAGATTTTCTGTCTGTTTCTTTGCCCTGTAAAAGATTAGATTTAAGTATATAGGTTTTTAATTTCTTGATTGAGCTAAAAATAAGTATAAGCAAGTAAATAAACTTGTAGGAAAGTACTTACTTGTTCTTCCGCCTTAAAGGGCTAGTAGGAGGTTTTGTTTCCGATACTTTCTTTGCCCATTTTAGGTAGGCTTTGGTTGATTTCAGTTCTCCTGCGGGAGAGAACAAAAGAGAGGGAGGGTGTGAACAACATAAAAGAGCACACTCTAATTGGGGACAATTCTATACGCCAAGACTGCATCAATTGTGTCAATGTTACTTAAATTTGAAAGTTTACTTGTGTGACTTAACAAATGCACCAATAACGTAGCACGACTACGGTGGTTTAACACGTTAAACAACTATTGATAGATATGCCAATTAGAAAGGGTAGCTTAATTGATGAGTAAGCGTAATTAGAAAATATAACTTATAAGATAGCATGTGACTTGACTCCAGACAATTAGAACAAGGCTCTAATGTTGTTGCATAGATGATCATTCATCAAACCAAAAATCTTAACCAGTGTAGAAGATAGAATCCAGCAACTGATAAGGTCCCTCTAAGGAGTTAAAGGGGCCATATGACTTAACATTCGTAGTTAATCTTATCACCTACAATCAATGGGACATGGTTTGCAAGGCTGGTCTGAGCTCAGATAAGATCGACATTCCTAGTTAATCTTATCACCTAATAAGATTGACACGTAAGTTTGTGGTACAATGATGGGAAAATCCTTTCCTTTTTCTTTTAAGATAGAGAGAAAAATTCCATTGGATAGAAGGATTTAAAACAATGAATTTAAATTTGGACAAGACGCTCAGATTTGTTAGAACCATGAAGTACAAAATATATAAATCTATGAAATGACTAGATATACTGTAACAACTGAATTTGAAATGATAAGGTTCAATGAATCATTTGAAATCCATGTACTCCTTCAGTCACGTAAATATAAATAGAGATTGTAAACATTATATTCATGTACGTAAACTAAAAACCTGAACCAAAGTCCCAGAAATTTCACTATGAAACTGGAGCTTAAAAACATACACACCTGCAGCTACTGCCTCATCAAGAATATCCTTGAAACGGTGTGAATCGAGTTTAGGATCTGAACAAATCATTGAACAGAACACTCTGCAAGGAAAATAACTGTAAGGTAAGGATCAAACACAAACAGGAAGCCAAAAGACAGAAATGATAAACACCACTAACATCAAAGCTAATACCTGTTCATATTCCCCTTGCACTGGCTATACAGTTCAATCAAATCTTTCTTCTCAGAATCAGACCCTCTATAGTTTGCTTCAAACTCTTCAATATCAGCTTCAGTGACCTGCAATGGATGTGGATGTTGTCAGAAATACGCCAAAAGCACAAATGACATTGTGCTATATCAAACGACAATATGAAAAGATAAAAACATCCAAACCTTTTTATATATGACGCGGAAATATTCATGCAGATTTTGAACAACATCACCAGCAAGGTCCTGCTCATGAAAATGCAACCAAAATGAGCAACACTTGATGAATAAGGCAACATTTGATTTCCCAAAGTATCTAAAACCCTCCAAATTGATCTTCCAAAGCAGTTGCCCAAGTACGAAGATTGCAATAATTCTAAACAAAAACAATCACCCTGACATAATTACTTGTCATTTCTAGTAAAGAATCCAACTTATCACACTAAACAGCAGAATGCATTAAAGTGAATGAATCAAAAAACAAAGAAAATAACATCACGCACTCACATCATCATCAAGGCAACCCGTCTCATCATATAGCGCTCGTTTCTCCCCATCCCCGAGAATCGATATCAACTTTTGCAATTGCTGGAACTTCTCTTTAGCTTCCTACACGAACAATATCAAAATTTACACTTAAAGAAACACCACAATTCACAGAAGAAGAAAAAACACAATTTTTAACACGCTTTCTCACCTCATCACCGGGATTCTTATCCGGATGCAATCGCAATGCTAACTTATGATACGCCTTCTTTATTTCCTGCTGAGTAGCGCTTCTCTCCACACCAAGAACCTACGAAACAAACAAACCCTAATCCATAAAAAAAAACCCCCAATTTTCCAAATTAGGGCAAAAAAGACACTCTGAAGTCAAAATTTCCAGCTTAATCATCAAATTCAGACGCTAATCGGATCACATCAAGAAAAATTAAAATTTCGAACGGATTTAACGCACCTCATAGAGGCTTTTCTCGTTGGTGGAAGTTGGGGGGTCGGGATCTTCGTCGCTGTGTTCCTGCTGTTCGTCTTCTTCTTCGACTTGTGGTGGGGGTTGCTGCTTCTGCTCAGAAACCCCAGCTTTCTTTCTCTTCCCCATTTTCTTCGAATCGGGACCTTTGAAATTTGGGGAAAGATTTATTAGTGACCAGTGAGGGCTTGTATTTATATGTAAATTTTTGGAGCTTCGATTTGTTCCCGCCAATTAGCGCTCCAATTTACCCTTTTCCCAACGCGATTGCGTGGAGGAATTGCGTCGGACCGGTCATGAGTTTTTAAATTCCCGGTCGAAATTTCAAATGGTGCCCTTTAATAAATCGACTTTTTTTTTTACATATTAATTCATGTTAGAATTAAGGATCTAAAATTCTTTAATCCTTCAGCGCTATTTTAAATTGGTCTTTTTTTTTTTTTTAAACATTTCAAACAAATCATCAATTTATTGAAAATATCACATTTGTTAAGTGTAACAGCCCGTCCCAGAATTATTTTATCGATGATGTGAAATGACGGGATTGCCTTTAAATTGCTATGGTATGTGACATTATCTTTGGTTTTATTGTCCTATCCTAAGTTTTGGAAAAATTTATTTGGAAAATAATTGTTATGGTTTTGTGTGGCTAAGGTTGCTGACCACACACCTAACTGCCCCTCTCCCTCTCTCTCTCCCCCGTAAGCTCTCTCTCTCGGAACACTCTCCCCGTGCACTGTGCACGTACGGACGGAGTTGGAACTCGTCCATTTCTTCACAGATCGAAGCCCAAAAGGTAAGATTATTGATCCTTGTTAACCCCTGAGTAGTTTGGTACCAAATTTGGAGCTTGTAACCCTCGGATTAGGCGTGAAATCCTAACCCCGAAAATGTGCACTGTTCATGCACACGTAAAATCTTGCATTTCAGGGAATTTCAAGCTCACAGTGAGCTTAAGGAGGTCCTCACGAGTCTCGGGGTACTTCGTTGGTAGAGTTTGGACGTCGGAGGACCGAGATCGAAGGTTTTTAAAGTGTGCCGAGCTATCGAGCTTTCTCAGGTAAAATCCTGTGATTTTCAAGCCTTGAAACTTGTTTAGATGTGTTCTACATGCTTAGAGCTTCATTTTGGTACCAATTGCATGAAAAATGGATGAAAAATGAGTGAGAAACCATAGTTGGAAAAATACCCAGAATCCGGCGAACCCACCGGCGGCCGGCGAGTCGCCGGAGAAGACGACGGAATATTCCGTCAGTTGGACGGAATATTCCTGACGCCGTCAGTCAAAATTAACGGAAACCGTTAGGAGTTAACGGAATATTCCTGGAATATTCCTGACGGCGTTAACTGACGCCGTTAGTGTGCCTGGCACGTGCCCGCGCGTGGCCGGCGCGTCTGACCGTGCCTTCGCCGGCGCGTGGCGGCGCGTGGGTGGTCGGAAAATTTTTCTAAAAATATGGGGATGTTCCTGAGATTGTGTAGGTCACGGTGGTATATTCATATACCCAATTTGAGCAATATATGAGAAGTTATTAGCGAAAGTTGGTTATGTGCTTAATTAACGTTATTTCGGTTACTTCTCATATAGGCGAGGCTTATGCGGAAGACGAGCACAGTCGAGAAAGGCTAAGGGGTTATGACCCTTCGATATAACTGTGAGTGGGCAGTTTATTTCAGTATATATATATATACTTAACGTTTTCCTAGAAATCGATTTTTGAATGAAAGTATATTTTGAAATGCCATGCATAGATTTATATGAATCATGTGATTTGAAATGCCATGCATAGAAATTATATGAGATATGTGAATTGATATTATATGATGCATATATGTGAATTGGTGCTGCGGACGCACAGGTGAGTATCAGGTGAGTTACATTTGGTGCATTGAATTGTTTGATGAGATTTATGTTGATAGCTCATAACCTGCACCCCTGGTGTTAGTGCTTATGTTATTCACCCGCATCACACGCTCACCTTGGATCCAAGTAGATGCTAGTCGTACAGACCACTGGAGGTGGTTCCGACATGCTAGTCGTACAGACCATTAGAGATGGTTCCGACTAGTAGGTGACCCTAGATTATGTGCACAGATGATTGATGAGAGAAGCACTAGAGCGTATTATTACACCATCCGAGTCGTACAGACTACTACAGGTAGTTCCGACTCATGTGCAGCGTAGTGCCGTACAGGTCGCAGTTGGCGACTCCGGCAGTGCCGTACAGGTCACAGTTGGTGACTCCGGCTGGATTGGATATTGAGCTTTAGAATCAGCCGTACAGGACCACTGCAGGGTCTCTGGTTGATTTATTATTTCACCTGATTTATGTTGATGCATCCATATTATGTTTTTGGCACATGGCATGGCATATTTCTCTGAAAAATGATGAAGAATGGTGTTTTGAGACTTCTGAAGCTATATATATTTATATATGTTATTTTCTGAGAAGTATACGGGTTTTACAGTGAGGGGATATATATATGTTGATAAAGGAAAGATTTTGAAAGACTTATTTTACTGACCCACTCACCTTGTTTTGCGCCCCTCCAGGTTCGAGTTAGAGCAGAGCTTTGGTGGCCACGAGGAATCCAACGGTATTCTGACAGAATTCACAATGGTATTTTAAAGCTTCCGAACTGTGCAAATGGTTACGTCACTCTCACGTGACGGCCAGCACGCCCTCCTTCGGGACGGGGTGTGTCATTAAGGCCCAACTAATAATATTCAAAATACAAATTAGGTATATCATGGTCAACATTAATATTAGTTGATTCAAAATCTGAATTTTAAGCATAAATTACATAATCTGGAACCCAATGATCAAACGTTTTTTGAATTGAATAAAATATGGACGCATATTGAAATTCATTGGGAGCGCAATCTCCACAAAACGAGAGTTAAAAATTCAGATAGGGTTTCAAAGAGTTTGTTTTTGCTCATGTGATTTCCTTATTTGTCGATTCTCAACTCATAAAACTTCCAATTTATGGGTGGTGAAGATGGTGGTGACCGCATCATAACAATTGAATGATATTTTAAAGGATAGACGATTCAGATCTTTAAAGTACATTACGGAATGACCTCCTTAGAAAAAATATGTCAAAATTATATATAATGTGATATCACGGATCCGTCCCCTATATATACACACCAAAAGTTTGGGGATTTGAGATAATACACTCAACGAGTCAATCATAATAGTCTGATATTAAACTCGTCTTCTATAAAGGTGGGAGTAGGTGGTGAGTCGTGACGTTGGTGCTGATGACCAAGGTAAAATGGTGGTAGTAGAGATGACAATCATGGCGGGGCGGACAACAATGTGGTTATTACCACATGATCTGGACCAATTTGCCTGTTCCAAACCAAAGCCCAACCCAACAAGACTATGTGTCCGTCCAGACCAGCCCAAACTCCAAATCCCTGAACCGTTCACAGTCCGACTCGGACCTGTACAGTGAAATGGCAACACCGCAATTATGTGGTCGTCGAGGGGCGGTTACATCGCTACCACCGACTTAGTGGAAAGCGTTCGTTGGCAAAGCGGAAAGGTGAAATAAAGAGTCCCCACAAGACGCCCCCAAACTAAAAAACCCAGCACTACCAATTATCTCTTTCCCCTTTTTATTTATTATTTATATTTTATGTTCCGCCCTACGTATTTATTTTTATTTTTCCAATAATTATCATCAAAGCAATAATCTCCTCGATCAGGGTATGAAACTCATCCCCCTCTTTCTCTGCGTTTTGTTTTTTAAATTTTATTTTCCGGTATTTGTTTGATTTTGTTATTAATTTATTGTTTTTTGAAATTTGACATTTTGAAACGAGGAGCAGGAATTGCCTGGTTGGATTTTCGACTCGGATCGGCCGGAACCAAACAGGTTCGAGTTTGATTTTGTGTATGAATTTTCGGATTGGGAATTGCATGGGTCAATTTTTTGTACTTGTAAATGCAAGCTCCCGAATTCCCTAGTTTTTCAATTTTTTGGGTCAATTATGTGTGTAGGGTTTGATTCGTCTGGAATTGAAAACGTTTACGGTTGAAAGTTTGGATTTTTTGTTGTCTGACTGGGATTGTTCGTTTATTATCGGAGTTTTTGAAGATTTTGGCATGTATAGAGGAATTTGTAGGAGTTTATGGGTTATTTGTATAGGTTTGAACTGAGCTTGTTCGGATTCTATCGGATTTTGGTCAAGTTCACGACGTTATAGGGAAAATTTTGATGTTTTGTTGGTTTTCTGCATATGTTAGAGTTAAGTGGCTTGAATTGTAAACGTTGGCCCGGATAGTTCACCTCGGGGCATTCGATTTGTATGACAGAGCAAGTGAAATCGAAGTTTTACCCATGTTGAAAATCTGAAAAGTTTGGCGGAAGGAGATAATTAGCTCGAATCATATACTACTTGCATGATTCGATGTGTTTAAGTCCATATGAGTTCTATTTTCGTCTTTGGTTATTTGGTACTTGTGGTATGGCATCATTAAAATTGCTCTTATGTAATTCACTATGCTGGGCGTTTTGTTATTTGGTAGCTCCAAGTTTGATTATATGTTTGTAGTTATAGAATTTTGCCTCTATTTTGGATGTGTATGGTGGTTTGATATTTTTGCAGTGGGTGAATAGGCCGTTGGGTTAAGACTTGTTTTATGATGTTTAAACGGCGAGGTTTTCTTGGTGCAGATAAGTAGAAAAGATGGAATCTCATGATGAAACTGGATGCCAAGCTCCAGACCGCCCTATCCTTTGTGTTAATAACTGTGGATTCTTTGGAAGGGCCGCGACAATGAACATGTGTTCCAAGTGTTACAAGGACACGCTCTTAAAGCAGGAGCAAGCCAATTTGGCTGCATCATCCATTGACAGCATTGTGAATGGCGGCGGCGGCAGCAGCAGCAACATCGTCATTGACCCAGTTGTTGCAAGTGCTGTCGATGTGCAAGCTGTACGAGTGGAGACAAGTGTTGTTTCAACAGAAGCATATATTGAATCATCCCCAAGCATGAAGATTGAGATGAAAGAAAATAAGGGACCAAGCAGATGCACTACTTGCCGAAAGCGCGTTGGTTTAACTGGCTTCAATTGCAAATGTGGAAACACCTTCTGTGCAAGTCATCGTTATTCTGATAAACATGACTGTCCTTTTGATTATAGGACTGCTGGTCAGGATGCTATTGCAAAAGCCAATCCTATCGTGAAGGCAGACAAACTTGACAAAATCTAGGAGTTGCGGGCCGAAGTGAAGATCAATCTATTCAAGGACGATGATTCTCTTTCTTGGCTTCTTGTCTGCATAGGTCTCCTAATGGTAAAATTGCTTAAGGTCATGATAATGAGAACATCATTTAAGTGAAGTCTATTCCTTGTTGGTGAAATATTTCTAAGCTGGCTCCACTGTCTAAGTCATTATTATTGTTGGTTTGATGGACGTCTTTGGAGTTATTTTAGTGTGTTCTATGCTTGGTATGCATTTCTTTATCGCAGTACAATTATGCTATGTAATGCAATGCAACTAAAATTTCCTTAAATTGTTTGTTCTACATTTTCACAATGTATATCTGTGCTCAGTTTAGATTTGAAATTATAAATCATGGTGTTAATACACTTTTATTATGCTCATATGGTTGGGGGCTTATTGTTTGGGTAATTGGCAGTGAATTCCCGCTTAGGTATTGTTTGGTATCTTTTACCTTCCCAATTTTCTTTATGGTAGTGTTTATGTACATGTTGGGTTGAAACGGGGAACCACTCCCTTCACGCAATTTTGATTAACTAACTCACGCTATGGTTAAGTAATTATGAGTGGAAGGCTCTTAGTTGACCTGTTCCTCTGTATATTCTCACTGCCTGGGCCCTAGGGTTATGGTTTCACACAGACGTATAAGTGTTTTTTCTTCTGTAGTCTTTCATGCTGAAGAAAATGAGAAACAAAATAGCTTCTTTTTCTTTTGGTGGTTTTCTCATCAGGAGTGCTTAAGTTCTATCGTATATTCTTTGTTAATTGCTTTTTGTTTTTGTTTCTCACTCTTTATCTTGCAAACTCTCTTCCATCATTTTGTAAGTTTTAAAACTTTTGTGTACTTCGTTTATATTGCGGCAGTTTCTGCTTGATTCTTTTCGTGTCAATAGTGCATGCATCTTATTGATCTTCGGCTCTGTTGGGTGTCTCCAAGTTTAAGGTTATCTGTTATGTGATTGCTAGGTACAAGATCAAGGTTAGGTTATTCTGGTTCCAGATAAGTGGAGAATTTTTTATTGTCATGATCTTCACTTCTTAGTTTTATTTGGAACTTTTGGGATCCGAACTTTGAAGTGATGATTGGCAGAAGCATGAGACAGAAGTATATTCGTTGCTTGATATATGCTAGTATTGATTTACAGAAAGAAAAATGCAGTGGTCATAGATATCGGTAGGTGCTGAATTTTATTTGTGCTTGTTAGCTTTTTAATGACTGTATAAGGCTCACAGTTTTTGTATAGCTAAAGGGGGAAGGGAACAACGCATCACTCACTGCATTTGTGACTGCCATGAATCCTCTGGTGTTGGATGTCAATTTGCATCCGACGGCGGATCATAGTCACTAGTTAACACCATGTTGAGCAGAAAATGCTTGGCGTTTCCATTTGCTTCGAGGATGGTATGTTTATCTGTGTTAAATGTTATGAATTCAGTAGTGTGGAACTCTTTCAGGGTTTTAAAGCGGCGGAGTTTTTTGGTTTCGTATTTGACTTCCTCTTCCACCATAAATTGCTTTGTAAGCTTGGTTATATATTGATCATGGGTTGAGGGATTTGTGAAGATTGAATTCATTTGGGTGTTTGTGGTTAGGAAGTCGAATTTTGTATTTTGTATTTTGTTCCAGGTTCTTTTATGATATGTTTGGGTAAAGGATTTCCAAGCCCCTCAGAATCGAGATCAAGTTATCAAGTAGTTTGCTACAAAATGTTAAGAGGCGATTAGAAATGTCCTTCACGAACGTTGCAAAGCCATGTGGGAGGGATTTTGCAACCGAGTTTTTGTGCCATCAGCATCAGTATCCAACAATCGCTCGTCGTGTGTTTAATAATTGCATTGTTCAATGAACAGTTGTGTGGTGAGATAGTTACATGAGAGAATGCCAATGTCTTTGTTTTTAGGACCCGTTCGCGCCCATCTCGTTCTTCATGTTTTTGTGAATAGTAATGATGTAACCTAAAATTAATCGCGTTGTTAAAATAGGAGCTACTTTTATAAAGGCCGGAGTAATGCCAAACTTGGAGGATAAACATCGGTCAATTTAACGATATATATGACATGGGTACCTGTTGCGGTGCCGTTATGTACTAATGTAATAAGTACATGCAGACATGATAGTGTGTACGTGTGGCATATAATATTTTGGTGGAAATCGTAGAAGGATTCTGATGGAGCGTATGTAGAATTATCAGAGAGGTAGATCATACGGTCCACTTCCAACAGCATTGATATTGTCATCAACTTGGTAATTACCACCTGCACAATCCTTCAGATGTGAAGTTTTATCACAAAAGGTCTCGATGTTAGTTGGACTGATGTTAGGATATTTAAGCTCTTCTTTTCTCATTAATGCGATCCACGTGGGACATCAACATCGTCAAGATGGCAAAGCAACATGAACAAGGAAAGTGTCCTCACTTTCCACCGTCCGCTGAAAAGCGATGCCAGTATTGGCATTACCTTTCACACTCCCCCACCACCCCCATGCTTGTTCGTTTGTTTTCTTCATCAAAGACAAAAGGCCACCCTCCAAGTTCATATCCATTTTTGGGACTTGGGGAGTTTTTTAGGGAACACGACATGCAAATTGGCTCCTTTCTCTGTCCTGGAGTCTATATGTTGGAGAAGAGAGTTCGATATCAGAAATTCTACAGTAAATTTTAACTTATTATTACACTAAATTATACCGAAGTTTTTAATAATAAAATTAGACTTATCAAGAGTGTACATGTGGTAAGTTTGAAATAATATTAAAGCATTTAGTAGTGAACAGCTCACCAACTTTGAAATTGTGACAATATATACTCGTGTATGTTGTCATTCATTTATCTCTGTCGTGGCATATGAGTGCTGTGACATTTTTGTGATGGACCAAGTTCAAGGGTAATATTTTGCCCCCACTTGCATTTATGTGATGGACCAAGTGAAAATTATTGCATATGATCTGCATTATTGTCCTTCATCTTTGGATGCTCGAAAAGCTAGGACTCTTTTGAGCAGGAGGACATGCATTATTGTTTAATCCACATCTGACAATCGTATTAGTCAATTCATAAGATTAGACTGCCATGTTTTCTCATGGAAAAAGAGTCAATAGTCAGACAGACATCTTTTTATTGGTTGACATTCTCAGCTCCGGGTCACAAGCCAATACAAAAATGGTACTATTTCTTGATTAAAATATATGTTATGGAGTAGGACTTTAAACACTCAATTTCGATTTGGATCCTATTCGGATCCAAATGGTAGAAATTCTATAGATTCTTACCTCTTAGTCATTTATCGTGTATTGTACGGTCAGAAATCATTTGATTTTTTTATTTAAAATTAAACATAAATAGTACTTCACGAAACTGACCGCATCATATACGATGAATGATTAGGATGTGAGGATCCCTATAATCCTCACAAAGTGGATTCGGAGAGGATCCTCTTCCCAATTTCGAGCGAATACATAGCTCGATGAATCAATTTTTGGTTAATTACATGATTTCAAACGCCATGATCAATGCATATACGTGGATAACAAAGACTGATAATCACGATTTGAATTTGTAAGTTTACCGTCACTGCGGTGTCTCGTTTTAATAATAACATATTATGTGTATATATTATTTTACTCATCATTATATTATAAAAAATATTATCGTACTAAAACACTACGTAATGATAAAACTGTTTCATGCATGTCATTTTGCATGATTAGAGTGGAAAGAGAGTGAGAGTAAACAAAGTGGTAATAAACCAAAGAGTAGAATTTACTAGGGCTGGGCACGGGCCGGGCCGGGCCCAATTTTGAAGGGACCGGACCGGACCTAGGTTCAAATGAAACGGGCTGGGCCGGGCCGGAGATTACATTTTCTAATATAGGAACCGGACATTACCCGGCCCACTTGAAACGGGCCGATTCGGGCCGGGTCCGCGGGTCCCTTTTTTTTTTTGGGTTGTTTGAAAAAAAAAAAAAAAAAAATTGTAGTTGTACAGATTGCAAACTGCACTGCACAGATTGCAATCTGTGCAAACTGCACTGCACAGATTGCAAACTGCACAGATTTGAATTTTGCACAGATTGCAAACTGCACTGCACAGAATTGCACAGATTGCAAACTGCACAGATTTGCACATATTGCAACTGCAGTCACAGACTGCATTTATGCAGATTTTGCACAAATTCACCGTTATTCACATCCAATCTAAATACAAAGTCCAACATCCAAGTTCATAGATTAACAATACATCCAAAATAACAATATTACATCGTCCAACATCTAAAAATCAAATCAACATACAAAATATCCGAAAGTCCAAGACATCCAAATTCCAATAATCAAATAATCCAACACAACATAAACATGACATCCGCAATAAATTTCAAATTAACATCCAAAATCACATCCAACGCCCAAGTTCCAACAACAATCCTCATTGAATCTGTAAGCAAAAATAGAATATAAACATGACATTTTTAAAGTCCAACATCATATTATCCTCATTGAAATTTAAAGTTTATTCATTTGAGTTTAAAATATTACCTCAATTCCTTTTCCTTTATTCGTTCGAGTTATTTGAGGAGCTTCAACTTCAGGAACACTTGATGAGATGGTTGAACTTGTAGATATAGTATTTGCTCTTTTTCTTTTATATTCTACAACAACGAACAAACGTTAATTGTAAACCAATTAATATAAAGTTATAAACCAAACTATAAAAAACAAAATAATTACCCTCTTCACACTCTTGATAAAATTCATTATTAATTTGGGTTATTGAAGTACTTAGGAAATGCTAGAGAAAAGAATATAGTTTGTGTCTTTATAAAATACAGAAAGCCATACAAGAATCTAATTTGGGTTATTGACTTAGCGTTATACCTATTATGTAATATGATAATTATTTAGTGACAACATTCTAGATTAGAGATACAAGGAAATTATCTTGTACTGTAGGAAATTAACTTTAAGAGATACAATCATACAAGTTAACATACCTAGTTGCACCTAGTTTTAAGAAAAGAGAGAGCCTCTGCCACTGGAAGGAACTCCTTCTTGTTAAAAACCACCTGAACCAAGTGAACCAAGTAAATAAACAACAAACATGCTGGAAATCTGACTGCGAAGAAAGGAACAAACAAACGAACATTTGCATGAAGAAATTCTTGCAAACAAACATTTGTTAATAACTATAAACAAACAAACATTTGTTAAGATTTCTCACTTAGGTAAAAATAATCGGTTTGTTTCTCATGCATCAGCTTTCACACTTAAACAATAATCGGTTTGTTTCTCTCAGATGGAACAGGACCTGTCAATCCAAAGGATGTAAAATATTACAACAATCTTATTGATGAACTGATCAGCCATTGTAACAGTTTATCTAAATTATGTTTCTACAGTTCCCTGCCTATACTATTAAAGAAAGAAAATATCACTTAGTGTTAATAATTTAGTAGCTATGTCACTTATTATTAATAATTTAGTAGCTATAGTGATCTACAATTCTTTATGTTCATAATTAATTAAGTTGTTTGTTTCAACCAAGAGGTTCAAATGAGACATGCAAAAAAAGGGATTTGGGATGATCATGATGGAACACTTTTGTGGATGCAGAAAAGACTTCACTGCATCTGTAAATGCGCGCTTAAAAAATTTTGAGGATAGAGTTTTGCATTGGACTACAATGAATGAGCCTAATGTTCTAGAGCTAACTCCTCAACCAAGCCGTACATGGCGGCTCATAATATCATGCTATCTCATTCTCATGCATCAGCTGCTAGATTGTACAAGATAAAGTACTAGGTAATTGTCAAACTTTCACTGAAAAGGGCTTCCGGAACTCTTATCTTTGACAATCAACTTATTAGTCTTTGTCCTTAAAAACATAATACTCTTGATACAGTTGATGTCTCACAAATTAAGAAGAGAGAAAATTGAGAGAATAAAAAAAAAGGCAAATTAAGAAGGCAGAAGAATAACTTTACTGGTTTTGTGACTATCATCATTCTTTCATATTTTGTTTTTATGTGTTATGCGTAGACTTACAGGTATATTTTTAATTTTGTACACACTCCTAAATTGTCATTCCCAAATCAATCCAAGCAAATACCAACAAAAAGTACAATGAATGATATCAGACTAACCAAGGTCTCCACTAGAAAAGCCGTTGGATTTCTCACTCCAAGCGAAAATCGTTCAACTGAAAACCAAAATACACTGAAATGTCACTATCTAATACCAGAATTCAAGCTTAATGGATTTGCTATAATCTTCTTATACAACACTACCTCAATATTTACGGGAGTACGTTGAATCATTCATAACTTTGCACATTCGAAACATAATAAAAAGGATCTAAAACAAATAAGCTTTAGAGCATACCGAAACCGATGAGGTTGCCATATTTTTGCACTGCAGAGGTTATGCTTAAAGCTTTCTCTTTTCCAATAACTGCATCCAGCAATTTCTTAATATATTAAAATCACGAACAAAACCGAAAGAGGATAGATTAAGATTAACATGACATGCACATTTCCTCTCTTTCTGAAAAAAAATCAAAAGAGGAATATTTTTCACAGCTCAATCATCAATCTACAAATTCTACTTCTCTCAGTTCATATTCTAGATCCTGAAACATTTTTACAGCTCAATCATCAATCTTAGGCAGTCTAACTTAAAACCCCTAAAAATCCCTATACCAGAAATTCAAATTAATAATAAAACCTAATTCAAAATTACCTAAATTTTAGAGGGATGATGGTTGGTAGGTACTGGTACTAGTAGCAGTGTCGGTGGTGATGGGGTGATGATGGTGGTTGCGACGGCGGAGGTAGTGCCGTTGTGTTGGTTGCGACAGTGTTGTGAGAGTCTGAGAGTTGGAGCTCGACGGTGGTGATTGGGTGAGTGATGGTGGTCGCGACGGTGGTGGTGAGCACTGTGAGCGAGAGTATAAGAGTCGAAGGAAGGGATAGGGAGAGGGAGTCGAGGGAGAGTCTGAGAATTCGAGGTGATTCTGGAACTCGGGACTCGGGAGGTGGAATTAGGGCTAGGGAGTTGAAACTGACGGTTAAGATTGGATGGAGATATGACATCTTAAATCTCGTCCGTCCATTGTAACACAAACGGGCCGGTCCGGGTACCCGCGGTTCCTATACTTTTGGAACCGGCCCGAATCGAAAACTTCAATTACCCGGCCCGACCCGCCCCGATATGTTTTTACAAGATTAAGAACCGCCCCGTACCCGCCCCGTACCCGTATTACCCGCCCCGACCAGCGGGTCCAGGACCCGTTTGCCCAGCCCTAGAATTTACAGTTGTTTGTTCGCTTTTAAGTTTGTAGTAGTTCTCGATTTCAGTTTCTGGGTATGATTGTGGGAGGAGGATTATCTCCCCTTCTAATTTTTCTCTTCTTTCCTCTCCTCCTACTTGAATGGTTACAGTTAAGCCACGTTAACATTTTATATTGATAATTTTATAGAGACAATAAGATAAAAAAAATGATTTGTGAGAAGAGAAGAGGCAATGAGACGAAAATAGGAGGCGAGAGAATCCAAAATTGTGGGTGGGGGAGTACTGGGATTGGATGATTAGGAATAGCAATATGTGCCACCGCTTTTCCGAATCTCCTCGTGGTTTGTGTCATGGCACATTGACCATTTTAAGAACGATGTTTGGCTGCCGAAGATTCAGCAACACCTCATGCTGCCAACCAATCACGGTTGGACACGTGTCCAAGTTGTAAATTTTTTAATCACAACTTGAACATGTGTCCAGCCATGGTTAGTTGGCAGCAGGAGGTGCTGCTGAATCTTTCAGCAGCCAAGTATTTTCCCCATTTTAATGCAGAATTATCAGTAGCATCCACCCAATTCTACTGTTTGGCTTTGGCATTAGGTTTCCTGGCCATTGTTTCTTTCCCTGCCCTTCTTGTCATTATCTTTTTTAGGGAATTATTATTATCACTCAAAAAATCTCATTTTGCATTCCAAGCTTTCTATAATTAGAAAAAATAATAGACTTGTGAAGAATATAAAATGAGATTTTTGAAGTGCTAATAACATTTCCATTTTTTTACATTATTGTAAGCGTTAGTGCCTTGTAATCTTAACAATTCTGTCATTGCATTCAAAGTAAAGCAGTAACGTGCAGTGCTGTTATTTTTTCTAATGTTAAAAGAGATTTTGATCTCAAATCTCGTTTCACAGATAAAAAAAAAAAAGTCAGTGGATTAGTAATCTTGCTTTCTTTGTCGTAATAAAAGTACAACTAAGGGGTATCTCTTTTTACATATAACTGATATTGGAGGATGAAGGATTAGAGCCAAAGATTTCAAGTGCAAAGATGAATATTCTTAACCATTAGTCTACAAATTTGTTAGACGAAAAATAACACAATTGAGATTTAATGAAACCATATAAAGCACAACGAAATCATGAATATAATGTTTAGCAGTTTACCAAGAAAATCATGATTATATATATATATATATATATATATATATATATATATATATATTAAATTCAAAAGTATCTTTTTCTTTTCCTAGTGAGTGTCAAAAGGGTAAAATAATGAAAATTCTGAATTTAGTGCACATTGGGAGGCATCTCTTTCTCATCTCAATGTTTCCTTGAAACTTATCTTACAAGCTGCAGGTTGTATTTGCTTGAAATGCAATAATAATTATGCTTTTTTGGTCTCACAGCTGTATGTTCAAAGTAATCGATTGGACATTGTTAGTAGTTGTTCAAAGTATAGAGAAAGAGAACCACCGAAAGGGAGGAAAGAGGCCAGTTTTCAACCAAACTAAATAAATTTCGTTAGATAAAATTTTAACATCACATAAAATATAAGTCCGAGAAGATCATAGAATCTGCACAAATTACACCGAGTACATGTCACAACAAGAACTAAAACTCTCACATTACTAGGGGTTATTTTTTGACGGATCAGATAAAAAACAAGTGTTTAAGGTTTAATAAAAAAAAAATCAAAATCAAGCACTTCTTCCGTTTCCAAATAATTTCCGAATATTTAGAGTTCTTAGAATTTTGAAATTGGTGTTATCTCGGGATTTTCAAAGTTAAACTTTACAATTTGGTGAAAATTTGCGAACTTTTGAGTAGATGCCATTCAATGTTTTTTTTCTTAATTTTGGGTGTGAATTTGTGGATATATCATGTTTCTAATAACTTGGTAATATATAGATATGTTTATATTGGTGTGATTAGAAGTGGGGTGGTTAAAATTTTGACATGGTATAAGAGTGCACCTATTGACTTCGCTTGATTTGGGTCTTAATTTTCAAAGTTGGACTTTACAATTTGGTGAAAATTTGTGAACTTTTGAGTAGATGCCATTCAATGTTTTTTTCTTCTTCTTAATTTTGGGTACGAACTTGTTTATATTTCTAATTAACTTTGTAGTATATAGCCATGTTTATATGGGTGGGATGGGATTATTAGTGGGGTGCTTGAAATTTTGACATTGTCACATCTCGGTCCGGGGTCCACCACATCCCGGGCACGACTTTGCTATAACACGATATTGTCCGTTTTGGACCCCTACCACACCCTCATGGTTTTGTTTCTGGGAACTCGCACGAGAACTTTCCAGTGGGTTACCCATCATGGGAGTGCTCTCGCGCGCTATTCGCTTAATTTAGGAGTTCCGATGGAACCCGAAGCCAATGAGCTCCCAAAAGGCATCGCGCTAGGTAGAGATGAGAATATACTTATAAGGTTCACAGGATTCACTCCCCTATACGATGTGGGATCTCACAGACATGGTATAAGAGTGCGCCTATTGACTTGGCCTGAATTAGGTCTTTACTTTCCCTTGCCAGAGTTTTCGTTTTAACTGTATTGTCTTTTCCTCCCAACTTAAATGGTTGATGTGGAATTAATTGCATATGTGGACACTATTGACTAGAAAAACATAAAATGTGATATTCAAAATGGTTTTTTTTTATTTTTAATTTTGCTAAAAGAAGAAATTACGAAGAAAGTCCCCTTCTACTAATTGGTCTAATGTTGGGATTATTATAGAAGATGCAAAGGCTATGCTGAACGTGATCACTAACTCCGACCCATGTGCGTCGTCAAGCTAATTATTTAGCTCATCATCTTTCTCGCTCCACCCTTCTTTCTAATCATTGTTGTACCTGGTTTGAAAAACCTCCGAACCTCATATCATATTTACTTGTTGAAGAATGCAGCTTCGAGCCGTGCTTCTATGGTTGTATTTTGTTTTGCAGTTATCAATGAAAGCTATCGCGATAGTTTTCAAAAACTTAAAAAGAAGGGTGAAGTGCCGATTTAGTCCCTGAACTATTACCTCAGTGAAAATTAGGTTCCTGAATTATTTTTTCGGTAAAATAAGTCCCTAAATTCATTACAAATTGCTAATTTCATCCCTACTATTATATTCAAAGCTATTTTATCCAATTTTTCGTCAACTTAAGTCACTTGACACACTTTAGAGTGTAATACCATCATTTTCTTGTCTATAAGCCCTTAACATTTCATATAGGTTGCGAATTTAATGTCTAATTTACCCTCAAAAGTTAACTTACACTATTTTTTATGAAAAACTATCAATTTATCCTCCAAAGTTAACTCCATACACTATTTCTTTATGAAAAACTACCAATCTACCCTCCAATGTGTATCACATGCAAGTAACGTGACTTAAATTGACGAAAAATTGAATATAGTAGCTTCGAATATAACATTAGGGATGTAATTGGCAGATTTTTATAATTCAGGGACTAATTTTTCTGAAAAAATAGTTTAGGGAACTAATTTTCACTAAGGTGATAATTCAGGAACTAAATTGGCTATTTACCCTAAAAAGAATAGATCAGTTGAACAACCTACGACAAAAGAGTCACAAGAGCACGCCCGCACTTCATCACGAGTGAGGGTGTGTAACTAACTAAACTTGGACTCCATATAAATTATGGAAAAGCAATCGCTACAAAGTTGATTTAACAAAAACGTTTTTTTAACGTTGAGAAGCACACTTTACACACAGTATTATTTTGTTTCGTGTTTTTTTTTGGTCTCAGTCCCTTCTCTCCCATGGCTTTGTACTATGTTGTTTCCTATATACATGTATTCTTACAGCTGACAACAGCAATGAAATTTCCACTAGATTCTTGCCAGAACAGTGAAATTATGGGAGTCGTCCTTCCTTCAACATTTTTTACCTTTCGCTTCACTCTGAGATGTCAACGTGCGATGAAATACAACTTCACAATGACGTTTTCACCTGCTGGGGAGAGTGATATCTCACCATTTTATAGCAGCGAATTGAAATTTTACCGGGGACCTTTTGTTGCAGTCTTTGACCATCTCTAAAGGAGATGTTAAATTTTAAACCTAAAATTTAAATTTGAAGGTTTACGTGGCACTTTGATATCTTTTAAAGTTTTGCTCTCCAATCGATATGCCAAATTTTAAACATAAAATAAAAATGGGTAAATATTAGTTTACTACCCTCAAGTTTCGTGGTTTTCAACATTTAGTATATGAAATTTTTTTCGTCCCAAAGTCATACCTAAAGTGTTAATTTTGGGACAGTCTCATACATCCGTTAGTCTAGCTGTTAAGTTTGCCGTTAACTGATGATGTGGCACTCATGTAGACAATGACTAGGCGCCACGTATCATTAAAGGGTCCACGTGGAAATTAAAAATTCAAAAAAAATTTTAAATAATAAATAATAAATATAAAAAAACAAAAAACTGAACCCCCTTCGTCTTCCCCACCCTCCACCCTTCCATCCTCTCCACCCGAGCACCTTTCCACCCCCTTCGTCTTCTCCACTCGAGCACCCCCTTCTCCCATCCCCCATCACCTACCCCCTCACCTTCTCTCACTAGCCTCGAGCCCAGAGCCGTGAGGGCTCTCTCCATCTTGCTCTCAAACCTTAGCCCATCTCAACTTCATTTCTCTACCATCATCACAAAATTAAAATTAAGGCAGACCTCTTGAATCAAAGATGGCCCCAGCCATGAGATTGTACTACCGCCATGGAAATGTCGACGGTTCCGAGGCTTAGAAATTCGAAATCCCAGCAATCATAATGGTAATTGTTCTTCCCGGTATCTCTGATTTTCGTGAGCGTGCTTCAAAGTGTAGGTCAGAAAGAAAACAAGGAAAAATTATCTCATGCATGTGTGCTATCTGTGTAGGAGTCCTGGATTCGTGAAACATCTGAGAGAGATGGTGAAAATCACCAATGCATACATCTGTAAAGGTATTCGGGTCTTGTATATTGACTGTCATGCATCCTAGATCTGAAATTTCATCAATGCTCATGTGATTTTCTATGCTACCTACATATGTTCATGAATATATTCTCTCGAGCCAAGCATGTGCATAACTAAATCTAGATCCAGCCTTGATGAACCGTGCCCTATGTGCCACTTGGATCCCCGACCGTAGAATCATGTATGTCTTATAGGATTTCATATGGTCTGTAAATTAATTTCAATTTGAGAGTGTGGGTGATGGGCGAAGGAAGAAAGGGGTGCTTCGGTGGAGGGGATGGAGGGGTGGAGCTGTGGAGGGGGTTGGGTTATTTTTTTTTTTATAATTTTTTTAATACTTTTATTTAATTAATTATTTTAATATTTTTTTTGAATTTTTAATTTCCACGTGGACCCTTTAATGACACATGGCGCCTAATCATTGTTCACATGGGCGCCATGTCATCAGTTAAGGGCAGACTTAACAGCCAGACTAACAGATGTATGAGACTATCCCAAAATTAACACTTTAGGTATGACTCTAGGACAAAAAAAAACTTCATGTACTAAATGTTGAAAACCACGAAACTTGAGGGTAGTAAACTGATATTTACCCATTTTTCTTCTTCTTCTTCTTCTTCTTCCTCCTTCTTCTTCTTCTTCTTCTAGGTTGCAAATTCACATTCCTTTCCTTCTTCTTCTTTACTCTCGCTGGGCATATTCTCTTCAATCCTCAACAAAATCTTGTAAAACTCCTGGTAGGAAGTACTATAAATAGTGGTCGCCACAAAACGCCACTTCTTTTTAGTACCCAGCTTAAAATGACATAATATTTCCGTCGGATTAGCAGCAACATCTGGATGATAACGAGACAAGTCCGTAAACTTTCTGTAGTACTCATTCGCTGTCCTCTTTGCTTGTCTCAAATTTGTAAACTCTTGCTTCTTACCATCAATAAATGCCGGAGGAATAAACCTTTTCTTAAACAACTCTTTAAACAATTTCAATCAGTTGTTTCCTCTGGTGACATCGTATAAGACTACTGTTTCCACCAAGATGTAGATTCAATACTTAGAAACCAGGTAGTCGTCTCGACCCACCTTTCAAAAAGAAGATTTCCTTAACTTGCATCATATGAAAGGTCTTTTCAACATGATTGAGCCATCGCTCTGCTCCCTCAGGTTCTTCATTTCCCATAAAATGATTCAGCATCAACTTATAAACAGTCTCAAGAAAAGTCCTTTGGATAATAGACTTAATCACAGTAGCAATAGCTTCCCCTAACTAGGTCATATCGGGAAACTAGGCTCATCTGAACGACGTGGTTCTCTACGAGGCGGTATAGTTATGATAGAAGGCACTAAGAAATTCTCAAGATATTCAAGACTGCAACCTGGCTCTAATACCAACTGACACACCTCGTCCCAAGGAGGGCGTGCTGGCCGTCACGTGAGAGTGACGGAACCATGTGCACAGTGCGGAAGCTAATAAGATAAATAGAAATACGACTAAATAAAAACCAACTACTAGCCGTACTATCCAAATAACATGCTAGTGAGAGTTTAAGTGTATAAATACACATTCAGAGCAATAAGAACGTCTAGTTGCAGTCAAGGACAATTACTAAGATATAACATCCGAAGGTGAATCCTACTTTTGTGAATTCTGTCAGAACACCGTTGAATCCCTCATGGCCACCAAAGCACTGCTACCTAGAACCTGGAGGGGTGAAAAACAAAACGCGTGAGTGGCCAATCTTTTCAAAACCTTTTCTCTTTTCCAAAGGTTCTAACCCCTCGCCATAAAACTTGTATAATTTCCCAGAAAAATAGCATATATACATATATACTCATCTCAACTTATAACTCGAATCATGCCAAAAGTAGTGATATGCAAGGTATATGCCATGCCAAATATATCTCATCAAATCACATAACTATATCAGGTGAAATAAACTCATCATAGATGATAACATGTCCACCGAGTGATCAGCTTGGCTGAACTATAGCTCATAATCAATCTCATCATATATATATATATATATATATATATATATATATATATATATATATCCTGCACACGAGTCGGAACCACCTCACATGGTTTGACCAAAAAGACTGGGTGTAAATAAATACGCTCTAGTGCTACGATCACGTGAAGACTGTGCGCTAATCGCGGGTCACCTATGAGTCGGAACCACCTATAGTGGTCTGTACGACAGGACTATGCACCTAACTTGGATCCAAGGTGAGCGTATGGTGCGAGAGGTGAACATCACGTGAAGGACTATGCCCTGACCCTGGGCGGGAGCATTAACACCGGGGTGCAAGTTTATGAGCTTTCAAGACATCTCACATAATCATTATTTCATATTAATCATTCTCTATCATCAACATATACTCACCTGATACTTACATGTGTGTCCACAGCACCAATTATCATTATATACAGCTACTAATGCATGAATAAAATAGATATATACTTTGCATGGCATATCATATCACATTTCACTTAAATTGATTTGCTGGGAAAAATCTCATTTATATAGGTATATACGGAAAACAAAAGCCCAGTCACAGATAAGTTGAAGGGTTATAACCCCTGAGCCTCGATTGATGGCGCTCATCCTCTGGATAGGTGTCACCTATATGCGTAATAACCGAATAAACGTTATTTAACGCACATAACCAACAATAGGTAATAACTTCTCAATCAATGCTCAAATTGGGTATATGAATGTACCACAGAGACCTACTCATCCTTATAAACATCCCCATATTGTTAGAATAATTTTTCGACCACTCACGCGCCGGCAAGTGCACGGCCACGCGCTGGGAACCCTAACAGAAACCCTAACCGCTGTTAGGAATATTCCACGAAATATTCCGTTATATACTAACAGAGGCGTTACCTGACGCCATTAGGAATATTCCGTCAACTCTGACGGAATATTCGTCCTTCTTCTCCGATGTACCTCACCGGCGACCGCCGTTTGCCACCGTCTGCAACTCGCCGGAAAACTGGGAAATTTGCATAACCTTATATCTCGGCTATTGCTCAACCAAATCTCATGAAATTTGAACCAAAATGAAGCTTATGACAAATAGAACACATCCTTACCAATTTCAAGCTCCAAAAATCTCGGAATCATGCCGGAAAATTCCTCGATAATCCGGTCAAACTTTAAACTTGTCGATCTCAACTTCCCAACGTCCAAATCGCCTCATTTTTCTTCTCCGAGCTTCGTAGAGATGATCTAAAGCTTCCTACGGTCTCAAAACTGGCTAAAACCTCGATCAACTTCGAGGTAGGGTTTTTCACGAGTTTTTCGAAGGTTTCACATACAACCAACACTATATATCAACTTCTGGGCTTGCTAGGAGTTCAAAAACACCAACTAAAATCTCGATCTGCAACTGCAAATGAGTATTTGGATGATGTCCGTACGGTTTGTACGGAAATGGAAGAAATCCGAGAAAGGGAAGAGAGAAAGAGTACACGGGAAAGGGATTGGGTGTGTGTGTGTGGTCCAAACTTGTCCACCAACCAAAACAAAAGAAATCTAAGTCCTAATTGGTTCCCAACAATTAGAACTTAAAATAATTGGTCCACAACCTTAAGTCTAAACCACACCACTCTACAATAAAACCCAACGTCCAAGGGTAAATCCGTATTTTCACATTATCGCTACGAAAATTCCGGGATGGGTTGTTACAATCTACCCACCATAAAAAAATTTCGTCCTCGAAATTTACATAACCAAAAACAATCCACTAATAATCATAAAATAATCTGGGATACATCTCTCTCATCCGATCCTCTGTCTCCCAAGTAGCATCTTCCACTGATGGGTTTCTCCACAAAACTTTTACCAACTATACGGTCTCATTTCTCAGAATCTTCCCTCTCCAATCCAAAATAGTCATTGGCTCCTCATCATAAGTCAAATCCAAATAAATTTCCAATGGTTGATGAGGAATCACATGCGACGGATCTGAGACATAAGGACGAAGCATCGAAACATGGAAAACACCATGTACCTTAGACAACTCTGAAGGCAACTCAAGCCTGTTAGCAACTTCACCGACTCGTCGATGATCTTGTAAAGTCCGATATACCTTGAACTTAACTTGCCTTTCTTTCCAAGCCGAATCACACTTTTTCAAGGTGATAATTTCAAACACACTCAATCATCTACATAATACACTCTATCAGTGGCATGTCTGTCTGTTAAGCTCTTTTGGCGATCTTAGGCCGCTTTCATATTAGACTTAATAACCTGAATGTTCTGAATAGTCTCATCCACAATCTCAGGGCCCACTAAAACTCGTTCACCAACCTCTGACCAACACAAAGGTGTACGACAAGCTCTGCCATAAAGCGCCTCAAATGGTGCCATACTAATACTCAAATGAAAACTGTCGTTGTAAGCACATACCATCAAATCCAACCGCTTAAGCCAAGCGTCACCAAACTGTAATACTGAAGATCTCAGCAAATCCTCCAAAGTCTCCTGAAACGCTATCCTAACTTAGGAGTAAACCTGGGATCACGACCCGATACAATACTCATTGGAACTCCATGGTACTTAACAATCTTTGCTATAAATAATTTCCAGTTAATTGACTTAAAAAATACTTCTCCCTCACTGAAACCAAATGAGCTGATTTAGTAAACCAATCAACTATCATCCAAATACCATCATAACCATTTAGTGTACAAGGAAGCTTGTATACAAAATCCATAATAATATTTTCCCATTTCCACTGCGGAATGGGAAGTGGTTGCATCAACCCCAAATGGTTTTTTCCTTTCAGCCTTGACTTGCTGACAAATAGCACACCTATTTACATACTTAGCAATTTCCTTTTTCATACCCGGTCAATAATAAAATGGTCGAATGGTATGATACATCTTAGTTCCTCCTAGATGCATTGCATAAGCCGAACAATGTGCTTCATCCAAAATTTCTTTCTTTAATTCCAAATTATTTAGCACATACATTCTCCCTTCTTGCATAAGCATGCCATCTGATTCTCTGATTCTGAGGTCCTTCTTTTTCTCTTAATTCCTTAAATGAAATAGCTCTTGAATTTCCTCATCATTAATCTGTGCCTCGAGCACTCGATCAATTGATACTGGCCTGACTTGAAAACTAGCAAGCAAGGCTACTTCTCGTTCTTTTATTTCCAATTCCACTCCAGTATACCTCAAATCTGTTAAAAGGAGAAACATGCCAATCACCCAAAACGTTAATTATCATTGGAGTCTTCCTACTAAGTGCATCAATCACAACATTTGCACGGTCACCCAAGTCGTGCAATCATAATCACTACGCAGCTCAATCCACCTTCGTTGCCTAAGATTAAAATCCCTCTGCATAAACAGATATTGGAGACTCTTATGACCCGTAAAAATCTTGCATTTCTCACCATAAATATAATGTCTCCAAATCTTCAAAGCAAAGATGATAGCCGTTAATTCTAAATCGTGAGTAGAGTCATTCATCTCTTGAGGCTTTAACTGACGCGAAGTGTAAGCAATTACTCTACCATGCTGCATCAACACACATCCCAAACCATCCAACGAGGCATCACTGTAGACCACAAAATTACCGCTATCATCTGGGAGTGTTAAAACAAGTGCATGAGTGAGGAAATACTTCAACTGCTAAAAACTTTGCTCACAATTTTCATCCCACTCAAACTTAACTTCTTTTCTCGCCAATCTCGTCAATGGCAAAGCAAAGACTGAAAAATCCTTAATAAACTAGCTATAATAGCCTGCTAAGCCAAGAAAACTCCGAACCTCAATCACGGTTCGCAGTTCCAAATTCTCCACCGCTGCTACCTTTTAAGGATCCATTTGAATACCTTGAGTAGATATCACATGACCCAAGAATGCCACTTGATTCATCCAACATTGGTATTTACTGAACTTGGCATACTACCGATGTTCCCTCAGTTTCTTTAATACCAAGTTAAGATATCTAGCATGCTCTGCTCTAGACTTAGAGTACACCAGAATATCGTCAATGAAAACAATAACAAACCTGTCGAGATATTCCTGGAATACTTCATTCATCAAACCCATGAAAGTAGCAGGTGCATTCCATAATATCAGATCTGTACCTGGAAACAAATCAATAGTGAACTCCACATCTTTGTCCGGCGGCAATCCAGGTAAATCCTCAGGGAAAACATCAGGACAATGTCTAACCACCTTTATATCTTCCACACTACTCAGAGTAGCATCATTTAGCACCACATGAGCTAAATATCCTTAGCAGCCTTTCGATAACCCTTTCTTTGCTCTCATAGCAGAAATAACGGCATGCCTCACTCCACTTTGCTCAACCACAAAAGTAACCTCTGGTAATCCAAGACGATGGAAAGTAACTGATTTCCCGTAGCAATCTATCTTGGCACAATTATAATGCAACCAATATGTGCCTAAAATAACATCGATATCCACCATAGCTAACAGAATAAAATTTGCTGACATAACCACATCTTTTACCATCATTTAACACCCTGAATAAACACGATACTAACATATAATGACCTCCCGGATTACTTGCTTAACGAATCCAACGAATAAGTTATTAATATTACGGTCTGCAGCCCAGAATACCGATAACTCACTGTTGTCTCGATAAGTAAGTAACAATTTCCGATGTGCAATATTACCATCTTGCCCCTCATTGGGAAATACATATATACGCCTCGATCGTGCTCATTCAATACTTTTTTTGCAACGTCGTCAATAACATAAAATTTTTGCATCACAATCAATAAACTCTAGCAAAGTGACAAAAAATGTTTAGCGTACCCATAATCAAGTCCGAATGATTCTGAGCTTCTTGCAATGATACCTGGTTACACGTCCCTGGCTTGTTGTCGTCCCCCACGACCTCTATTAGTTTAAATACCTCGCATTTGCTCACCACAGCCTCTCTAACCATAACTACTAAATCCAGCAACCTGCTGAATCGGCGCTAGTGGTGGGAAAGAAGACTGCTGGGGCATCTACTGATTCTGGGGACAATTTGTAGCTCTATGTCCCATTTGTCCATATGTAAAGCATCCACTGCTTCCTCACCTACACTCTCCAAAGTGTCTATTATTGCACCTACGACACAAAAGTACATTTCTTCTACCAGCATCTCCCTGTCTTTGGAATCTGGAACCTCTAGTAAATCCACTACCTCGCCTCTGACCAATGGCACCAAAACCTCAGCTGGAAAGACTAGAACTAGCTTCACTTCTTTTGAAGCTCTGAGTTTTTCGAGGTCCTTTAGATGACTGACCTTTACCTTAGTCATCTTTCCTCTGATTCACATTTCTTTCCTTCTTCTTCTTTACTCTTGCTGGGCATATTCTCTTCAATCCTCAACAAAATCTCGTAAAACTCCTGGTAAGAAGTACTATGAATAGTGGTCGCCACAAAACGCCACTTCTTTTTAGTACCCAGCTTAAAACGACATAATATTTCCGCCGGATTAGCAGCAACATCTGGATGATAACGAGACAAGTCCGTAAACTTTCTGTAGTACTCATTCGTTGTCCTCTTTGCTTGTCTCAAATTTGTAAACTCTTGCTTCTTACCATCAATATATGCCGGAGGAATAAACCTTTTCTTAAACAACTCTTTAAACAATTCTCAATCAGTTGTTTCCTCCGGTGACATCGTATAAGACTACTGTTTCCACCAGGATGTAGATTCAATACTTAGAAACCAGGTAGTCGTCTCGACCCACCTTTCAAAATGAAGATTTCCTTAACTTGCATCATATGAAAGGTTTTTTCAACATGATTGAGCCATCGCTCTGCTCCCTCAGGTTCTTCATTTCCCATAAAATGATTCAGCATCAACTTATAAACAGTCTCAAGAAAAGTCATTTGGATAATAGACTTAATCACAGTAGCAATAGCTTCCCCTAACTAGGCCATATCGGGAAACTAGGCTTATCTGAACGACGTGGCTCTCTATGAGACGGTATAGTTCTGATAGAAGGCACTAAGAAATTCTCAAGATATACAAGACTACAACCTGGCTCTAATACCAACTGACACACCCCGTCCCAAGGAGGGCGTGCTGGCCGTCACGTGAGAGTGACAGAACCCTGTGCACAGTGCGGAAGCTAATAAGATAAATAGAAATACGACTAAATAAAAACCAACTACTAGCCGTACTATCCAAATAACATGCTAGTGAGAGTTAAAGCGTATAAATACACATTCAGAGCAATAAGAACGTCTAGTTGCAATCAAGGACAATTACTAAGATATAACACCCGAAGGTGAATCCTACTTTTGTGAATTCTGTCAGAACACCGTTAAATCCCTCATGGCCACCAAAGCACTGCTAACTAGAACCTGGAGGGGCGAAAAACAAAACGCGTGAGTGGCCAATCTTTTCAAAACCTTTTCTCTTTTCCAAAGGTTCTAACCCCTCGCCGTAAAACCTGTATAATTTCCCAGAAAAATAGCATGTATACATATATACTTATCTCAACTCATAACTTGAATCATGCCAAAAGTAGTGATATGCAAGATATATGCCATGCCAAATATATCTCATCAAATCACATAACTATATCAGGTGAAATAAACTCATCATAGATGATAACATGTCCACCGAGTGATCAGCTCGGCTGAACTATAGCTCAATCAATCTCATCATATGTCGTCATCACATACACACACACACACACACACACACACACACACACACACATATATATATATATCCTGCACACGAGTCGGAACCACCTCACGTGGTCTGACCGACAAGACTAGGTGTAAATAAATACGCTCTAGTGCTACGATCATGTGAAGACTGTGCGCTAATCGCAGGTCATCTACGAGTCGGAACCACCTATAGTGGTTTGTACGACAGGACTATGCACCTAACTTGGATCTAAGGTGAGCGTATGGTGCGAGAGGTGAACATCACGTGAAGGACTGTGCCCTGGCCCTGGGCAGGAGCACTAACACCAGGGTGCAGGTTTATGAGCTTTCAATACATCTCACATAGTCATCATTTCATATTAATCAATCTCTATCATCAACATATACTCACCTGATACTTACCTGTGCATCCACAACACCAATTACCATTATATACAGCTACTAATGCATGAATAAAATAGATATACACTTTGCATGGCATATCATATCACATTTCATACCACATTTCACTTAAATTGATTTTCTGAGAAAAATCTCATTTATTATTTTAATATTTTTTTTGAATTTTTAATTTCCACGTGGACCCTTTAATGACACATGACGCCCCATCATTGTCCACATAGGCGCCATGTCATCAGTTAACGGCAGACTTAATAGCCAAACTAACAGATGTATGAGACTGTCCCAAAATTAACACTTTAGGTATGACTCTGGGACGAAAAAAACTTCATGTACTAAATGTTGAAAACCACGAAACTTGAGGGTAGTAAACTGATATTTACCCAATAAAATTTCATATGTATTTTCTTTTCATTGGGAATGAAAAGAAACAAAAGGATACTGCTTTAAACCAATAAAAATTAATAAAAAGCATTTAATAATTAATTAAAAAATCTGAAGGTGCTGTCAAATTTGGCAGCAAAGGGGAGAGATGTCATTCCATATCATGCCATATCATGCCATATCAGATTTGGTTTCTCGGTTGGAAAACATTAATGCTGTCTTTTGTTACCGTTATTGCTGATTTGAACATTTTGACATCTCATTTGGAGATGCTCTTACCCATCTTTTACCTAAACCTTCATCTTTTCATTCACTTTGAATTTCACGTCTTTCCATCGCCAAATTCAAAAGTAATTAAATAATCCACCGTGTCTTTTTTCATGAGTAATGCTAGTTAAACTAACTTTTTAGATTACATCTACAAATTATGTGATGTGTTATTAATAAAAAATAAGCACGTTAATCAACATTTATCACCGCTTCATAAGATCCGTGGCTTTTAATTTCTGATGCGATCACTGCAGCCTCTAAAGTAAGGCTAGAAAAAAATCCCAAACCAAACCAAAAAAATCCCGATCCCAAACAAAAAAAATCCCAAACCAAAATTCCCGAAAATTTCAGTATGTCACCCCGAACCAAACCGAAATTTTCGGTATGGGATTCGGTTTTGCATCTCCATTTTTTCAGTATTCCCATACCAAACCGAAACTAAATATTATATATAAATTATTTTTTAATTATAAGAGAATGATTTCAACCGTTCATTGTTTTGGATTTAATCTGTGCCGTTCATTTGTTTTTAGGTCAGATCCCATTTCAGATTTCACTTCCGTTCATTTGTTTCCATCCACCGAACTCGAAGTGCAGCCCTTCCTCACCGAGCCCTCATCTCTCATCTGACTGTCTGTGTCGAATTTCGGCCAGCCACTGGCTAGCCACCAGCCTACCACCACACCATACTGTCGTCTCTGACTTTCCAGCCTTCCTTCACCACACAGCCACCGCTCTGTCTCTCGCGATCTCTCTCTCTCTCTCAGGAGATTTTCTCTCACGGACAGAACCCGCGATCTCTCTCACCATCACACCGAGTCCGAGTCTCACTCTCACCCCCAAATTAGGTAATTAATTTAGTGTTTTGAAATCTAATTTATGTCTTCCTTTTGAAATTTAATTTAGGGTTTGGAATCTAATTTCAATCTTGAATCTTCCCTTACTGGTTTCATATGTTTATATACGTCAACTGCTTGAAGAGTGAATGTTTTTTATGCGCTGCATCTTTGCATTTCCATCAACGATTAACTTATGCAGGTGACGGATAGCCTCCCTATTGGTTCTATATTCTTGTTGGTGCAAGTAGTGATTTATCTTTCTTTTTGTAGGGATGTTCAAGCAAGCAGTATACTTCTTGATGATAAATTTGAAGTGCGGCTAGGGAGCCTAAGTGATATCTGTCCTCAAGAAGGGGACACTCATCAAAGCAGGATTACCAGGTTGCTGCGGCTGACACAATAAGTGTCGTGTGAATAATTATATCTAATCACTTGTCTCTTTCCGAGTTGTGACTATTCTTGGATATACATTGTCTATGAATTATAGTCAATTTTCTTACATATAAATCATAAAGTGAAGCCAGAGCGACGGGGTTGTAATTAGTTTATTTGGGAATTGAATTGACTTATGTTGACCTGTTTTGGTTTTGGGATTTAGTTAGAAATGGAGGGAGGGCGTGTAAAGGGTGTGCCTACTGTATCTCTAGAATGTCGAATTCAAAGATTACAAGAATAATTAGGTTTGCTCTCTCATTTGTCCCCTAAATTTTTGAGGTTTTTATGGTTTGAGTCTTAGAATTTTTCTTGTCTCAAATTAGTCCTAAAATCTCTCTCAAGGGAGTATAGAATTGAACTTATAATGTCGAGTAAAAGACTAAATATTCTTGATCACTTCAATTACAAGCTCCTCATAATTAACTTTGAACTTTCGAATGTGGATTTGATAAGGGCAAGAAATCGTTTTTGTTCGAAATATTAGCATATAATATGAGAATTTGTTTGACATTTTCTTAACCCATCTATTTTGACCAAAATGTTTTCCCTCTGCTAGTAAGTTACTACTTACGACTACGTTGTAAACCATACAAAACCAACCAAATCAAATCGTTTTTTTTTTCAAGTTTGGACTTATTTTCCTTAAGCGGTATTAGATTTGACTAACTATAATTGTTAGTTTTGATCTTAAGAAAATTGACAATATCTAGTTTGGCTAAATAATATGATTTATTATTTCATAATATTTATTTTGATATATTATTTTCTTCAGTCTGTTAATGAGTTTCTTTTAAATTTAGTTATCATGATATTTGCAATTCCAATGGAAAACCCTTTGGTACGGCCATATGATCAGTTCCATCTTCCCCACCCACCCCCCGCCACTTCGGAGTTGAGACTCTCTTCTATTCTGATCTTAGCTGCACTACCTCTCTCCTCTCCCCCCATCCGTCAAGCTGTGCCCAAAGTAAAACCCGTGCAGTTTTTAAAGTTAGCATGACACAGGTGTTCTTTTGTCTGCAGGTTTGATTAACCTTATAGGCGTATTGTATACTTGTTTCTCGTTTCACTATATGCAGTTTTCACAATTTCAATGAAATTTTTTTAGACATTTTGCATCAATATTTTTACTCCTTAAGCAAAACTAGTGCCTGGGGCAAGGTTACTAAAAATACTGATCCTATCAAATCTAGCTCAACCATCAACATTCGGGGGAAGAGTATAAGTACCAACAAGAAGGGAGCAACCACATGTATCAACAAGATTAAGGGGCCGAAGGGGCCGAAGATGCCAACAATCTTTATAAACTTTAAGCTTTGTTTTTTTGCTTTTGATTTGTAACTTAATTATTGAAACTTTGGTTTCTAACTAATTTTTTTGTTTTTGGGTTTGTTACTTTATTTATTTTAAAACCTTGGCTTGTAACTAATATTTTTGCTTTTGGATTTGATACTTAATTTATTTTTATTGCATGCATGTGTAGTAGAAATTGAATAGGCAGATGCTATTGTGCACAGATGGGCAATGGGCAGATTGGTTATGTACTATGAAAGTATGAAACTACGTCAAATTTGTGCACAAATTAGTAGAAACAAGCCTTGCCATTTGATTGGCATATTTGATTGGCAGATTAGTAGAAACAAATTGGCAGATTTGGCCCAAGAGCATAATATGTCAAATTTTAACCCAAAAGCATAATATGTCAAATTTTAGTCCAAAAGTCCAAAAGCCCAAAACCATTTCGGGATTCCCGATTTGTCCCGAAATCCCGAAACTATTTCGGGATTTCCGAAAATTTGGTTTGGGATCGGTATTAAAATTGAAATTTCCAAAAATTTCGATTTAAAAATCGGAACATGAGTTTCGGTATGGGATCCCATACCGAACCACCCCTACTATAAAGTCATGTATATGATGATAGCTTCTCCTTTAATTCGTTCTTGCTATTATTCTTGGTTTTTTTTTTCTCGAGTTACAGCCCCAAACTCTCTCTCCTCCCAGCCAGTGGCGGAGCCACCCTAAGACTACGATAGGCTCGGGCCTATCCTCAAATTATTTTTTCCTAACAACCTCTACTATCATTAATTAATTTTATAATACCACTATTAACTTGAATTTGTAATTGTATTGGTTAGTCCAATTAACTTCAATCCAACAAATACAAAGCCTTAAATTTTTTACATTAAAGTACTCCAAAAAAAAAAAAAATTACATTAAAGGTTCGAAACTATAGTTCTATACTAATATTAGTTGATCATATTCTCTGTTTCTTGCCTATATACATTGCTTGCAGACTATTATTTTGGTTAATTTCTCATTTCCCTCTATTATATTATCTATGAAATCAAGAAGAGAAAAATATTTCCTTTTTCCAAATTAGCACAAAAAACCCTTCAAATGCTCTCATGTCTTAATGTTTTTAAAAAAATGTTCTCTTGGTCACTATGAGAAAATGAATGCATGGTCAGTTACATTTGTATTTGATATCAAGAATGAAGAATAAATGAATGTGCTTTTAATAATGTTTTATTTTCAACTCTTGATATAGTTGACCATGTATAATGGAGAATAAATGCATGGTCACTCTCACATTTGAATTTGATACCAAGGTGACCAAAAGAACGAGATAGTTTCTATATATATTATGTCCATTTTGATTTAAAGTGTGCATCTCCTAACATAAATTTCTGACTCCGTCACTGGTCCCAGCCCCTTCTTTGACTCTAATCCCGATTCAAACATCATCTCTAACTTCACCTCACTTCTCCCTCATTTCCCTTCTTTCTAAAACTTTAAAATACATAACCCACTTATTGAATTCCATTGCAATCTTTGAAATCCATAGGAAAAATCACACCCTTAGACTATGCAGGAAACGGGAAAATAGGTGGAGGTGAGGCAATTTTGAGACATGGTTGTGTCGTGATTGTTGGGGACCTGAGCTAGGTATTGGGAATTGGTGCAACACTGTGGCGAAGTTAGGTCGTTGAGGGCTAGTATTATATTAGGGTATTTTAAAAATAATGATGGGTAAGAAAAGAGTGTTCTTCTTCTTTCAACTTTTTGTGAAGAAATGAAGTCGGTGGGAAAAAAGACAATGAGCGGGCTAAACAACACTTATAACTATTAATACCTCTCATCTTTTTGATATCATGTTTTTATACTACCATAACGTCATAATTTGAATTATTTATTTTTTGTATCCCTTTTTAAAGATTATTATTAGAAAAATTCATTTGATTAAAATATCGTTTAATTATACACATGTATGGAACAAATTGACCATTATGATAACAAATTTGTTTGGTTCATATAGATTACTAACCGATGTCAAATTCAAATGATTTTTTGTAAAAGTAATCGTTAGATGGTAATTAAAAGAACAAATCGTTCAAATTATAACGTTTGTATGGTGAATGATATGTTTCGTATAAAGAAAAAATAATTTTTTTACATGTAAAGAACCAAATGGTATACTTCTTAAAATTAATTTAGTTCAATTGAATTACACGCCTACAATGCTTATAAACCAAGTGCTACATGTGAAGCTATCAACATCTCACTACTAACTATGTCACGTAACGTAACAGTAAACTAATTCTATATAAGTTGTTCTCTTTTGATAAATCATAAAAACGAAAAGAGAATTGTGTCGTGCGCCGTGCGAAGTGGACTTTTGTCTATTCCTAGCAGTCCGAATTTGTCGTCACTTTGAGATTCCAAGTTCCTTAGTCCTTTTCACTTCTTCACCTTCACGAGGACCAAAACCAAACAACAAGATGCCCGCTGACCGCTCTCTTCTTCTTTACTTCCCTCCGAGTTTTGGCACCCTTTTTACAGTTTACAGTGGGGCTGGACATTTTGAAAAAAAAAACCGAGTGAACCGTTCAAACTGTACCGACGATTTGGTTTGATTTGATTTTTTGTTTTGTTTTTATTTTTGGTGGTTAAATCGAACCGCATCGATTTTAATTGGTTTGACAATTGGTTCTCAAAATTCTTAGGGTGCGGTTTACTAAATTGATCCGCATATTTTTAATTTAATTTTCTAATTATAATTAGTGCGTGTAATAATATAAATGGTTAGTTATTTACGAGTTATTGTGTTTCCACCATATGAAAACAAAACCTAATTAATTTAAGAGTCCCTTTGGAGAAGAACAGGGGGACCATTTGGAGAAGAACATGGGTACCATTTGGAGTATGCAGCAGTTGTTGCTTTGGTGCTCTCCTTGGGCTCCTTCATTTGTGCTTTCCTTTAAGCAATCACTCATATTGGTGCTATGTTCTGTAGCTTTTGGAAAGAAATTTGTTACGTATTTTCATCTTCACACAAACCAAGAACCGACCCAAACCAACTAACCACTATCGGTTAACCGACTTGATCAGTTTTAGACCCAATTTGGTCGATTTCGGTTTGCAATTTTGCTCAACCGACTAGTTCGGTTTGGTTTCGGTTTTGGCCCAAAACCGACGCCCACCCCTAGTTTACAGTTTCATTTACCTCTATACCCTCCAAAGTATACAGCAACATGGTCCAATTGGATAGTTCACATTCCCCATTTTTGGTTGGTTACAATTTACTTGAGCTACTATTTACGGAGAAACGACTTACCTACATTGTTCGAGATCAAGTCTCTAAACAATAACACAAACTTACTAATCTGCTTCAAAATTTTCATATGTTGTATTATAGGTACAAGATTTTACGGTGACACTGTAAATACGTGCATCAGTGTATGTAAGTTATTCACAAATTACACGAGAAAACGGTAAAATGCATTAACAGTGAATGGAAATTTTCGTTTCAAACAAGGGTTTCTGTGTGCTTGGTGGAAGGTCAAATCTTGTCGTCATTGTGTATAATATAAATTATTAAATTATATGTTTCTTAGGATTCTTTTCATCTAATGATAATTTTTAAAAGGAAAAAAACACAAACAATATAGGTGGGGATGTTGAGATTTGTAGCATTTTCTTGCTAAATTTCAACTTCACAAAATATTAAAGGGTACTAGCTTTTTGGGCTTTTCAGTTCTAGAATATTGCAATAACTTTCCTCTCGACTGCAATATAGTGATCAATTAAAATAGAGAGTTTCAACGAAATACTTCCAGTACTGATTATTTTTAACGAAAAATCACATTTTCATATTTTTCTGATACTATTCACTACACATTTATTTTTCATTTTTCATTAAAACTAAAATTTTTTTAGACTTTTCGTTAGTTTTCCTATTAAAATATTAGTCGTTCATGACTAAGTTTGAAGTGGCCCTGATTAATCAATTTTTTAGCCTAATTTGGTAGCTGACTTGTATTATAATGCTAATTTCACCAGTGTCATTGAAACTCCATGAGCTTTGATTGTAATAGATGTTTTGTTAGGGGTCACGTGGTGAGATATGTATGAAAAATTAATGAGAAATTGTTAAAAGTATGACTGAATGAACCACACAATATAAACGATGATGTTTACGTGTTTGTGAGAGAGTGTGAAATTAAAGAAGTGGATTCTGGCCAACTGAAGTTTTTGCTTGGTTGTAGGGATATGAGTCGTAGAAACCTGAATAATTGTGAGCCATGAATCTATTCTTGTATGATTTTTCTGCATTAGTATAGAAAATACAAGATGTTAAAAAGAGAACTATTAAACTCACTAGATATTGAGTTATCACAGCATATGTAATTATTTGTAGTGCAAAGAAGTGGTTACATATATTTGTGTAAAAAATGATAACCCCTACCCTATATATTTGACTAGAATGAAAAAAATTAAGCATTTGTTTTGTGCAGTGCAGAATATGCATGGGCAATTTCCTACGAGATAGGCTTGCTGACCATAATAACGTTAACAATGGCCCATACAAATGATATTATTTTCAGTAATAAACTAATTAATTGGATATTTATTTGATCTATAAATATTATATGAGATATGATTTTTACACATTTCTTTTAATTTTTGCCACACTTTAATATAACTGTTAATTCTGTTTGATTTATTTAATCTCATGTACATAAATAAAAGAGTGTGAAAATCATTTCATTTCTTTATGATTATTTCTTGTTGAATTTTCTTTTATAATATTAAATCCTCGGAGTGAGTAAATTTCCCTATTTTTTTTTTCTTGAACATGTCAGTTGGACTGTTCATTCAGTTTTGTACCACTATCTTAGAGTATGATTTTCTCCTTTTTTTTTTTTTTTTTTTTTCCTTCCCTTCCATCTCCTTCAAATTGAACGATGACGGTTAAATCACGTCAACATCTTATATTAATTTTTATTGCAAGAGAAAGATAAAATAAGAGAATGTGAAATGAGAGAACGAAAGGAGATCGAAAGAGAGGAGGGGAGAATCCTAGTCCTTTCCAATCCTCCAAAAGTGATGATGTTGCATTTTTTTGCTCACAGCCCCCTCAACACATCAAACAAACCCAGCAAATCCTCAACTCCTCTTTCTTCTGACTCTCATGCACTCACTCTCCCCGCTTCACTGATAGGTCTCTCTCTCTCTCTCTCTCTCTCTCTCTCTCTCTCTCTCCCTCCTCCTCCTCCTCCTCCTCCTCCTCCAATGGCTGCTTCCTGCAGATATCCATTGCTTCTCTCTCTAACATTCTCCATGTTTTTCCTTCTTTCTTCAGCATTGTTATCTGAACCAGACATTCTTGTCACATTCAAGGCCTCCATTAAAGACCCCCAAAATTCTCTCTCAAGCTGGTCCAACACCTCCGCCACCCACTACTGCCAATGGGCTGGAATCACTTGCACCGCCACCGCCACCACCACCACCACACTTTCTGTCACCTCCCTCAACCTCCAAAGCTTTAATCTTTCAGGTGACATTTCACCTTCAATCTGTGGGCTCTCCTATCTGTCAGAGCTCAACCTTGCTGACAACTTCTTCAACCAGGCCATCCCTCTCCACCTCTCTCAGTGCACTTCTCTGGAGACTTTGAATCTCAGCAACAATTTAATCTGGGGTACACTTTTAAACCAGATTTCTCAGTTTGGTAACTTGAAAGTTCTTGACTTGAGCATAAACCATGTTGAAGGAAGCATCCCACAAGGCCTTGGTGCACTCCACAACCTCCAAGTTCTCAACTTGGGCAGCAACTTGCTTTCGGGTAGGGTATTTCGTTTGGGTCACAAAACATTTTCGAATTTACGATTAAGTCAATCAACATTATGTGCTTTTGATATTGATCTTAGTTGGAAAGCAACTTGCTTTCATATGAGTATTTCGCTTGAGGAAAAAAAAATTTCGATATTAGAAGTAAGTCAACCAATATTTTTTGCTTTCGATATTGACCTTAATTGAAGAGAAAAATTTTCTATTGACAATGTTAGGAAATAAAGTGTTCATTGACACGACGGAATATGAAATTATTTACTGATCTAAATCAAATTTGCTATTTTCAGGTAGTGTGCCTTCTATTTTTGGGAATTTGACTGAGCTAGTTGTTCTTGATCTGTCTCAAAATACATACTTGGTGAGTGAGATTCCCACTGACATTGGGAAGCTTGTGAAGCTTGAGAAGTTGTTCTTGCAAAGCTCTGGTTTTCATGGTGTAATTCCTAATTCCTTGGTGGGTTTACAAAGTTTGAGTGTTTTGGACTTTTCCCAAAATAACTTAACAGGTAGGGTTCCTCAGATACTAGGGTTTTCTCTCAAGAACTTGGTGTCTTTTGATGTTTCAGAGAATAGGCTTTCTGGGTTTTTCCCAAATGGCATCTGTAGTGGAAAGTACCTTATAAACCTCAGCCTTCACACAAATGTGTTCAATGGTACAATACCTGACTCCATTAGTGAATGCTCAAGGCTTGAGGTGTTTGAAGTTCAGAACAATTTGTTTTCTGGGGATTTCCCTGTTGGGTTATGGTCATTGCCCAAAATTAAGCTTTTGAGAGCTGAGAATAATCGGTTTTCGGGTGAAATACCTGATTCGGTATCAATGGCTGCTCAGTTGGAGCAGGTTCAAATAGATAACAACAGCTTCACTAGCAAAATTCCTCATGGTCTTGGGCTAGTCAAGAGCTTGTATAGATTTTCTGCTTCTCTTAATGGTTTATATGGTGAACTCCCTACAAATTTCTGTGACTCCCCTGTTATGAGTATAATGAATCTCTCCCACAATTCGCTTTCGGGTCAAATTCCGGAGGTTAAAAAATGCAGGAAGCTAGTGTCACTGTCTTTGGCAGTTAACAGTCTTAGTGGGAATATCCCACAATCCCTTGGGGAATTACCAGTGCTAACTTACCTTGATCTTTCGGATAATAAGCTTACTGGTCCCCTGCCACAGGCGCTTCAGAACTTGAAGCTTGCACTCTTTAATGTTTCCTTTAACCAGCTATCTGGTAGAGTTCCCTACTCTCTTATTGCAGGACTCCCAGCTTCATTTCTTCAAGGAAATCCTGACCTTTGCGGTCCAGGATTACTCGATTCTTGTTCTGATGACCAGCCAAGACACCATTCTTTTGATTTTACAACCTTGACATGTGCCTTGGTATCTATAGCTTTTGCTGTTGGAACTCTCATTATTGCTGGTGGGTTTCTCTTTTATAATCGATATTATAAGCAGAGAGCTCAAGTTGGCCTTTGGCGTTCGGTGTTCTTTTATCCTCTCAGAGTCACTGAGCATGACTTGATGATGGGAATGGATGAGAAAACTGCTGCAGGGTGTGGTGGAGTATTTGGTAGAGTTTACATTGTAAGTTTACCAAGTAATGAACTTGTTGCTGTGAAGAAGCTTGTGAATTTTGGGATCCAGTCTTCGAAAGCTTTGAAGGCTGAGATCAAGACCTTGGCCAAGATCAGGCATAAGCACATTGTAAAAGTTCTGGGATTTTGCTATTCCGATGATTCGATATTTCTGATATATGAATTCCAACAGAAAGGGAGCTTGGGGGATTTGATCTGCAGACCGGATTTTAACTTGCAGTGGAGTGTTAGATTGAGAATTGCCATTGGCATTGCGCAAGGACTGGCATACCTTCACAAGGATTATGTTCCTCATTTCCTTCATAGAAATCTCAAGTCAAACAATATCCTTCTGGACGCAGAGTTTGAACCAAAGCTCACAGATTTTGCTCTTGACAGAATTGTGGGAGAAGCTGCGTTTCAGTTAACCATGGCTTCGGAATCTGCTCTATCCTGTTACAATGCGTCAGGTAAGAGAAGTGCGAATTGAAATTATTTATGCATGTAGTTTGTTGCCGCAAATTTATGCTCGTACTATTGTTTTTTCTGGAACTATTGCTAACCACTCATCATCTGTATCTATTGTTGCATTGCAATCTCTCTTATTATTTACCGTATCTGTGGTCTTCGAATACTTTCGTGGTCATTGAAATATGTTGATAGTAATCAAAATATGATGAAAACACTCATGACATGCTGCCAAATATTTGTATAGCTAATGTATACTGAAAAATTTGGTCACTCTCTTATGACATTTATTTGTTGATTGCAGAATGCAAGTACAGTAAGAAAGCAACTGAACAAATGGATGTTTACAGCTTTGGTGTTGTACTACTGGAGCTAGTGACAGGCCGGCCAGCAGAGCCATCTGAGTCTCTTGACATTGTAAAGTGGGTGCGACGAAAGGTCAACATTACAAATGGGGCTGTCCAAGTTCTTGATCCCAAGATCGGAAATTCTTCCCAGCAAGAGATACTAGGAGCTTTAGAAATCGCTCTCCGTTGCACTTCTGTGATGCCGGAGAAAAGACCATCAATGTCTGAAGTTGTGAGATCACTTCAGTCCCTTGACTCGAAGACCCACGAGGCAGTTATCGACTTCTCTACCTTTGAGGAGCATTGATCTTCATTCTAAACATTGGAGTTACAAATGGCTGCAATTTTTGGTTGCTTTGTATGTAAATTAAACTTCACGGATTCAGTTGTGATGGGGGAAAGAAAGATAAGGTTCGTTGGCCATGGTTTTTTGTCTGTTGTTCAACAGATCATTTGGGATTTTGGCATTTGGTTAAACTGTAATGAGATTTTTACAGTATAGTATGAATGCCGTTATATATGTTGTTGATGCAAATTTCCGCCGTCTTCGGTTTTAACAAAAATGCATCTGCAAAAAAATCAACAATTTTGATCAAAAACCAAAAGCCTCATGCGCTTGCGGTTTTGGAACTTTGATCAAAGACCAAAAGCCTCATGTGCCCACGGTTTTGGCCAGTGGATCTCTTATGCCAAAGTTAGTCTCTCTGAAAAGACGGAGTGTTTAGGATTTTCTCTGTATAGAAAAGGTGTACCATTTTTGGTGGAGAAATAGGGAATTTATAGGGAGAGTGGCCGGCCATTATGGTAGGATTTAGTGAGAATATTCCCAAGATATTGTGTATAAATAATCTCTTGGAATTAAGGGTAATTGTCTTGATTAAATATAATTTGAATTACTTAGTTGATAGGGTTTGTCTTCAATTGAGAGTGTATTATTGATAGGATTTAGAGATAATCTTATCATTAAATACCTTTGATTTTTCCACGGGCAGTGGAACTCTGAGCTATCATATTTTGTTGCCTGCATGTCCTAGGATGCTGAGTTGCACGTAGGATGCCCTGCTCATTTAATAAGGGTAGTCTTTTATTTTTTGGCTGAAAGTCCACGTGTTGCCTCCATGAATTTTGGGATTATTTTTGGCTCATGTGTTCTGGTTGATAGAGGCTTGAGGTGTTGTAGATGGTAACCAAATCCAACCTTTGGACAAATTAAAGATGGATTCCTAAATGGATCATCTTATAGACACTTATGGATTGTAGGAGTGGTTCGCTATGGGATCCAAAAACGGGATCCCAATTCCAAACTAAAAAATTTCAGGATGGGAATAAGAAGACCAATTTCAAACCCAAATTTCGGTATTCCCGAAATGTTTTTGCTATTTCGGGATGGATCGGGATTGGATTTTGGGCTCAAATTTGATATTTTTGGGTTGTGGGCTAAAATTTGGGCTTTTGTCCTGAAATTTTGTATCCCAATTTCATATTAGTTGAAATTTAAGCTTTTTACCTTATACCAATTTGAAATTTCATACTAATTGAAATACCAATTCATTCATACCAAGTCAAATTGACATTCCAAAGTTTTAAACAGCTTAATTTCATACTTTTATTTCTAATATAGTCTACTATCAAACTATTTTAATTCAACCTGGGTCCAACCAAAAAAAAAATAAATATATATATATATATATATATGGGGAAACTTGATATGAATCTAATTTTGTGAGTCATTTTTGAGATGAGTCCAATTATATTCCATGTCAGTTTTTTTTTTTTTTTCATTTTCATACCAATTTACCCCTAAAATTACTTATAAGTAATCAATGTTATCCCTTGATTTTTTGATTTTAGGATTAGTATTTGTGACAAGTTTTACCTATTTGAGGTTTAAAGAATAAAATTCCCTTAATGATAGGATAATTGTTGGAATAAAATTACTTCCTATATATCTCCAAGTGAGGATACGCCTCTTCATTTCTTCTTCATTTATCTATTCTTTCTTTTTAGTTTGTTATCTAAAACCTTTTTCTTAGTTAGGATTTATCATTTGCCTTGCGAATCTTCTTCTTCTTTATCATTGTTCAGTTTTCCTCTTCTCTTCTTAGGCCTGCACTATATATGAAATTTGATTCTGTTTGATCAAAGAATGGAGGTTGGTTGGCTTCTTTCATCAAATTGCTTGTTATGTTCAAATTAGTTAATTTTGTGGTCAAAGTTGGATCTTCATTTGAGTTGTATTTTTACTAAAATAATTGATTTCATGGCCGATACTAATCTACCTGTATCACAAGATTTTGTTATATAACCTACCTCTATTATAGGCAGATTATATTTTTCTATTTTCATTATCTATCTCTATCACAAATTGCTTCTATATGTTTTCCTATATTACATAGTAATTTATCTTGCTTATGGTAGGTAAATTGTGTATTTGTACCTTTCAGTTCGTTTATCTACCTATTGATTAGATATATTTTCTTCGTTTGATATCTTACTTATAGGTATATGTATATTTATGTATTAGTACCTTTTAATTAGGTTGTATATTTTTGCAACTTAATCTATGATAAAAATATTTTATTTTATTAAAAGGTAAAGAATTGAAACGTTTTTTTAAATGTTTAGTAGATTGCAGATGTTTAAATATTCAAAGTTTGAAAACAAAGAGTAAAATAGGTTTAAAAAATAGTTAAGTGGACCTAAATCAGAAATTTCAAAAAATTTGACTAAAGCCAATGGTACGTCAATTTTTTGGACCTATATCTTAATGCCTCTCTCTCTCTCTCTATATATATATATATATATATATATATTTTTTTTTTTTCTGTTCGGTTTGAGATTCCCGAACTATTGAATATGTAATCCTGATTTCCGTACCGAAAGGTTCGGGATTAGTTCGATATGGATCCCAAAAGTTTCGGTATTACAAGTTTGAGAATTTTCGGTATGGGATTGAGATTTTTTTGGTTTGGTTTGGGATTGTTGGAAAAGATTTCTAGCCCTAATGGATTGTCAATTAGACTTCATTCAACCAAACCTTCAATAATCAAGGAAAGTATTATCCACATGGTCCTTTTCTTTTCTTGAAACTCCTGTTTGTTTTTTACATTTAGATTGAATAAATTAAAGGAGAATAAAGAGTAAAAATTGAACAGAATTTTTGCAAAAGAAGAAAAGAGTGAAAATTATATTCCCCATAGATCTCAAATGGATTGGGTTAGGCTTGAACTAATTTGGACACATAAGAAGAAATGGGCTTGAATAAAGAATTGGGATGGAAGCCTATTATAAGTTCATGTAGGCTTGAACAGAACGATAGAGCTAATGTGTTAAATAGTTAGTTGTTAAGGAAATGAGAATTCAGGGGATCGATTAATAGGCATGATTACTTTCTGCGATTGCAGTAAAGAGACATATGCAACCTAAAGTATCTGTATGTTAGTATCTATTTGTCATTTTTAATGCAACAATATATTTGCACGAAGAGGTAGATGGAGGAATAAATTTGTTTTGAATTTATTAAGTCGTGATGGGGAAATGAAGAAGATGGTTGGGTATTTATAGAATAGAGTAAATTGTACGAATGGTCCTTCAACTTTAATCAAATTGGAGCAATGGTCCCTCAACTAAAAATCCATTACCATTGGTCCCTCAACTTATCAAAATGTGTAGCTATAGTCATTCTCATCAATTTTGTCAAAATAAGCTATGTTGGAATGACCATTTATACAATTAGGATCCCTCAACTCATCAAAGTGTATAATTATGATTCTTTTTGTCAGCTATGTCAAAATTTTTGTCAAAATGAGTTATATTGGAAGGACCATTGCTACAATTGGGTTAAAGTTAAGGGACCATTTCTCTAGTTGAATTAAAGTTGAGGGACCAATGGTAATGGATTTTTAGTTGAGGGACCATAGATGCACGTTTTGAAAAGTTGAGGGACCAATGGTAATGGATTTTTAGTTAAGGGACCATTGCTCTAATTGAGTTAAAGTTAAGGGACCATAGCTACAATTTACTCTTATAGAATAACAATATATTAAAAATTCCTAATTTTTCCTATTTTTTAAAATTTCTTTACCATTCGATTAATCTTGGCAGTTGATTTTCAAACTAATATGAAGTCGGACACACCAGAATGTGCCACGTGTCCCAACAGCAACATTTTCTATTTTTTTTCCGTTGGAAATCTAATGGTTAAGATCCTTTAGTAGTTGGAAATCCAACGACTCACAGCAAGCCACATCATGGAGCTTTTGGGCTCTACTATTGGTTTGCTGCAGTGGGGCCCACCTATGCAGTTGCTATCGACTACTAGCTGTGTGTCCAATGTGTATTACACATGTGCAACAAAAAATAAATAAATAAAAAAGGCGGTTGACATCAGCTTGCCCTATGGCACAAGGCCGGGCTTATCTTGTTTAGACCTTTGGACGGGCTGGTGTTAACCCACCACTTGCCTTCTTCCATTTGGCCACCTAGAAGGGTTTTTTTTTGGGTTGGAGGTGAAATTGGTACCAGGTGGAATAACTTGCAATTTAAAATTTATATACATGCTTGTCTGACAAGTCAGCAACACTTATAAACTAAGATAAGATATGTTAGTTTACTCTAACAGCATAAGTTATCAGTTCAAGGCTCAGTTTACTGAAGTGTTCCTAGTTAACTAAGATCCAGTTCAGTGCCCATTATAACTCTGACAATCTTAGATGCATGGACTTTTTGATTTGCCAATAAAGATGAACATATATCACAAGCAAAGAGTAAGATAAGTAAACTTGAAAAGCGATAAATTGCATGAGATGTTTTTGGCCGGAAAAACCCACCTCTAGGTTAAAAAACCGGGGACTCACCATTGAGTCTAATCCACTAGTGTAAACAAAGGTTCATACAAAGACCACACAAGCTCAATTCCTAAATCCCTATTTATGTAGCAGCTTTACCTTTGTGCAACCTTGCCTTACACGAGATGAACTCCTTCGGTCTTCACTGAGTGGCAGCTTCTTCTGAGCTCTTCACCTTGTGGCACCAATATTAACTCAAATCATGAAATGATATGATGTTATGATATGCATATAAAATCTAGATTTGAACGGCTAGTCAGATTCTCCAGTCAAATAGTTAAAGGAAAAATCTAACTTGAATCCAAAAGCTTGGTCTAAAAATGGATTTAAGCTTAAAACCAGACCAAGAACTTAATGCAAAACCTTAAAACAATGCAACCCTAATATACAATAATTGGGCGTTTAATGCATGAAGTTGGTTTTGCAGCTAGGGTTCCATAAATGAAGAAGAGGCAAGCTTAAAGCTCTGAAGGCACACTCTCTAAAATAAATTCTGAACCCCCAAAAACAAAGAACCGTAGCTAAGGATCTTTAATCCCAAAAGCATCAATTTGTTTTTCACATACCAAGGATACTTGTCGTACTACAAATTGATCAGAAAAGATAAAGGGCTAAGACCTGACCATCAGTAGAAAGCTGTTAGGAAGCCTATATAGGCAGCTCTTAATTTGCATGCCAAGCCAGCTAGAAAGCAGCGAGCAATTCTGACTAGACAACAACATTAAACAGAATGCACCAAGAATACAGATGTGAAATGCACATGCATGACCAAACCTTTTGAAGTGAAGTGAAGTGAGCCACATCCTTGAATGTTTAATCCCAGCAGCAGCAGCCCATAATCAGAGAATGTAGTCTAAAACTAAATTGAATATGTGATACACAAATACAATATTTGACAAGGAAAGCCAAACACTTAAAACTAGACTTTACAGGACGGCATGTTTTAGCCCTTGCCCTTGCCATCCCTTAATGGATACTAGTTGGCTAACCCATGATAATCGTTTTCTATCGTGGGTAGCACACGTTAATAGACCAAAACTCGAAAGTTTAAACGTAAAATCAAACATCCAAAAGACATTCTATACCTCAATATTCATTGTCTCGAAATCGAAAAAAACAACAATATAAAAAAATATCATGAAAGCTTTCTGTCAATATTGTACTAGTCATACTAGGGCGGTCTATCACTCGTGAAGTTCTTGTGTAGGGAAATTGGATTAGAGTTGGACTGACAGGGATGGTGGGATCAAAGTGGAGTAGAGTTAGCATGACAAATCAGGAGAGTAGCCTCAATATTCATTGTCTCGAAATCGAAAAAAACAACAATATAAAAAAAATATCATGAAAGCTTTCTGTCAATATTGTACTAGTCATACTAGGGCGGGTCTATCACTCGTGAAGTTCTTGTGTAGGGAAATTGGATTAGAGTTGGACTGAGAAGGATGGTGGGATCAAAGTGGAGTAGAGTTAGCATGACAAATCAGGAGAGTAGAGTATATGGTTTGTTTTGTGTTTAAGGTCCGCATAGACACATGGTCTGGGTGCCCGACCTCAAAATTTCTTTTATCGCTCTCCACTGTCATTAACTTACGTATTATTAGGCTTTAAAAAGTCCTAATATTATGCACCTGAAACTTTTGATATTTCTATACAGTATAGATATCAATTGCACGCTCACTAACTTTTTTTTCTTTAAATTTCTTCCCTAATCTGTTGCATTAATTTCTTTAGATATATTTCCTATCTTTTCATGTCCTACCAACTGCTGACTTATTTGTTTTGGTGCTTAGTTATTTTCACATTTACTTTTCTTTTTTTTGGTGCAAGGTGAATTTTATCAAATAAAATAAAAAGAAAGTTACAATTAGTGAGGGGAGACATAAACCTTCCCCTCCTAATACAGATAATAAAAAAATACAAGTAAAAAAGGGGGAAGGGACATAAACCTGACCTCTGTTGAAAATAGAAAAAAAATTACAAGGAGGGGGAGGATATAAAACCTAACCCCTCTAAAACAAAACTTAAAAGATAGAAACCTGCAAAATAAGTTTTGAAACCCCAAAACACAAAATGTTAGGAAAAAATATCACACATCATATCATGAGAGAGATACTGACCTGTAAATCGGGATGCACATTAGTTTGAAAATCGAAAGTCATGTAAGCTAAGAAAATTCAAATGACGTGAAGCTAAAACTGCAGGTGGAGGTGAAACATGCCACACCAAGTGTGATCAAGCCAAGCCCAGGTTAGCAAAGCTATCAGCAACAACATTCCCTTCTCGGTAAATGTGAGAGCAATAAAAAGTCATCATCTGGATGCAATCCAAGCAAGTAAAACATTGCGTATGAAAATGCCATAGAGGGACAAAATCATCCAAGCAAGGGCAAGCAAGAACACTAGAAGAATCACATTCCAACCAAAGCGTATGTCAATCCCTCTGATTAGAAAAATCAACAACAACAACTACTATTAATTATGCAAAAAAAAAAAAAAAAAAAAAAGTTGTAAAGACCAATACCTTAACAAAAACCACCAAGAAATCGATCATGCCAATCCTTAAAAACTCTCATACAAGCAGTAGGATCAGGATTCCCTTTATCCGAACCATTAGTGTTAAGCTTAATCCAAGGATACTAGGGAGGAGACCAAGCACATGACGAATAATAGGGGCCTTACAAAGGATAGGTTGGATACCCAAAGTAGAAATGATTTGAATATTCAAACCATGAGTCTCCAAGAATAAACTTCCCAACATGAATGAGCCCATACTTATTAGATATTCATAGGTGATGTAAAAAAAAGGGGGTGTATCCTAGAAAATAAACTTATTAAGTGCTCTCCAAAACATTGCTAAGGAATTAGAAATGGGAAACAGTACCAAATTGACAAGCCAATCATGTCCAAATTTGCTTAAGGAAATGTGAAACATATTATGATCAATTATTTCCACCTACTAAAACTTTCTTAAAATACTAAAGTAATTAGTTACATAAAAAAAAAAAGAACAATTTTGTGTGTGTCACGTCGACATTTTACAATTGTTGGCCGGCTAGTAAATATTGCTCAATTGAAATTTGCGATAGTAACAATTACATGGCAGTGGTAAATTTTGATTTTCTCTTTTTGCTTACTATTTTTCGTTTGTTATGTTTATTGAAGTTTGGTTAACTATGTTTACTAAGTATAGTTATATCTTAGAAGATTTATAGAAAAAAATGTTTCGGTCCACTCTAAAATATTTCTCATGACACAGATATTTTATATTAAAAAATAATTGAAAGATCAACCATGTTAAAAATGTATTCAAATAATAAAGTGTAATTATCTAACTGTTGTCGAACAATGAAATGTTCATGACAATAATTGAATGAGTAAACGATCTTTTCCTACGAGCGCACTTTACAAGGATATATTATAGTGATGACTTAAAAAAGAATAATTTAGATAATGAGATTTGATTACGAAGTGGGTCACCAGTGATAATCATTGTATTAATTCACTAATTGGGTTAATTCTTAGTGATATTGCAAATTTAAGATATAAATTTTATGGAACTTTCTCAAGGTATATTACTATAACTTCAATGAAACAATGTAGTAACGTCATGTTATTGTATCGGAATAACATAATTGGGAAATAAATCAGCTTCGTTGGGGAATTCGCAACACATCGTTCTAGGAGTTTTTTTTTTCTTTTCATTTTTAGGCCTAAAATTCCGCTCTCATTGTTTGAAGGAAAATTTTATTTAAACTCTTGTAGAGTTGTAGTTCAGTCATGATTACTATATATTTTGTTCATATGTATTTGTTGTTCCAATATTTTCATATTTCATTATTTACTTCAATTAGAGAAATATTTGGATATAACCTTGATATATACTCTTGTTGTTTCCTACCTATTTTGCTTGTGCACTATTATAATGTTTTTGCTTGTGCACTATTATAATGTTTTTGCTCAATCATTTTGGTGTGCTTGTTATTATAATTCTCAAATATATAATTGTTAAGCATTACATTTGCGCGTATATTCCCACCTCTTAACCCATCAAGTGTGCACTATGAACTCAAGTAGCAACTTTTGTTTTCTTTAACCTTTTCTAAGTCATTCAAATAATTCTGGATTGAGGAGCTATTATTTTCATCAAAAACAAAATCAAGGTCTATCATATCACTTCCTCTGTAGTCACATTTTTATCCTAATGAACTAGATGAGACTTTTGCTAATTTTTAAAACAATATTTCAAAAGCAAGCCAATATCATTTGCAACCTCATACTCCTATATCAACACTTCAGAAGTCCTTATTCCATCGTCGTCACCATTGCTTGTGCAAAGTGATAAGAATTTTATTCGTGACAACTTTGATAAAAATAGTTATATACACATTTTTTAAGGAAAATCTTTGAAGTAACCAAAATTTATTATTTTCTTTTAACTTCAATACTATTTATCAAATTTTTGTGTTATGTTTCTATCGTAGTATTGTTTTACAATGATCAATCCAATTGCAATAATAAAGACGACTATGATAATAGAAGCGACGCCGTAGATACTATAAACGCACATTTTGTGAGATAAGATCTTAGTTTTGTGGAGTTATAAGGTATATTTAATGATATTCATGGAGGAAAATGTTCTATCACTGAAGCAATTGCAACCGGTAGAACTAAAGCCAATTAAATAAGTAAATAAACATATTAAAATAAATAGCAATAAAGAAATGCGGCACCTTTAGATACAATATATTCTAACTAATGAAATTCCTTAAACCAATTATTAACAAACCTTCGCCTTTTATTTGAATGCAATGTGAATGAAAAATCATGATTTTTAGGTCTAAAAGGCTCCATCAATATATATGCTCTTTCAACCTCATCTCTAATATTTGATGGATAATCCTTCATTGAAATTCTCTTTTTGGGGTCTCTCTCAAGATTATTCAAATCAATTTCTAACTCATTTTGTTGGAGAACGGAACTATCCGAAATCGGATTGAAACTATTTGGAGAGTGGAACTATCCGAAATATGATTTGAACTATCCAAAATTTGCGTTGAACTATTTGAATAGAATTGTCCCAACTAATCAATGATGATTTTTGGTTGTAATATCGTTCCATACTTCTAATTTCTACACATATCAATTAATCAAAACACAAAATCATATCAATTTAGTGAAGCTAATATATATATATATATATATATATATATATATATGAACTAACCAACACATGATACAAACAACATAAAAAAATCATAACAAATTAACAAGTGTTGTACATAATTTACTGAACAATTATAAGGGAATGAGAGGGGGTGGCTGACGGCATAGATAGAAGAGAGAGATGTGTAATAGTGAGGTATGTCTTATTCCACCTTATTGTGCCTTTATTTATAGTAGCAGGGAAGGTAATTTCCTTACCCCAATAGGATTACAATTGTAATAGGATAATATCTAGTCTAAGAGATATGGTAGAATCCCATAAGGATATCCCAGATATGATAAGATCTATACAATCACATTCCTAATCTACTAGGACTGCACCACTTCCCCTTTAGTGTGTAAATACTTAAGTAAATGGTGTATCAGGTCTTCAGAATGCATAAAAGGTAAAACTCACAAAACCTCGCTATGATAAAACCCAAGGTGGGAGAAAAACCCATAGACTAAGGAGAAAAGTGAGAAGTTGCATTAAGTCAAAACTATATGTCTTCTTGAATCAAGTAGAAGAGCTCATAAGTGTATGACCAACCCATGATGGGTGCCTCGTCAAAACCTAGTTAGGTAGCAAAAGCCACTGGGAAAAATACTCCTAATCGTAGGGAAAAATAGTGCATTAAGATCAAGTGAGTATACTTCTAGATACTTCCCCTGAGTTTGACAAAACTTCCAAATGAGAACTACAAGCATTGCATATGAATAGTTAGGTATGCCAATTCCTCGGACAAGCTTCTGGAAAGTTGACTTTGGCAGTGACGTTGTGTAGATGTCGGCAAGGGTGTCTGGGATCGGCTTGCATGACTTTAATCTCTTGATGCTTTGTTGATGGGATGTAGATTCAATATGTCTTGGTGTTAACTTCGTTGATGTATCGTGTCTTGGTCTAGTTGATACATACGACATAGTCTTCATGGATCGTCGTTGGAACTCAACGATGGATGAAAACAACAAGTACTTCAAATATGCTCAACAATATCTCTCAACCATGTTTCACGTGTGGCGTAGTGAAGTAAGTGAGACGTGGAATGATTTGAAGATTTTGCAACAAAGGTCATATCGTGGACCTCCAAGATATTGTGATATCCTAACGGTGAAGACATAACCATTCGAGGATGTGCCTTGCGTGGGTTTGATAAGTAACATGCGTCAGCATAACAAATAAGGGAAGCATTATTCCAAGGATCAAGGGGGTCGGATCCGCTTGGGATGCGTCGGGATTAGCCCAAATTTGTAATACCTTTGGGGTAGCTGGAAAACGTCTTTAATATGGTTGCGTATAGCGCAGACTGCATCTTTACCAATAGATCAACAACGAATGAGATGTCATGTCGAACACAATGAGCTAAGTACAAAGTGCAAAGTTGAACTCATATATGGAACTTCGGATTCCATAACCTCTTCAAGGGTCTCATTTGCATATAGCGTATGGAAGATCATATGTATACTCAAAGGCAACACCTTCGGGGTGCAGTTCAACTGGGAGACCAAAGTACTATCAAAATAATGCTTGAACTTCAAAAGAATTTCCTAAAATCCTTCATCTCAAATTCTCTTTTTAGGTGCGAGGCAGTTTTCTCAAGATCTTCCGGACTATTAATGAGATTTATGCCAACGACATAAACTGTAACTCTATCAATTCAAAATATGACTTTATAGTTTAACACGCAAGGGCATAATTCATATTCCTAACTGATCAAATAATCATTTAGACGGGTATACCATATTCGCCAGATTGCTTCAATCTATAAGTGAACTCATCAAAATAAGTTTAGTGGGTGTTTCAGGTTTTGGAACTATTTGAACCAATCCATGTAATTCTTTGGGAACTTACATTTAAATCTCCATATGAATAACCCTATGGAGAAACACTAACCACATTTCTTAATGCTCTGCAATCAATCTCAGAGTGTTTGAGAGAAACCTTGCGCATTAAAGCGTGCATCATGTCGTATTATTTTATTCATCTCATTACGCTTCATTTCCCAATTAGTAACATAACAAAGTTACCATGGACAATGTAGGAACTATGGGTCCAAAACACACTTTGTCAAGGAATTTAACCTGGATTGTAATTTCGATCGTCAAATCAGTTCTACGTTGTCACTAATCAACGGAATGCGGTTCGATATTATCGTTTTTTTATTTATGTCAGTAGCTACCATATAAGTGAAACATCATTGATGATAATCTCATTCCAATTACATTATCTCATCCAAACTAGTATATTGGACCAAGAACTTCAAGTCTTGAAAGTAATCCGAATTAATCTCATGAGATGGAAATGATTTGAGACACCGATCGAGTATGGATTCATTTCGTGTTGTGACCTTCATCTTCTAGGAAATTGAATGCTATGAACTAAGTGATCTGTCAAACTTCTGGCCGAGATTGATTGATTAGTTATCCGCTGGTGTACTAGACCTTTTAACAAGGGCATCCAAATTGTCCTTCAAGGGTGGCACACACTTCGGGGATGTTAACTCGACATCCGTTAAGTACGTCTATCCTTGCAAGCATGTTTGTAGTTGGTATTTGGTCTCGTCACTTTAGCTAGATTAGAGGAATGCATCTGGAGCAACATTTTGAAAGCTAGAATACATCGCACTTGTTTATCACACTTATGCGGTATAGGGATCGAGATGAGACATAGTGGGCAACATCCATGTAAATTTGTGTCGGTCTACAGGAACGTTGACGTTCTTATCTCTCCTTAATGGCGGGAATACTGTCTCAATGAACTGATAATCCTCAAAAGAGCGGTAAAAAGATCGCTTACAAGGGCTCTAAAGAGCTAATGCGAAGGAGAATCGTAATTGAAAAAGATTCACATCCTTCTTTGAGAACCCATATTGGTGCGTTGTGGCGTAACTTGGCACATGGAATGCACACCCAAATGCTTAAGTACGAAACGTCAAGTTCGTACCCAGTAACTAACTGTAACGTCGAAATAGGTTGGGTGGCAGTGAGCCTCAAGGCGGACCAACATAGCTGCGTACAAGACTGCATAGCCCTAGGCAGAAATCGAAAGCTTGGTGCGTTCACAAGGTCTGGGCGACCATTGAAATTGCGATTTATGATCACTATGTGAGGCTGTTTTGGGGTGAACATGGGAATTCGATGTTCAATTATAAAATCAAAAGACATGCAATACTTTATGAAAACCATCGATATAAACTCTCCTGCATTATCCAGTCTTCCAGATTTTATAGGATAATTAGGGTGGTAAACCCTTAAAATCGGCTGGGAGTTTTAGCAGCAATGTGTGTAGACAAACATGTGACCAGTTTGTTGATTCATTGATCAAAACCATAAGTATTTATATGGTCTACATTTTGGTTAGATTAGTCCACATATATTCTCTTGAATCCACTGTGAAAAGAGGGTCATTTCGTATCTTTGCTAGGGATGATTTAGAAAATCAATTTCCTCAACGAGCAGGCTTAACAAAGTGTGCTTATAGGCATAAGATCCTTACTTCAGGTAAAGAGATGCGTTGTAGCATCATTGTTTGACCTAAGTGTCCCAAAAGGTTCAAATCAACTGACTTCAGGCCGGCCACATGTGGCGTATCCCAGTCGGGAGGTAGCCCATTTGGCCTAAAATGAAGCTTCAGGCTTATTTGTCAAGGTGGTGCAAAGATATATCACTCTATTTTCTTTAGTGGTTTTATTCATGATCATTGTCATCTCGAATATCCTTAAAACTCAACGATGTTCTTCTGGAACGAGGAGAATATAAGGTCTCTTAAATGGTAATGTAGTACCATTCATACAACAAGGAGCATGCCAATGCTCTTAATCAGGTTGGATAGACCTAAAGTGGTTGCTAGAGATGTGATTTAGGTATAAAGTTAGTGTGCGTAGTATCTCATTCATCGAGACAACTAACTTTCCTACATTCATACCTAGTCACGTGTTTAATTGAATTTGGTCACATGTATCAAAAACATGATTCAATTAACTCATACTCGATGACAATATTGATAAGATTATCTATAACTAAAACAAATGCCAAACGTGAATCCAAGAACATAGAAAAATGTTCACAAAGTAAACCAAAGTTACTAAGGTGGATTCGGCCAACATGGCCATTCATGCCAAAATTCTGCTCTTCCAACGGTGTTTGGTGGAGCAAAATTAGTCTCACATATTGGCTACGAGAATAGTACTCCTCAACAACATTGATAGGGGCATAAATAGGTGCATAACCAATGATCTCTTCCATCAAGACAGAAGTAGATTCTGCAGGGTTGAGATTTAGGAATATTGTCTTATTCTTGAAGTTTTAGGTCTCAGGTGCCAAAGATCACACTTCGGGCATGATTTCACACCTTGGCAAGCTCTAAATCTACCATACATTGTAAAAACAAACCCTAAATTGGGTGAGAGAGATAGACATGTTTGAAAGGTTGAGTCGAACCATGCGAGTCGATTAGGTACATCCATGCCGAAGCAGGGCATGCGAGTTGGCAGACTTTAACCAAACTGGGTCTATGTCATTCGGTAAACTCCAGCCGAAGCTGGGTCTATACCTTTCTCTCACATTTATGGTAGTAATAAGATCCGAGAATTAGGTAAACTTCTGCTTTCTACACTGCTGGTTCAAAAGCAAGTTAGAAACATGGAAGGATGAGAAAAATATTCTCTAGTCAAAATCGATCGGATTTATAAAGTTTTGAATCGTACTCATTCATGGACATAATCATGGTGTGCTTCAGGTAATATTTTTCATGATTAAATAGTACGTAGGAACGAGCCAAAGAGCCATGGAATCCTCGATAAGGAGATATTTCTGTTTGTTATGCTTCGGGCATAAGTCTTCAGATGAAGATCATGGCAGAGGCTTATTCAGCTCTTCCATGCCACTGTTGGCTTCAATGGTTTCTTAGCTTCTTGATAGTCAAGTGGAGATTCTCATCTTGCCCCCACATAAAGTGGTTTGTGTTAAAAACATCTAAATCAGTGAAATCAAACTTGTGACGGTTCGACAATTCATTGAATGGAGGGAACAAAATTGTGATTGGTGCTATGGGAAATAAAATATCCACAAGCATTAAAGTTAGAACATTTGGGTTCTAAGACATGATTTACATGAAAAATTTTGGGTTTTCATAGGTGTGTTGTTTTATGAAAACTTTGGCCTCCAAAGGCACTATCGAAACTACATGTTCGAGTTTAGTTATGAACTTCCAGTTCATAAAAATGAGGTCCCTGCAAGAACACAGAATACATGGTACTGATTTAAGTGCAGTGGATTTGAATTGTTTCGGGAACTCAAGTGTGAGGGCTTTGAGACTACGAAAGCTTGTAAACGGTTTGAAGAAAGATAAATCATTGAATAATTAATGGCCCAAAGTGGGCTTCAGGCCGATAATTTTGGATTTCTTATTAGATTAGTGGAATACTGATCATTTTTAATTAATTCAATAGATCGGGACCACACGAGGTTGATCGTGGAAGCAAAATAATTACGTTCAGGTTATATTAGCTTCGATTGGCGGCGGTCTAAGCGATAAGTGAATTATAGCTTAATTCATATTAACCAAAAACGTCTGAAAAAGTATATGGGTATGGTTATGAAGCGGGGATGCAAAAATATGGCATCGTGTCGAAAAAATGATGCAGCCTAGCACGTGTAGGCTGACTACAACACACAGCCCTGCAACAAATAAAGAATTGCAGCCATTGGGCTTGGGGACATGGCTGTAAGGCAGCCTAGTCCACTGCAGGGCAAGTTGCAGGCTTGCTGTAGCTTTGGGCCGAAATGATGGAAAGAACCCAGCATTCGCTAGCTTTGGGCATGTGCGTGAGAAGCCCAGCTTCGTTGGCGTCAGTGTGGCACGGGACATGCTTAGCAAAGCTAGCTTGGTGGGCCGAGGGCGTGACAAGCCCAACAACACTGGCTTTCTATGACGTATGCTGGATTATGAAAACGAGGCCCAACAAGCCTGATATACGGAAGGTAAATATAAATGTAGGGGGTTCATGCATCATGGGGAATATTTACATGCTTCATGGTCATTTCAAATATCTTCTTTTATTTTAAGCGTACCTGATTGACAGAAAACAACAAAAGCCTTTGAATTTGTAAAAGATCCTTCTCGGAAAGCCTCTATTGCGTTGTATCACATCCAACAGAGAAAAATTAAATTGAGTCAATAACATGTATATTAATTCAATAAAATAATAAATTAATCATAAAAAGAATGATTAAAACGTAATACTCCAAGAGCCTGCTGATAATGTGTTGTATGCATAATTTACTGAACAATTATAAGGGACAAAGATGGGGTGGCCGGTGACACAAAGAGAAGAGATAAATGAGTAATTGTGAGGTGTATCTTATTCCACCCCAGTGTGCCCTTATTTATAATAGCATGGAAGGTAAATTCTTTACTCCAATATGATTACAACTGTAATAGAATAATATCTAGTCTAATAGATATGGTAGAATCCCATAAAGATATCCCAAATATGATAGGATTTACACAATCACATTTCTAATCTAATAGGATTGCAACAACAAGACTATTATCATCATGGATTTAAAATCCTATATTATTAATTTAGACTAAAATAGAAAACTTATTTAAATTTAGAAATTAGGAGATTAAGTGGTAGTGGAAAAAAGTGAACCAGATGGTTGTTGTGGAGAGGAGTGTACATGTGGTGGTCATGGAGAGGAGATTGTGGTGGCCTAAGGATCGATTCGGTGGGGATAACCAATTAGCCAATAAAGAATTGAAATTGGGAAAGTGAATGAAATGAGATTGGGTGAAGTGAAGTGTGGACATCTGGGGTGGAGGAAATAGTCAATTAGAATCCTTTTTTTTTTTTTTTTTTTGCATTATTAAAGTGTGAGGCTCTCACGTGGCTTGATAAGAAGGATGTGTTTTATTTTATTTTATTTTTAAATGGTTTGGCTCAATAAGACAACGTTTTGGCTAAGTCATTATAAAAATAGTTTTATTCTCTCATTTTGATTTGGAGAACCTACAATGCAGCCATCACTACTCTTCTCCTCCACCACATGCCTAGACTTGGGTGGTCTTCCGAGGCCCTCATAGTTACTTATTCGGGCTTCCTGCCCAGGTCCCTTAATTGATTCGCCATTGATTGAAACTGGTATTGGAATTTGTTCAACATTTCATCTATTTATTTGCAGTTGAAAAATGAGAATCTCATTCATTTAGTGACGAGGAGCATTCATATGCTTTCTTTCCATACTTCCGACATTTATCTTATTGAATCTATCTACATTAGGTCTGCCCGCTTAACAAAACATGTATGCATTAAGATTTGTCCGCCTAACGGAATCTATCTGTCTGAATCTATTTGCCATCTGACTTTATCTATTTGTCGTAAGTGCCATCTGTCTATCTGAATTTGCATCTGCTATCTGAATCTGTCTATCTGCCGCATCCGAATTTGTCCACCTGCCGCATCTGAATCTGTCTACATCTGAAATTTGCATGGCTTCAACATTTGGAAATCTGCAATCTGCATCGGCGTCGGCATTTGGCTTCTTGTTGGAAAACTCATGTTTATTTCCATGAGTTTGATTTTTTTTTGGGGGGGGGGGGGGGGGAGTTTAGAAAATAATAATATGATGGGGGGATGGGGTGGGTGTTTAGAAATTAATTTATTGTATTGTCTGGGTTTGGGTTTAGCCCATCCAAACTAGGGTTTCTTAGGTTTTGCTTTCTATAAATTTAACTTGTCGTTTACTATGAAAAATAAGTCAGTTACAATGTATAATTCTTTGAATTATGTAGCAATCTTGGCAAATTTGTAGTATTCTCTTCCATTAGTTAATTGAGTATTCTATTCGTTTTTTTCGTTCGTCTGTTATGTGTACTCTAATTTTCAACTTGCAATGCATGATAGGTGCACACACAAAAGAAACTTAAGAAATCGCTCTCTTGCACTTTTATGATTCTGGGAAATAGATAATCAATGTCTGAATTTGTGAAATCCCTTGATCAGTCCCTTGAATCAAGAGTCGAATTACAGTCATAAACTTCTCTGCCTTTGGAACATTAAGTTTTAGTTTAATCATTGGATCATAGATTACCACATTTTGACTTATGCTGTATATTTGTTGAACTCAGTTTTACATATTCACCCTTGAAGCTACTTGGAATTAGTTCAAAAAATTTCTGAAAGTAAATTGCTTTCAAGGAAACTCTTTTACAAATAACGTATTGGCCGCCACAATTAAATTCTCATTTCCCGCAACTACTCACAACCGCAACCCGCTTACATTAAGTTTTTTTTCTTTCTCAACGACAGTAAATTTGTTACCCCAAGCTAAAAGAAAATATAAAAGCTTTACAATGTTGGGGCACAAAATAGCCGCAGAAAAAACTATAGGGCAAGAAGTTCTACATTTTTTGTAGACCTATTGCTTTCATAATGTGGAAAATCAATTATTTTTAAAGATGTCATTTTATTTTTTGGAAAATCATAGCACTCAAGAAGAAGGAAAAATACAAATCAGGAGAGTCACAGATAAAATCAAAATTTCCAATCCAACGGTCACATTTCTTGCATGTACAACCTGACAACATTAAACCAAGTGTCATGCTCCATTCTAGCCACTAATAATTTGCATACATTTGTTTCATATATAAGAGGCAGTTTTTTTTTTATCTTAAGTTTTTAAGATCAAAACCTCATTATATACTTAACAAATTAATTAGACTTGATTAGAATCATTTGACATGCATGAATACAGCTAGATTTCGACTGTAAAATACTAAAATATTTTCCAAAACGACATTTTAGAATTCAATTGTGAGGGTTAAATATGGTAGGATATATCACCTCCTATTAATCTCTGTGGAATTCAATTCAGAGACCAAGAAATGCAGCTCATTCTCACACAATTCTGAGGGTTACTGTTTTCTGTGTTTTTTTGCTTCACTTTCCCTTTCCCTTCTTATTCCCGTGCTGCATGCACTAACATAATCAAAATTCAAGACCAATTTTCTGTGTTCGGTTTACATCTGTGCTGTTTTTGACCTCTCATTTCTCAATTCTCTTAGGATTGTGAAGGTTTAATTTTGTTTAAGGAGACCACATTCACCAAAGACGAAAGCAGGTATACATAGTTTAATTTTGATGATTTTAGCTTGTTTGCCTTTAGATGATCAGTTATATGTGTGTGTGTGTGCGCGCGCGCGCGCGCGCGCATGTGTGTGATCTAATTGATACAAACTTATACATATAGATAGGAAAGGGTTCTGAGCTCTTCAGAGGACATGAAATTTGATCAGCATTGGTTTCTTTTAGCTCAATAGGGAAGTTGCATCAAGGGATTCAATAGATTGAACTATTACCAAATCAAAATTGCCTAAAAGTCACCTTTATTTCAAAGGACCAAGGTGATAGATTACTGTTTTCTGAATTGTCGTGGTACTTAATCCAACTTATAACTATTGACATATCTTGAGGTAACCTTTTGGATAATTTTAATGTATGTTTAGAATAAGCCATTTTTGCACCTATATATATATACTAGTGCTACTTTCGAGTTTTGAATTTCTTGAACCAAAAAAAGGAGAGTATAGAATTTAGGTACGTAAATATTAATTGAGAATTGGATGAAGTTTATAATTTAAAGATATTTCACGCCAAATTATTCAAATCTGTTTATCCCTCTTATCTACTCAACCATAAAATTTTGGCTCGCACAATTAGAATACCCCTCGAGGTTTCTTTTCTTTTTTTTTGAATTGTCATCTTATCTTTTGAAGTTAACGGTAAGATGTGGAGATTGAACTACTTCCACGTGTAAATTAATGTTACCGTTTCATTTCTTTAGGTAGCATACGCTTGGCGTGTTTGCAGCACACATAAAAATTTTGTCTGGGTAACGTTGTAACCTAAAAGCTCTCTCTCCCTCAACCAAACCCTAGCCGTCAACCCCCCCCCCTTCGCCGCTGGCCTCTAGCTATGGCTAGGGGCCGGTGGCACCCTCTCCCTTTCTTTCCCTAGCTCTTCCCCCATCTTCCCCATCCCAGCCATCCCCCACCCCTCGCCAATTTCGATTTTTCCCCTCCTCCTCACGCCGCCCCTTCCCTGTGTTGCCCCCTTCCCCCGCGTTTCATTCCTTCCCCCTCCCCGTGTACCCCCCTCCCCCGCGCATTTGTTCTTCCCATTTCTTTTCTCCCCTTCACTGTGCCAACCCTCCCCCTCCGTCTCTTTTAGCTTGCTCCATCCCTGTTCTTCTTCTTCTCCCCCATCTTTTGCACGGCTATCCCGTGATTTCGGGTCTCTTTCCCAGATCCAAGTTTTGCCCTTTTCAAGTTATTCTCTTGATTTGGGTTTGATTCAGAGCTTGGGTTTGGATTGAGGTCGTTTGGTGGGTTGAAGCCACTCATTTGCCGGTGCTGTGGATGTTTCCTCCTCTTGATTTGGACGCACCGCCTCCTGCGCCCACCCTTTGTTTGCTCCATCTGGGTCGTGCTTTTGCTGGGGTTGCATCGCCCGGGCTTTTCCAGATCTGGCTTCTCGTTGTGCAGCCAACTGCCTTAGTTCGACTTGCTGATGGAGCTATCCAAATCTGGGCAGTGGTCTTTATCAAGAGTGGCGCATCCTTCCATCAGAAGGTGCTGCCTTGTGACTTCCTTCTCGGAATATTTTGTTAACTACTGAGGTGTACAACGGACCCCTTTCCGGTGTTGTCTCATTGTCCACTCGCCTTTGTGCACCGTGGTGTTGCTATTTGTTTTGGTCAAATTGGTCTTCGCCTTTGTGCAATGCGTTTTGGTAGTCTCGTTTGCTAACACAACGATGACTTGATGTGATCTCGCTTTTTCGCGATGATTTTTGTGGCCTTGCTTTTCAGCGATGTCCGTTGTGGCTATTTGTATTTCTCTGTTGCTGCTATCGTTTATTGTAACAGATGTGTACTGGTGGCTCTTGTGCGATTGGCGTTTGTATGTTAGCTCTTGTGGTTGTCGTTTAGGGGTTTCCTTTTATTTGTCTATTTGTGTAATTCACTTTAGATCAATTTATTGGTCAACGAAGCTGTATACCCAATGACATCCTTGTAATGGTTTGTGCTGATTAATGAAATACACTATCGTTTCCTGTCAAAAATAAAATAAAAATGCCGTGTAATGAGGTTGTCTGACTGGACACGAGTTTGGTTAGAATCTAAGGGCAAATGTTAGGCATATATCTAGAAATTCCTAGTGGCTATAAGTTTGTGGATTGAATATTTTTCAAAAATGTATACTTAACAGTATTCTTGTTAAGTATAAATTATAGTACCAACAGTATTTTTATTCGAATAGTAGAAATGCTATGTCGATTGACCATTGCTATACTTATCATTCTCTTCCTTATTCTTCCCATCCAATTTCTTCCCTAATTTGTTGTATACATTTGGATATTGTTCTTAATTATCTTGTACATTTTCTACCAAATCTGTTTGTAGACATCATATCGGTTGGACCATAATCTTCAAAGAGCAAAATTTGTTTATGTATATGACCTACCAGTTTGGTTCGGGAACTTAATTATCTTGCTTAACTACTCATATCTGGAGTTCCAACATACATTTTTAAAGAAATGTGAAAGGACATAATCAACTAGTCCTCGTTTGAACGACTTCTCAAAATACTAATAAATCTTGCGAGAAAACGAAGGAAAGAGCATACACATTCGTGTAAATTTGATATTTTATGACCATTGGTAGCATCCAGTAAGTGCCTTCAGTTAACCAGATCAGTGTGGTAATAGACAATTAATATAACAACAGTTTGGCAACCTTTAGTGTGACTTTCTCATGATGTTTTTCAGTTTTCTGTGGTTTTTTAATATATAATATGTGCATTAGCTATGGTTGTATAGAATGTATAAAGTTTTAGCTAGAGAACTTGAGAGTTTAGGATGCAGAATTTATTATGTGCTTTTACCAGAGGTGTATCATTGTATTGTGACCATTAACTCTAAGAAAAGCAATTAAGATGCCTTTAAAGGTTACTTATATGCAGCCTTTCCTTATAATTCATGTTACAATGATCTTTTACTTGAAACTAATAATAATAGTCCATCGTGTCGCTTAGTACTCTGGTCTAGTGATATTCCTCTTACTTTGTAAGTAAGAGGTTTTAGGTTCAAATCTCGCGAATAGTGAGTTCGCAACCAATTTGTTCCCACACTCCCTTAGTGTAAATATATCGTTGTATCGAAAAAAATAGTAGTCTATTGTAATTGCTTGGATATTTCGTAGTAATTAATTGAATTCTTAAGGCCATGTTTATAATTTCTAATGAAAATGCAATTTACTAATATCTAATGTGCCTCACATGGATTTATTATAGTCCAAGTTGTGATATCACTACTGTAAGTTGTATCCGAAAATATTGTCGCTCAACATGATACGATTTCTAGATTATTCATTGCAGGAAAATCCATTCAAAGACTATTTATAATGTGTGGCATGCTTAATTAAAGTAGAGAAAATAACTTAAGCATTATGGAATGGAAGTGTAATTTGAGCTCGTTTAGTGTTCGTAAGCTGCAGTGCAAATCATGTTAAGTTCGACAACGATCAGCCCCAATGAAGAAAACAATGGAAGTGGAAGGAATCCGATAGAAGGGCAAGGTAAACGTCGGTGTCAAAGCTCAAGACACACGATTCGCAATGAAAAATCCATGTTTCGCGGAGTCACAAGGTATGTTTATACTTGTTTGGAACGTTATAATCGATCTCCATAAGTCAATTAAGATAATCAGTAGCTATTTGGCACGCCCTTGCTCATGTATGTCAAGGGACTTTAAAAGTGAAAAACTCTCTACATTTCTTTAACTCCTCACTCAATTTTCTTTTTCTCCTACAATACTCTCCTTCTCACATGTAAACCTTTGATCAGGGATAGAGGAGGACTCTTTCGAGCGTTTTTATGGGATGTCACTGAACCAATAAAGCAAGGCAAGACATGTACCAAAGTTATTTGATTATCCATCTCTTGTCTTTTTTTGTTGTTGTTGTTTCCTAGATCAATGATGCAGTTCATTTTGGTGAATGAATTTCTTGCTAACTCGTTAATTAAAACTAAAAACTAAATCCTTAATCAGACACTCGCCACAACAATAAAAACTAAATCCTTAGTCAAAGAAATTAAGTTGCGGGGTTCTCGAATTTTAATATAGTTTATTACATCTTACTTTTCCTTGGAACTTGGTAGGTGCATTTGATAAAGAAGAGGAGGCCGCTAGAGCTCATGATCTAGCTGACAAAGAAGAGGAGGCAGCTAGAGCTCATGGTCTAGCTGACAAAGAAGAGGAGGCAGCTAGAGCTCATGATCTAGCTGCTCTAAAGTTATGGGGCAAGTCTGCTGTATTACAGTTCCCTGTATGTACTAGATTAACATCAATATATTTGAGTTGCTTATTCTACTATTTCTGAATCCCTTTGTAGTGTGTGACTGATCCTGCATGTCGATATATTGTTGTAGATTGAGCAATACCAGAATGAATTGGAGGAGATGCGCATAAAAAGGTAACAGTATTTACTAACAAAGTTTGAACTTTCACGTCCTTGGAGACAAATAATTAATCATTCCATAGAAAGTGAACTAGTAATGTTCATGTTGTTGCAAATGAGTTGGACGAATTGGCAAAAAAAGTGTAGGCTGCCCTCCAATAATGTTTCTGTTGAATTCCACATCGGTCGTGGTAAAAGATAAGTAATAGTTTAAATATCTTAACCTCACTCAAACTAACACCGAGGCCTTTTGTGATAAAACCTCATACCTGACGGATTGTGCAGGTGGTAATTACCAAGTTGGAGACAGTATCGGTGTTGTTGGAAGTGGGCCGTATGACCCGTCTCTCTGATAATTCTACAGTTTCTGTGTCAGTATTCCATTCCGTGTAACTAATATCTTAAACATGCGCTTAGCGGAAGTGGCATTTCAACTAGCAGCTTTGGTGCAAGGGTGTGTTAAGTCTTTGAGTTTGAGTTTGTCTTTCTGCATATTTAAAGAAACAAATTAATCTTGAGATATCCCTTTGGAGAGGAATTATCCTTATGTAAGTGACTATATATCCAACCAGTGCGGAACTTTAGAGTGTGTATAATGCATTCCTATAAACTTTTGCCTGGCTAACATGTACAGGGGTAGATGGATGGAAAAACTAAACTTGTAAGTTGGAAAAAGTTAAAAAATTTATATTGGCATACGCTAATCCATTATTTGGATTCATAGAAAATAGGATTAGTCTCCTTGATTCTAGGGTTTTAGTCTCCTTGAAATTTGTAATTAGGATTAGTCTTGTTGCAGATTTCTTGTAAATTGTAATTAGGGTTAGTCTTGTTGCCTAGTGGTTCTTGCTGTGGCGTGTTGCCCAGTTGTGCCCAGTGGTTCTTAGAATATCTCGTTCTCTCTATATAAGCACCTCCTCTTGTAAACAACAGACAGGGTGAAATATACACTTCTTCCATTAGAATTTAACATGGTATTACAGTAGGAACCTTAACCGGCCTGTCTCTATTGCTCTACCATTGTTTTTCTTCTGTTCATTCTACGTCAAAATGTCAGAAGATAACCCTTTAGGTTCTGAGGCTACGAGTTCCTCAGCTTCGCCTTCCAGCTTTTCCCATGTTGAAATCAATCCGAATCAGCGACTGCGTTGTGTACTATTGAATGAGTTTGACCACCTTCCATGGTCCAAAGTGTTAAGAAATAACTATTAATATATTTTAAAATATAAAATAAATACATATAATTAGCATGGGTACATTCACAAAAAAAAAAAAGAAGGTGTATATGGGTACATATTAAGGGGGTGTATTCAATTGGAATTTTGAGGGAATTTAATTCTTTTAATGAATATAGGTGTATTCAATTATGATTTTAAGTGATTATCTGAAATTTCATGTGTATTCAATCAGGATTTTAAAGAAGTTTATAACATTTCAGGTGTATTCAATTAGAATTTGATTTTAAAGAATTTGAAAAAAGTTGAGGAATTAGAGGGAATTGGAGAGATTTTGTAGTGTATTTTAAGCATCCACAAATCTCACATCTCTTCATGAGATTTCGAGGGAATTGAATCAAAATTTTATATGGAATCTCTACAAATTAATTAAACTCCATGAAAATCCATGGATTTATAAATCTATTTAAATATCTCAAATTCCCAATTGAATACATCCCCCTAAAATAAAATAAAAATTATGGGTACAAATTAAAATTAAAAAGAATATTGGTACAAATTATAAATAGAAATATATGAAGAAAAAAAAACTAAAAAGATATATTTGGAGGTGATCAATAAGTTTTTCATTTTCAAAATTGACATATGATGCCACTTAATACTACAATCTAGTAGTAATCTTCTTCATTTGTACCTAAGATGTCTTAGGTTCAATTCTCGCCAAAAGCAAAATTGAACCATATTATTATGCCAAGCTCATTGTAAAGTTTTTGGCCCACTCCCCCACCCCCTAGTGTAGAAAATGAAAAAGGATAATTTCAATTAATGAGAAATAAAAATTAGGGATGTGAACGTAATTTATAATTTTTTTAAGTTATAACAATTAATTTTCTATATGTATAGGGATAACACTGAAGAAAAAAGGACAGGCAAGACAGGTAAAATTATTTTATTCCCATTTCCTTCTTTAATCTAATCATACAACATTGTAAATTATTTACTTAATTTTGGTTTGTCTTGTTGTTTCCTCCATCAACGATACGGCAGTTTATATTGGTGAGTGAATTTCTTTCGTAACTCTTTAGTTTTGAACTTGAAACTTCCTTCTTAACTAGACACAACCAAGAAAACGAAAGATAAAAAATAACTTTTAATGATCATATCCCCATATGGAATAGTTGATCTGGCAACTTATAATATTCAATAATGAAAAATTGAAAATTATTGCAATGAAAAGAACGAGAAGTTAAGTGCAGGGTTCTCAATAGTTTCTTCTTAATTCTCTCTTCAAAATTTGCAGGCGGATTTGAATCAGAAGTGGAGGCGGCTAGAGCATTTGATCTAGCTACTTTAAAGTTATGGGGACAGTATGCTGCACCCAATTTAAACTTCCCTGTATGTTAAAGTTATGAATTTCTTATTGTTAAATTTGGATTATATTCTCCTTAATTATATAGTGACTTACTGAACTCATCCTGCCTATTATTTACTGTAGCCGGAAGCGTACGAAAAGGATTTGGAAGAGATGAAGAACATGACAATGAAAGACTATTTGCTCCTGCTGAGAAGGTAACAATTTATGTTAATTAACAAACTAATCATTGATCAAACCATAGAAAGATAGAGGTTCTGACATGTGTAGTTTTTGCTTTTGCTAGGGGTCCGACATGTGTGTTTTGTGTTTTATTTTATATTTGAGAAAAATTTGCATGTATACTGCTTGGACTTTTAGGCCTATGCACAATTATCACTTGGACTAACTTTTTAGGAAAATTTGCAGAAACAATAATTTTCAAATCCTAATTGCTGAAATGATTATTTTCAGTGTGTCATCAATATTTGATTGTTATGTCATGAATCTGTGGTCGCTATGTTATAGACATTTACTTTTGATCTTCTCAGCAATTGGGATTGAATGCTCAATCACTTTGCTTTCTACATGCCACTCGAATCAAACAAAGATCCTTTTTTTTTAGGTTTAGGGTGTAGGGGAGGGTCAGCGGAGAGGGGAGCGTAGGGGGTGGTGTGACGGGATCAGGGCATAATTGATTCGATAACTTTGATAATGCAGTTCTTCCCTGTCTAAAACTTGTCAAATTGCAGAAAAAGTGATGGCTTTTCCAAGGGCGTATCTACCTATCGTGGAGTTTCAAGGTATTGCAACTACCAAGCTACACAAAACACCCACCCACCCACGCACACCCACCACCCCACCCCCCACCCCGCTGACATTATACGTTGAAACAGGAGCCCGAACAGTACGAAATGGCAAGCTAAAATAGGAAAAAGTAGCGTGTCCAAAAGCCTTTATCTGGGCACTTTTGGTGAGTTCTACTATCCTTTATGCCTCATTTTATGTGGCAAGCACATATAGTTCAACTACTTGAAGAACCTAATTATTTGTCACACTCTTAACCAATGATAATCAGATACTGAAGAGGAAGCAGCGAGAGCTTATGATGTTGTGCAGATAAGGATGAAAGGCGAAAAAGCGTTTACGAATTTTGACAGAAGTCAATATGATGTCAAAAGCATTTTTGAGAGCCCAATGATTTCAATTGGCAAGGGTGCTTCAAGGATGCTAAGAGAGCTTTCAGCCGTTGATGTCCTAGAAAGCATAAGAAACCCTACTAAAGAGAAAACTCCGATGGTGCAACCATCGCCATCGCCACCAACAGTCCCCAAAAATTAAAACCGCAATTAATAGACCTCTTTCGTCTTCATGTGTTCCAGAACTCTGATAATATCCAAGGAAACCAACGCCTCAAGAACTTCAATGTGAACCCTAGCTCACAATTAGTTCCTCTTCCTGGATATCCAAGCCCTAGTTTTAAAGAAACTTAACCCTAGATCTCTGTTGCACTTCAAGGACTCTGAATAACAGATACTCAATGGCTGAAGTTGTGAGATCACTTGATCAGTTCCTTGACTCAAGGACTCGCATTGCAGTCATAGACTTCTCTGCCTTTGAGGAAAATTTAGTTTCAGTATGAACATTGGATTACAAACTGCATTTTGGTTTTCTTTATATGTCAGTTGAACTCAATTTTAGATATTCACTTGTGATTGCGAAGAAAAAGAAGGGGTTGTAATTTGCATTGTATGTCAACTATCGAAACTCAGTTCCATATTCACCTATGTGGCTCTTTTTAAAATCTTCTGAAATTATATTGCTTTCGTTGGAATTTTTTTTTACAAATAACTAGTAATCTCCACACATGTTATGCATGTGCTTAGGCGACGAATTCGTTGCAGTAATAATAAGAAAAATGTAGAAGGAGAACAAAGAGATAAAAAAATGTTTTACTTAGTACTTATGCTCTAGTTGTATTTTTCTTCACTTAATTGTAAGTGAGAGATCTTAATTTCAAATCACATGAATGACGAGTTCAAAACCAATTTTTACCCCACCCTTAAAAAACGAGTGTCAAAAATGCTACCCTTGCTTTCTAACTTCTTGTTCTCGAAGCCTGGCCTTACCTTCGAGCCTGTGCTTTCAGGCTTATTTTTTGGTGCCTCCTGGAACTTGACTTTGATTCCACTTTGCCTCTTAAAACTCAAATTTCTCTACTTAACCACCTGAAATTCAATTTTCGTTACACTTTTGCCTGAATTTTCCGCCATGTGGTATTCTCCTTAGGGGTGCATTTTTACTCATCCACATTAACTGTGGTGGATGCTCACCATCCTCCTTTTTCCACACACAAAATAAGACAGAAATTAAATTATAATGATGCATATATGCTCTATATCTGAGTGGTTACTATTTATTGTGCTCTAGCCTCTACCTAATAAAGGATCATGAGTATTATGATGTACTTTTAATTTGGCAGATGGATCCAAAGTTATGGGGACAATCTGCTAAATTAAATTTCACTGTATGTTACTAGATTGACATCAGAATGTTTGAGTTGCTTATTCCACTCTTTTGAGTCCCTTTCTAGTATGACTTATCCTGCATAGTAGTAATTAATTAGAACAGAATTTCTTCCCTAAAAAGGTTTAGGTTAACCCTATATATTAATATAGTATTGTAAGCATTCTACATAAAATTAAACGGAAAGAGATCCTCTCCAGATCTCTTCCACCAAGGCCACCGGATCAAGTGATCCAGGCCTTTGAAATTTGATCCAACGGCTAAAAATAGAGGCTCCTTTAAAAGTTATAATAATTTTAGCCGTTGGATCAAATTTCAAAGACCTTTGCGCCGGTAGGTTCACTCAATGGAAGAGCGAACTCCACAAGCATTATGAGAAATATGACGGTCCGGAGGTCACTCTAGCAGTTGGGTGCCCTATAGAGTTGGTGGACCGTCGGGATGGATGGAAGTGGCTTTGCGGCCATTTTCAAGACGAGAAATACCTCGTAAGTATAATATATATTTTAATAATATTTAATCAAAATTTTTATATTTTCAAATAATATTTTAATATTTTCATTAATTTGTTATAAATATCTAAACTAATACGATTTTTTAATTCAACAAAAAAAACTGAAGGCAAACTCGATCAATCGGTTGAAGAAGAAACTTCTTCACCGTTCTGGCTCATGACGCTTCTCTTATAGGTTGGAGGAGCGACGTAAGGTAACTGTATATTTATTTTAAGTTTTCATTCTTTTTACTTTCTTTTACACAATTGGTAATCTATGTGTTAATATATATTTTTTATTCAAGGAGGGGGGTCAAAGTTTCCTGAGATTGACATGTTCAAGGAGGTGTACGTTCGGCCTGGGAATGAGCTACTAGAGCAGCTTCATGTGAGTTATTCTAATTTTTTTAATATTCAATTAGTATTAATATTAATTACATGATTAAAATTAGTTTGTTTCTTTCATTTTTCTAGTCCACCATGGTGGAGAAGGGCCATACCGTTCTAGAAGAGGTGGCTTCCCAGCTTCCCCCAGAAACCCCGATCGAGGAGGTGTTTCCCCTTGAGGATGCCGGTTTTCAGATCATGACGGACACACTCAATCAGACCCTCGGTCGTAGGCAAGGGAATGTTCACTGAGGGCTTAGGAAAACCTGCCTTCGGGACCCGTCTGCCTCATCCTCCAGGCAGAGAACAGAAGAGGTTGAATCGCTGACATCTGAAGTGGCGGACCTAAAGAAGCAGATTGCCGCCCAGCAGTCTCAGCTTGCGGCTCAAAGTAGTTTGATGAACCAAATTCGTCTCGCCCTTCAAATCTCTGGCATTCGGTTCCCTGACATTGAACTACCTACAGCAACGACCTCAGCAGCACCACCAATAAGCGATTGTGATGTGGACGACTACATATTCTAGTTTTTTTTTTTTAAATTGTTTTCAAATTTTAAAATATTTCTTTCCGTTGTATGTACATTTTCAATAATTTTTTAATTCCATATTCTTCTTTACATTTTCTGTTTTTAATTTCATTAAGTTAATTTATACATAAAACAATATTATCAACATTTAAAAGGAAAAAATAATTAAATAAAAATAATTTTAAAAAATTAAGGGTAAATTACATTTTACCCCCTTAGGTTTAGGTGCAATTGCAATATCTTACAATCTTTAAAACAATTCACTCATATACGTTAACTATGATTTTCACTTCATTTTAATACAACCGTTAGTCAATCCGTTAAATTGACTGTTAAATAATGACGTGGCAAATATAAAATCTACATTTTTAATGACGTGGATGCCACGTGTTCGCCATGTGTAAAAAAAACAAATAAAAATATTCATTTAATAAATACCAATTTAAATATAAAGCTAATATAAAACAAAACTAAAAAAAACACAAGGGGGCCCACATCTTCTTTTAAACATCTTCTGAGTCTATCCTCCCCATATTCTCCAGCTACCTGCTCCGACGAAAAAAATTATGCAGAATCTTCAGATCGGCCCCAAATTGCAGTACTTAATCGAGCAAAAACCAAATAGCAATCCAAATGGATTTGTGGAGGCGCTAGGTCTAGAGACCTGGGTCTGCGGAATTTAGGATTTAAACAAATCCCACTCCCAAATTCACCGAATCCCACCCCCAAATTTACCTCCAGATCTAGGAGTTGCAGACGGCGGGCGAGGGAAACGTCATTGAGGTTGTTGTAGTAACACGAAGAGGGAGGTGGAAGGAAGCCAACTTCAGCCCTGCAACCTGGACCTGATTTTGGGGGAATTTCAGATTTGGACGAATACAACCCCCAAATTCACCAAATCCAATCCCCAATTTTTTTCGAATCTAACCCAACCCCTAAATTCGATCCACGTTAGAGTTGTTGATAGCGTGGGAGTTCTAGGTGTCGGAGGGGGTGAGATAAGTCGCAGTGAATTCGTCAAGGAACTTGTTGTCGAACATGGTGACTCCTATGCCAATGTTGTAGGCGACGAGGCCGCGGGTCTCAAGAGAACCAGAAGAGGAGGAAGAGACACAGCAGATGTGGGAGACGTCTTTGAGAGAGCAATGAAAGAGTCGACGTCTTGGGGCTTTTTCGACGGCGCGCTGCGAGGAGAAGAGGTGTTGCAGACGGGAGGAGAGAATGAGATGTTGCAAACGGAGGATATTAGAAGCCTAGGATTGGATTTTTTGGGGTTTGGGGTTTTGCCAACGGAGGAGATGTTGCAGCGAGATGAGGGGAAGAGGTGATGGGCTTTGTCTAAGGGAAAAATTGGGGGACGGGGTTGGTGACGGGAGAAGGGGTGGCTCGGGTAGGCAAGGGGGGTGGTGGTGGGAGAATGGGTGGGGAAGATGAAGAATTTGAATTTTTTTTTTAATTAATTATTTTAATATGTTAATATTCAAATTAGATTTTAATTTTTTATGCCACGTGGCACACGTTTGTCAGTCATGTCAGCACAAATGTGGATCCTATATTTGCTATGTCATCAGTTAACGATTTACTTAACGGATGTATGAAATTGAAATAAAATGATAAGTAAATGTATGAAATTGAAATGTTTTAAAGATGTTGTATGAGGTTGCAACTGACCCCAAACCTAAGGGGGTAAAATGTAATTTACCCAAAAATTAATTTTAAAATCTTACCGCGACGACCTTATGTCCGTCGCACAAGGGTTTAGGGGTCGAACCCCGGTTTCGTCACTCGGAGTATCACGCTCAACGGACACTCATTCGTCGCTTTTCGTTTCGCGCAACAACCACCAAATCTGTAGCGCAACATTCATTTTGCGGGATGAAGCACTTTCCTCTATTGCGCAATGTCTGATGTCACGAGCTTTGCATGATGTCTTCTTCGCAGCCCAATGTTTCCGATGACTGTATTTGCCTTTGCGTGACAGTTGTCCCTTCGTCGCCCAAGCAGTTATGCTTAGTAGTGATAAAAATAAATTTGTCGTTAAGTACTACATCTACACTCTAAAATAAGAGCCTAATAAAATGGCATCATTACACTACTAGTCTACTACAAAATATCAAATGTGAAAGGTGTTTATACCATATTTAGGGCCTCCGTATTTAGACCTCGTATAAATACTCGGAGGACTCAAATGTAATTATGTAATAAATGGAGGGGCAAATATGTAATTAAGGAGGGAGCCCTTATTCTATAAAAGGACTCCTTCCCTTCTTCATTAGGAGAGGCCAAGCTTAGGCTAAAAGAGGGCAAATATTCTGAAAGGCCATCGGAAGCCTAAGAGAGAAAATAGGCCAAAGGCCTTCAGAAATATATCTACATCAGTGTGGACGTAGCCCATACATTAGGGTGAACCACAATACATCTTGTCTTATTTACTTTCTTGCAGATTCACAGTCGGATTTACGTTGTACCAAGACCTCCGGTTTTGTGCATCAACATTTGGCGCCGTATGTAGGAAACGACACGAAAAACTATGTCGGTTCTCTTTCAATTTTTCACCTCACCACCACTGTCCACCGTGAATCTACAAAAAATCCACAAACCAAGAGCACAACCCAAACTCCCTTCCACAGTCCATAACAACCATATCTTCTCTGAGCTAAAATGGCTCAAAGCCCCTTGCTCTTCCCAACCTCTCATTCCGCTCTTTCACCACAAATGGTGGAGGGATAAATCAATCATGGTTTTCTCTCCAATTTCATGGCACAGACCCATGAAAAATGCAGCCGTGACCTTCAAATCGCGCAGCTAGCGACTATCGGCTTCCTTCCAGCCGCACCGCTGTGGTTCACTCTACGAAACCCAGACAGAACCGCCATCATCTAACCCAGGTCGAGGTTGCTGCCATGCGTCATTGACGGGGTTCCCTTCGTCTACTCGAAACGCCGCTACCACGAGTGGAATCGGGGGACTTGAACTGTCATCACCACTCAACCCAAGCGACGCCGGCGCTGGCTAAATCGTCGAAGAATCGGTGTCGGCACTGGCAAACTTGCCGCAAGCAGGTCCTCCATCCTGCAACTGTCGGTCATGCCCAACCCACGGGAGAACATGAAGAAGTTAAGAACTTTATCTTTTCTCAAATGATTTGTTTAATATTATGACTGTTTATTTAATATATTGTGATATTTGTTACAAGGTATCGGCCACCTCCTTTTAAAATAACATAGCTTTAATCATTTATGAATTTTATATTCATTATTTAAGTGTTAGGGTGAAACTTTAATCATCCAAGGCAGGTACAATTACAGAGTATAATATATACCCACAATCCCACTGTCGGAAAAAACCCACGAAGATGATAGTCTTATCTTTCATTGTTTATTATTTTAATATTATGTTGACCAAAAACATATCACATCACGTACTATCATCATTCCTATCATTATTTTAAGTCTTTATTTTTCACCTCTGAAATTGTCGGCCATGCATGAAAGAAAACCATCATTATGTTTTCTCAAAATTATTTATTATTTTATTATAATGATGATAGTCTTTCGGCACATCACTATTCCTATGCCATGTGACATAATCGGACATCACATCCTTTCATTTTGTGGTATTCACCTCGTAATTATCGCATGTACATGCTCATATTTCACTACCCACATCACACATATTTACATGGCCAGTTACTTGTGCAAATATTTATTCATTGCCTAATGATTCAGTGATGCCTTTAACTATGTCACTTATGCAACATGTGATTTACCACACAACTTAATAAATTATTTATGTGTAATAGGCACATGGTACAATATCATGCCTTACGAAACTCTATCAATTTGTTTGATTCATTATTATACATACTTATACTGTCATTTATTGTCAGGAATTATTAAAAAGGTCTACCAACTCAGAGACACAGTATGCATAAACCAACCGAACTTCAAAAGGGTTCACAGTACTCCAAAATTATTCGGCAGCCTGCCGCTATTACCACCAACCAGGTGATCGAAAGTACATCCAGTACTCCAAAATTATTCGGCAGCCTGCTGCTATTACCACCAACTAGGTGATCGAAAGTACATCTAGTACTCCACAATTATTCGGCAGCCTGCCGCTATTACCACCAACAAGGTGATCAAAATTATTCGGCAAACTCGCCGCCATTATCACCAACCAGGTGATCAAAAGTACATCCAGTACTCCAAAAATTATTGGCAAACCTGCCGCTATTATCACCAACCAAGTGATCAAAGGTACAACCCGTACTCCAAAAAATTATTCATGAGCATCACTCATGACAATCATACATAATCATACATGAGCATCACTCATGTCAACATCCATGAGCATTACTCATGTCAATCAACATACACATTCATGAGCATCACTCATGTCGATCAGCTTCGAAAGCTTCATTTACAGAGCTCTAGCTTTGAAAGCTTCATTTACAGAGCTCTAAGCTTCGACAGCTTCATTTACAGAACTCTAGCTTCGAAAGCTTCATTTACAGAGCTCTAGCTTCGACAGCTTCATTTATAGAGCTCTAGCTTCAAAAGCTTCATTTACAAAGCTCAAGCTTCAAAGCTATAATTACAAAGCTTCAGAGCTACAATTACAAAGCCTCAGCGCTACAATTACAAAGCTTCAGAGCTACAATTACAAAGCTTCAGAGCTACAATTACAAAGCCTCAGGGCTACAATTACAAAGCTTCAGGGCTACAATTACAAAGCTTTCATTACAAAGCTACAATTACAAAGCTTCAAAGCTACAACGCTTCAAAAACAAAGCTTCAAAGCTTCAGTGCATGGCATACAAAAACCACCTCCAGCCGAACAATCGCCATTTCGGCCCATACATGGATTAAATTTCAAGTCTCCAGCCAAAAAACTCTCTTAACTAAAGACTTGGGGGACTACACTAGTACCATATACCGGGCCTCTACATTTGGTCCTCATGAAAAATACTTGGGGGACTTAGCCCATTATTCATGTATTGGGGAGCGAGCCCTTATTCTATAAAAGGGACTCCCTCACTTTCATTAAAGAGCACCACCCACCATTTATGTATTGAGGAGCGAGCCCTTATTTTATAAAAAGGGACTTCTTCACTTTTATTAGAGAGCACCGCCGCTAGCCGAGCAACCACCTCGCCACGAGCATCGCTTCTAGTACCATATATTGGGCCTCTGCATTTGAGCCTCATGAAAACATTTGGGTGACTTAACCCATTATTCATGTATTGAGGAGAAAACCCTTATTCTATAAAAGGGGCTCCCTCACCTTCATTAGAGAAAGACTCTCAACCCATCATTTATGTATTGAGGAGTGAACCCTTATTCTATAAAAGGAACCCCCTCACTTTTATTAGAGAGCGTCGCCGCCTGCTGAGCAACTGCCTCGCCACGAGCATCACCTCTAGCCCATAATTATGTAATGAGGAGCGAGCCCTTATTTTATAAAAGGGACTCCCTCACCATCATTAGAGAGCATCGCCGCCTTCTGAGCAATCGCCTCGCCGCGAGCATCACCTCTAACCCATAATTATGTAATGAGGAGCGAACCCTTATTCTATAAAAGGGACTCCCTCACCTTCAAACGCCTCTAGCCAAGCAGCCTCACCTCCATCACTTCATGTTGAGCACCGCTGCATGTCAAGTACCAACCTCTAGTTACTTCGGCCCACACATGGACTAAATTTCAAGTCTCCAGTCAAAAGACTCTCTTGACTGAAGACTTGGGGGACTACTGTTTATACCATATTTAGGGCCTCCGTATTTAGACCTCGTATAAATACTCGGATGACTCAAATGTAATTATGTAATAAATGGAGGGGCAAATATGTAATTAAGGAGGGAGCCCTTATTCTATAAAATGACTCCCTCCCTTCTTCATTAGGAGAGGCCACGCTTAGGCTAAAAGAGGGCAAATACTCTGAAAGGCCATCGGAAGCCTAAGAGCGAAAATAAGCCAAAGGCCTTCAAAAATATATCTACATCAGTGTGGACGTAGCCCATACATTGTGGTGAACCACAATACATCTTGTCTTATTTACTTTCTTGCAGATTCACGGTCGGATTTACGTTGTACCAAGACCTCCGGTTTTGTGCATCAACAGAAGGATATGCAAAATGAAGGAGTTTTTCTTTTCAAGGTTGTGAAGCCTTTCTCAGAAGTTGAAACCTTACTAATGAAACTCAAAGCTTGCATGTTATTCCTTTTACAAAATCCTTCAATTTTCATCGATTATTATTGGGAAATTGTATTGGAACTTTGGCTTGATCTATTGCCTTCAAGAGTTATGTTGATGATGATTTTAGTAAAGTTTTCCACATCAGAACTATCTTCCGCATAAACTAAGTATAGAAAAACCAAACATTCTAAACCATTCAAATTATGAGAAGTTTACCAAAATAATTATTAAAAGAAATAAAACAATAGTACTATATGATGTAAAAATATATTACCTCTTTTCCAAAGAGCCAATCTTGTGTGCACAACAAAGCTTGAACTAAGAGTGACGCCTAGTGTTGAAGTCTGGACAGATCGAGAGTGAATGAAAGAGAAGGATAGTCTAAGCTTCAACCTAATGTACAATGGACGGTTGAGATTAAATCTCAGCAAATCCAATGGTTATCAAATTTTTAAATTTAATTTAATATATATATATATATATATATAATTGTAACATCCCACATCGCCCAAGGGAGTGATCCTTAAATGTATATTCTCATCTCTACCTAGCACGAGGCATTTTGGGAGCTCATTGGCTTTGGGTTCTGTAGAAACTCCGAAGTTAAGTGAGAAGGGGGCCAGAGCACTCTCAGGATGGATGACCCATTGGGAAGTTGCTTGTGAGTTCCTAGAAACAAAACTGTGAGGGCGTGGTTGGGGCCCAAATCGGACAATATCGTGCTACGGTGGTGGAGCGGGCCCGAGAAGTGATCCACCCCGGGCCGAGATGTGACAATTGGTATCAGAGCCAATCCCTGGCCGGAAGTGTGTCGACGAGGACGTCGGGCCCCTAAGGAGGGTGGATTGTAACATCCCACATCGCCTAGGGGAGTGATCCTTAAATGTATATTCTCATCCCTACCTAGCACGAGGCCTTTTGGGAGCTCACTGGCTTCGGGTTCTGTAGAAACTCCGAAGTTAAGCGAGAAGGGGGCCAGAGCACTCCCAGGATGGGTGACCCACTGGGAAGTTGCTCGTGAGTTCCCAGAAACAAAACTGTGAGGGCGTGGTTGGGGCCCAAAGCGAACAATATCGTGTTATGGTGATGGAGTGGGCCTGGGAAGTGATTCACCCCGGGTCAGGATGTGACAATTGGTATCAGAGCCAATCCCTAGCCTGAAGTGTGCCGACGAGGACGTCGGGCCCCTAAGGGGGGTGGATTGTAACATCCCACATCGCCCAGGGGAGTGATCCTTAAATGTATATTCTCATCCCTACCTAGCACGAGGCCTTTTGGGAGCTCACTGACTTCGGGTTCCATAGGACCTCCGAAGTTAAGCGAGAAGGGGACCAGAGCACTCCCAAGATGGGTGACCCACTGGGAAGTTGCTCGTGAGTTCCCAGAAACAAAACCGTGAGGGCGTGGTCGGGACCCAAAGCGGACAATATCGTGCTACAGTGGTGGAGCGGGCCTGGGAAGTGATTCACCCAGGGCCAGGATGTGACAATAATTACTAAATTAATTTAATTTTTAAAATTTATATATAATCATTATAGTTTTTTTTATAGAGGTATAAAATTAATAAATTAATATTTTGCTTATCGTGTATTGGGTTACCTAATTCGTTATCGTGTCGACCTGATAACTTGTTAATTTCATGTCGGTTCGTGTCAGGTTAACGAGTCGTGTCAGAAATTGTCAGGCCTAGTATATATGCACAAAAACATACCATACACACGTATGTATATGTGTTTCAGAAATGAAGAGATGAAAAAAGAAATGCATATGTTGTATTTTAGTTTGTATAAAACTTGGTTCTTATTGTACTTGCCTAGATGTAAGTCGCACATAGAGCCTTAGAGCGTATAATTAAAATTTTCTTCCCCAAAAAGGTTTAGGTTAACCGTATATATTAATATAATGTTGTAAGCATTGTACATAAAATTAAGGGTAAATCTCAGTTTACTACCCTCAAGTTTCGTGGTTTTCAACATTTGGTACATGAAGTTTTTTTCGTCCCAAAGTCATACTTAAAGTGTTAATTTGGGACAGTCTCATACATCCGTTAGTCTGCCCGTTAAGTCTCTCGTTAACTGATGACATGGTGCCCATGTGGACAATGACTGGGCGCCACGTGTCATTAAGGGGTCTACGTGGAAATTCAAAATTCAAAAAAAAATTATTACAAAAAAATGGAAAAACCCCAAATCCCTTTCGTCTTCCCTAGAATCCCTAACCATGCCCACCATCCTACCCCTTTCTCAACAAACCCTCATACCCCAGTCGTCATTGGATAACCCCAAGTGTTCATGTGCCTCACTGGCATATACGCAATTGGAAATGGCACAGGTGGTGGCTTTCCCACAGGAGACGACCCTTAAGCCGGTTGAATGTTGTCTAGAAGTTTCTGTGTGTAATAATCGCCGGTGTAACCCCAAGGGTTTCCTATTTCGTCGTTTTTCCGGTGATAGATGGTGGTCGACTCGTGACCAGCAACGATTTGCATCATCTGTAACTCCTGGATCTGCCTTTGAATCTCCGCTTGAGACATCATCGGTTCTCCGATGTGGTGATCCTTAGGAAATCGGGGTTTATCGACGAGGCTGTGACCGGAGCCTTCGAAGAGGATCCATAGAGAGACCCAATCTGAACCGAATTCAAAGCGTCGACGAACCACTGGCACTCAAACTTGGTCTCGCTGGAGCCGAAGCTAGCGGAAGTGTTGTTGTCAAGAGGGAAGAGAAAGAGTCGGAGCCTAGCGGGCTTAGTGGAAGTGCGGTAGAGCCGGTCATACTCGACCATCATGTGGTCGAGGTCCTCGTCGTTGGTGACAGAGATGAAAGCGTCGAGATTTTCGCTGGAAAACTGGTACTTGAAGCAAACGACATCGTTAGGGGTATTGCAGAGGGAGAACTTGGAAATGAAAGCGGAGAGCTTGATATTGCAATCGATGGCGAGGATTTTGGTGTCACCGCCGACGTAGGTGAGCTAGTGGTTGTGGGGGTGGGGCTGGATTTTGCCGCCGTAGTTGCACATGAACTTAACTTTATAGGTGGAGGTTGCAGAGGGGGGTTGGTCGTCCCATGAGGGGGTGTCACAGTCGATTTCGCGGGAGCGAGATGAGGAGTGGCCGGAGTCCGGGTAGGAGTGGTGCAAGAGAAAGAGTGTTGGGGGGTGGGAGAGTGGGCACGAGTGGGGATTCTGGGGAAAACGAAGGGGATTTGGGTTTTTTCATTTCTTTTTTTTTTTTGAATTTTTAATTTCCACGTGGACCCCTTAATGACATGTGGTGCCCAGTCATTGTCCACATGTGTGCCACGTCATCAGTTAACGGGAGACTTAACAGCCAACTAACAGAAGACTGTCCGAAAATTAACACTTTAGGTATGACTCCGGAACAAAAAAAACTTCATGTACCAAATGTTGAAAACCACGAAACTTGAGGGTAGTAAACTGAGATTTACCCTAAAATTAAACATCTAACATATCAAGTTAGTAATCAATATAGAGAACAGATCCTCTCCGGATCTCTTCCACCGAGGCCACCAGATCAAGTGATCCGGGCCTTTGAAATTTCATCCAACAACTCAAAATTATTATAGTTTTTAAGGGCTCAAAACAAGTGGGCCGTTGGATGAAATTTCAAAAGTCCAGATCACTTGATCTGATAGCCTTAGTGGAAGAGATCTGGAGATGATCTATTCTCATCAATATATAATTGGGAAAGAGATCCATTCCAAATCTCTCCCTCCAAAACCCAGGAATCAAGTGATCCGAGACTTTAAAATTTGATCTAACGGGTAAACATTATTATAGCTTTTGAAAGTTTTTACTAACTTCTCTGTTTTTAGCCATTTTATCAAATTTTAAAGGCCCGGATCACTTGATCCCTGGGCTTTGGATGGAGAGATCAGGAAATGATCTCTTTCCATATAATTCCTTCCGGAAAAAGGTTTAGGTTATTAAAGTGTGATTGTGTATAATCTTTGGTTAGTAGTTATTTTTTTCATACTAAGACTGTACTTACTTGAAGGACAAGTAATTTCTCTCATCTTTACTACTATAAATAAAGACATTGCGTAACAAAGAAATCCCAAGACTTTCTCGACTCTCTCTCTCCTTGCCGCACCTCTATTCCTTGTCAGTTAATATAGGGCACAACAAATCCTTGTATATCGTAACCATTGTGTAGAAAATTAAACCAAAATTCTACCTCGTTTTGATCAGAGATTTGGGGCCTTTTCAACTTCAAAACCCTAGCGTGGCTGGCAAAACGTCGAACATCTGCTACACCACTCTTTCCTCATCCAACCGCGAGAGACAATGTTCGGAGATCAATCTTCGTCGTCCCCCTTGGGGCTTCTCTCTTCAACCCAACACTTACAGACGCCAACGTTGACACCAGCCTTCCGGCCGCCTTCTTCGACCCCAGCCTTCCGGCCGCCTTCTTCGACCCCAGCCTTCCGGCAGCCTTCTTCGACCCCAGCCTTGGGGTCGCCTTCTTGGAGCCCAGCCTTGGGGCCGCCGTCTTGGAACCCATCCTTCTTCACAACTTGGACCCCAGCCTTTGAAACTCCGTCGACGCAGCAACAGCAGCAGACGCCGTTCTTTCACTTTCAGCAGCCTCAGTCTCCTGGCGCCTTTGAGTTTCAGAGTCCGTTATGTATGCCGTCGTTTGAACAGCCAACGCCCTTCCCTGACTTCGAATGGATGACTGAGATAGATCCTGTTGCTCTTCTTCCCTTCTCTCTCCCAGGTCGCGATATTCAAGTAAGTTTTCCATTTTATTGTTGATTAGTATTCAGTGAAAACCCTAACCCCAGCTTTCAACACTACCTTAATTATTCTTGAAATCTTGCTGGATGAGAATAAGTTTGATTTACTTGTAACTGAAAGGTTTCTTGTTTATTTGTATCTCAGTCGACCAAACAATCCATCAGCAACTTAACCAACGTCTCACTCAAAATTACCAAGCGTCTGCTCACGACTGAAGGCAAAATGAAGAACATGGTGTATTCGCCTCTGTCCATCCAGGTCGTGTTGTGGCTATTAACAGCGGGGTCAAAGGGTCCCACAAAGGAGGAGTTTCTCTCTTTCCTCAACTTTAAGTCCGTCGACGAACTCAACTCCCTGGCCGCCCATCTTGTTCCTCTGGTATTCGCAGATGGATCCGCTTGAGGCGGTCCCTGCCTATCCTTTGCCAATGGCCTCTGGATTAAGGAGTCTCTCCCCATCAAACCTTCTTTCAAAGAGGTTGTGGACACTGTTTACAAGGCGGATATAACACATGTTAGTTTCGAAGACCCGGAAGAAGTGAGACGTGAAGTGAATTTATGGGCCAAAAAGGCGACGAAAGGGCTGATCACTGAGGTTCTTCCTCCTATGTCAGTTGAACAGGCCACCACGCTTATATTTGCAAATGCCTTATACTTCAAGGGCCTGTGGAGCGACAAGTTCAATGCATCGAATACAAAAGTGGACTACTTCGCCCTCCTCGACGGTACCTATGTTATGGCACGGTTCATGAGAAGCTACAACGACCAGTTTGTAGAAGCCTTTGACGGCTTCAAAGTCGCAAAGCTTCCGTACAAACAAGGCGGAGACAAGGAGAGGCAGTTTTCTATGTACTTGTTACTTCCATATGCAACAAATGGGCTGCCAGCTTTAGTTGAGAGAGTTTGTTCCGAACCCGGTTTCTTAGATCACCATCGCCACGAAAGACAAGTCCCAGTTGGTGCCTTTAAAATCCCAAAGTTTAAGATTACCTCCGGCTTTAAAGCTTCTGAAATTCTCAAGGATTTAGGACTGGTGCTACCATTCTCTGCTGCGGGTGATTTGACGGAGATGGTGGAGGCACCTATACCTCCGGGGAAAATATTTCATAAATCATTCATTGAAGTTGAAGAAGAAGGCACAAAAGCTGCAGCTGTTTCTGCTTATGTCGGTTGTTCGTTATCTTGTGGACCGGATGTACCGATTGAAACGATAGACTTCGTGGCTGATCACCCATTCTTGTTTTTTTATCAGAGAAGAAAGGACTGGAACGGTTATGTTTATTGGTCACGTACTCAATCCGCTTGTAGAATGATTTTATCTCTCTTCTAGGTTTGTTTATCTGCAGTCTTGTGTCTAGCTAGAATTTTACTTGCCCTTAGATCTGGTAATCCATATAATTAAAAACTTCTATTTATTGGACGGAAAGAACTAGTGCTTTTTATGTTTTATATTATTTTTTTTAACTATTGTTGTGTTGGATGCATGATTGCAGTTGGGATGATTACTAATATCAAATATCAAAAGAATCACAAGCATTCAAGAAGAAATCCTTAACTTTTTTTTTTGGGTCCAAACAAATCTATAACTAGAATGTCAAAGAAATCATATTTTTAGATTTTATTTTATAAACTGTATGATGTGATGGTTAATGATTCGATTCTTTTTTTAATGATATAAAAATGAATCAAACCAACATTGTTCACTTGTAAAATATGATTTAAATCATTATCTCCAAATAATTTTTTTTTACGATAGTCTAAAAGTGCAAGCCATACCTACTAGGGAGTTTGGGAGCTTTGGCCCAAATATACTCCAGAATAAACCTGTGAATAAACTTCGATAAGATGAAATAGAAACATATTCCATGTAAACACCCCATAAAAAGATTTAAAAAGTATAAAGTACTAAAAATATAGAAGAAAAAAATGTTTATATCTCCAGAGGTCCATGAAATTTGAGCATAATACTTTTCATCATGCAGCACCCTAGAAGGAAGAGAGAACAATTTTTGCATTTGGGTCTCGATCGAGTTCCTCAATAAGAGCAAAACATGCAGCACCCTAGAAGTAAAAGAGAACCATGAATTCTTTTTGAAGTACCCATTCTCTCTTCTGACTATTAATCTTGAGATCACATAAATTTACTGACTCACCAGTAACATGAACAACAATTAAATTTGTGCTCATAAAATACGCTATTTTTGTTTATTACAAAAATTTATCTATTAAATTAACCACCAACACAATCCATCGAAAATATGAGCAAATGCTCTTTCTATAGGCATACAAATTCTATAGTTGAAGGAACTTTTTCCATAAGCTGCTGCCTAGCAAGATTTGTTGCCTTCTCTTCCCTCACCACTTCTTTATTCTGTGCACGGGAAAACAATAATGTGGTTCGATAGGATCGGTGGGATCAATAACAATTTTCTCCAGTTCAACAGCATTCTATCAAGAACTTGACGATTTCAAAATCACTTGCACGACCATCGCACTCTACAATTTCCACTAGCTTGGGATAGCGATAAGAGTATTTCGATGCTTTCTTAAATCTCATTTCTCTTCTTTCGCATACTTGATACAGCTGCAGCAAGGAAACAACTTAGTGTACATAGCACAAGAACAAAAGGTTTCAGGAAGTTTATATTCACATCTTTTGAACAACATAGCGCATTGGAATGGACTGGCAGCAAGGAGTCAACTGAATGGCCAAGCAGCAGTGAGGACTTTCGTGACTAAAATCTTCAGCATTCTGAAAAAACGGAAATAAGAGATAAAGAAGGTACCATTTCAAACTCAATAGCACACAATTTAACACATTTTGTCAATCCAGCAGCAAATTTTAACCTTTTTATTAATTTTATTTTACATTTTTCAATCCCAATGGTCAAGCAATCCAAGATATTGGGTCAGCTACTTGGATACATAACTGATGTAGTAGTGGAGGAATTAGACATCAAAATTGCGTTGATGAAGCTTAGGGATAGCTTGATAACGAATAAGGTAAAAATGGAAAAACCAACATATTACTGTTAACTGCCAAGTACCGAAACAATCTCTAGATAAATTAAGTACTGCGCTCCTACTTTCTACAGGTATACAAGTTCTAGAGTTGAAGGCAGTTTTTCTTTAAGCTTCTGAGCATCAGCGTCCTTTATCATTTTCCCCCATCGGTCCTCCTCGTTTCCTTTCATCACAATTTTCTCCAGTTTAACAGCAGTCTTTGCAAAGAACTTGACAAGTTCTAACTCACTTGTGTGACCAACATACCCTACCAGTTCCAATACCTTGAGGTGATTATGGAAGCATTTGGGGGCCTTCTTATATTTTATTTCCCGTCTCTTGGATGTTGCGTACTCCTTCTGCAGCAAGGAAACAACAATTTAGTGTGTACATGCAACAGGAAATTCAAAATTCTATCGAGTTTAGCTACCAGATAAAATTATTAACCATTAAACTTACAAGTCTTCATACATCTTCGAATATGAAACAGTGGCAGGACAGGCTAACCATGAGTTTAAAAACGAAAGAAAAAAAGGAACAACTTGTCATTTTAAAGATCTTCCTTTAGTTCTGTCCTGTGTTCCGCTCAATGGGTTGTACCAAAAACCAAGGACTCAAGGACATTATTAGGACAAAAACACAATCCACAGCTTCCAGTTACCACTAACACTCCACTAGACACCAAAGTTCAATCTTTTTGGTACGTTTTTTGTTCTTCAGAATCGGCAGTGGATGGAATGGAAGAAAAAGATCTACCACGTTGAAATTTGAAACTGATGTTTGTAAACACAGATCCACAATACCATGTAAAATGTTCATTATAGAAACCAGCCTAACATCCATTTCACCAAAAATTAGATTAGCTTGATCAGCTACAAAGTAAAAACGTATATATAGGCAAAAGGATCTAACAGGATCTAACACACAGCAGAAAAAAGGGTCGAAGAAATAATGGTAACACAGAAGTTCAACCTAAAGAGTCTAGCATACCAAAGGGTCACTCCAACCGTATAAGGGCAGTATAAGTATGTGTTTGTGTGTGTGTGTGCACGCCCCCAACTTCAAGTTAACAAGATAATAGTCATCAATTGAAGAATACTTGAATTAGATTCTAGAAACATATGATCCGTTTACCTCGTTTCATTACAGTGGTAAACATGACTTTGCCATTTTATATGAAAAACAATGCATGTTTCATAATGAAAGTAAAAGATGCATCACATAACAGCATGGTACTAAAATTCCAAAGCCAGCTAATCAATCTCATTAACACAATCACCCAATGTTCACATATAAAAGCAAGCTTTACTGCGTCAGAAAATCCATACCTTCAAGTATAACACAAGTCTGTGCAAGCAAGGAGATGCCCTCATGAAGCAAGTTAGTTGAAGAAGAGCAGAAGCATCATCTTCTCCCAGTATTAATTCCAAATGCTTTAGATTTGCTAGTATAGGAAATACTCGATCCCTCTTGTACGACTGAAAGCCAAACAAAAAGTAAGGCACCAACGTAATCCAACAAATATATGGGAAATCGACACATGATAATTATATATACCAAGTACTCACCACTATTTCTTCACCAGTCAGTTTGAGAATCTCTAGATGAGAAAGACACCCCGAAAGTTGGGTGAAGACTACCTCTATGAAATTATTGCAGATACAGTGCTCAGAGATGGATACCTGACTAAGCCGCGGTACATTCCTAACAAGCAAGTGGAACTCATTTCCAACATAATTAAATGAAACAAGGTTTGCACTACAAATCTCAACGCTTTCAATATTTCCACATCGTTCAATATCTAAGCACTTCAATGCAATTGATGGACCAACAATCCTTAGATTTAACAAATTTGGGGCGTGGAACACTGATAATCGTTCAAGAACTGGACAATTAGATAGGAAGTATTCAAGAAATTCTTGACCCACATCAACATAACTGAAATGAAGAACTTTGAGTGACTTAAAGCCAAGGTATACACAAGGGTTTAGGCTCAGAATATCACAATACAAGGCTGTAGAAGCAGAGCCTCTTTCAATACCTAAAAGTTCATGGGGAAAATTATAGCACGATTTCCATCGACGATAAACACCATCTTCTGAGAAGTCCAACTCAAGAACTTGAGCTCTCTTTTTCAGTGCAAATTGAATCCATTTATTAATGGAATTTGAAAACCTATCATCTAAATCAAAAGCAACTCTGAATTGTTCAATGTTTGGCCAAGTATGCTGCTCCACCACACTATTCACCCAATCAACATACTTACAGATTTTCTGTTCTCGTTCTTCTCGATTGAGGTCAATCAAACTGCATAATGTTTTCCCAGCATCAAAGTTAAGAGTCCTTGTAGATGCCAACACATACCGCCACACATACTGCCATCGCTTAGAAAGGATACTAGTAGCTGCTGCTTCCTTTAGCGGCAAGAGGGTCAGTAAACTAACAAGAAGTTCATCTGTCAACTCACTGATTCGGTCTGCCAAGTTGTAGTCATACTTATTTTTTTTTCTCTTTCTCGAGTTGTAATTACACTTTGAATCGAGCTAAAAACAAAAGATAAAAAGAAAAGGTCAGAGTATTACCGCGTAATCTTCTCTCTGTTGTCATTCTCTTAAATTACTAGATTGATTTAAGAAATAGAATAACCAAAACAACTATGACAACAATTAGAAAACCAAACCGAACACTTCTCTGTTGTCATTCTCTTAAATTATTAGATTGATTTAAGAAATAGAATAACCAACACAACTATGACAACAATTAGAAAACCAAACCGAACCTTGAAATTTATGGAAGCAAACAAGAAAAAATGCTGCTATAATAATCGTAAGATCTGGAAAATAAATGTGCACTTTTTATAATTTTATACCTTGTCTTGGGAAAATTAAGAAGTTGGTTAGCACCCTGTTTCCTTCATTAAACCTGACAGTTGTTTTTACCTCTTACTAAACTGACGTTGGCCTCATGGCTACAGCTACTAACTGAACAAGTGCTTGGATAATATGCGGTTGTGGTGGTGTTAAATGCTCAGGAATGGCAGCGTGAAGAGCAAAAGAGATGAAGATTTTGGAAAGTTTTTTCATTTTCTATGGATTCTGTAAGGAGTTCTTTTGTTAAGCAGGCATCCCTTACCCCCCCCCCCCCCCCCCCCCCAACATCAATTTATTTTTGTTGGTAAATTGGTTCAAAAGTCCTTTCAAGCTTAACAGGTTTTTAAGGGGTGAATCTTTATAAGAATGGCTCAATGTAACAGTAAATCGAGGAATACATACGGTTTCACATATGCAGGGAAGCTCTACGAAATAGGCTCTTCCAGTGCCAGAGAAAGCATTATGAAGTAGACCCTAACTCTAAACACAGGGTTATAGAGCTTCTTGGGCAAGGACAAGCATTCTTTGCGGGGCGAAAACTGTATACAGGCGGGACAATGTGGCAAGTTAAATCTGGTAATAGCATTGACAATTTGACATATCGAATTCTCCTTCGATCATGGCTATCCCCAATAAAGTTTACATATATCCTATCCTTACTGGCCCTAACTGCTCTTTTCCTACAAAAGTTAGTGGCTTGATTTAACAAGGATTGAATTTCTTGGTATCACATTACTATTCAGTTTGTAGCTTCTCCAATTGAGGAGTCTAATGCAAGTCAGAAAGTGCTTCCCTGCTGAAACAACAATTTTCCCAACAGATTGACAAAATCTTATGGAATATTGGATTATATGGAATTGGAGGGTTCTAATTCACTGCCAAAAAATACCTTATTTTTGTTTTAAATTTTAAAATGTTCATTTTTTAAAACAAGAATTGTTAAAATTCCTCTCTTTTTTTTAATAAGAAGAATGTTTTTTGTCATTGCATATCAAAAAAAATTCAAAAAAATACAAACAAAAACTATACAAGTAATTCATTGAATTTAATTTCAGGGCGAAGAATTTCTTACCTGCATTGCTTTTTGCTCTTCTGGGTTATGACCAAAACTCGTCAGCGAGTTTATCGGCATTGAAAGATCAAAGCTTTATGGCTAATGGGTTTAGATTTGGCTAAAGATCGAGGCTTTGGATCGAATTCGAGCAGCCAACAAAAGCTTCTGCCCGTCCCTTTCTCGTTGGTGTTTTGCTGAGTGATGACAGCCTTTGTCCAGTCCAAGGTTCGCAACTGTTTGCCTGTTCTGTTCTTTTGTTCTTTTATTGGGAAAATTGCATTTCAGCCCTGCAATGTTCGTACACCAACTTTTTAAAAGTGTAGTCAATTGTGGATTGTAAAGGCTTTTAAAAGATTTTAAAAGACTTTAGAATCATGTTGTATTCAACTAAAATTTTAAAAGAATTTATTCAAATGCAGGTGTAGTCAATTAAATTTTTTTAAAAGACTTTAAAATCTTGGTGTAGTCAACTAGGATTTTAAAGGATTTTTATAAAGTTCATGCAAGGTATTCAAAAATTCATAGATTTTGAAAGATTTCTTTCAATAAGAGATTTTATAGGATTTGAGAAGGGATTATAAGCAAAACAAAATCCTACCTCCACCCCTAGGATTTGTTTTCAATCCCCTCGTTCTCTCTCTCTCTCTCTCTCTCTCTCTCTCTCTCTCTCTCTCTCTCTCTCTCTCTCTCTCTCTCTCTCTCTCTCTCTCTCTCTTCATTCTGCAACTCGATCTTTCTTTCTCACTCTCCATTTTCTTCCAAACATAGAACTTGTCAACCTGATTTCCTTTCACGTTCATCCGTCATCGTCCCAATTGCAAACTTGAATTTTTTGAATTGTACAATATTTTTTTAATTTTTGTTTCCTTTATTTTGGACTTTGTACTAGTATTTCTTGTAATGCTTTGATGGGAAGTGTTAATGACTACTAGCAGTTCTTGTAATGATTATGCGTTCTATCCGAAAGTGTTAATTTTTTACCATGTTAATTGAACTCTTGGAAATTACTACTAAGAATCTCATTGCAAATTCAAGTTTTGTATTCTTTTTCATGTAATCATGTTAGTGCAAGGGTGCAAGCATCTTTCAAAGCCTATTTATATTGGTAGGTGTAAGCATCTTTCAAAGCCTATTTATATTAGTGCAAGGGTGCAAACGAACTAATCAATTGTTGAGGAAAAAGGGTTAATTTTGAGACATTTGATTTAAGAAGCACTACTTGTTTTGGTTAGTTAAAATTATTTTTGGTAAAGAAATCACAATTCAAATGAGAAAGGAAAAGAAAAAACATATTTGATTGGTTTATATTTTCATATCAATATATATATATATATGTTTATGTGTTTTTCAGATTGTGCACTGAGAAAAGAATTTATGTTGTAGGAGTCAAAAAAGAAATCCTAAGAAATCCACGAAAGAAATCCTTACAAATCCATAGTAATCTATAATAGAAATCCATAATAATCTATCAAAATCCATATGGAATTGTAGAATCTATTAAAATCCTTTGAAATCTGTTACTTAAAAAGGTCTATTAAAATTCTCTGAAATCCAAATTGACTACACCCCTCTAAATTTTGTAAATTATGTGGCAGATCGTATGATTTACAAATTGGATTTAAAAAGTTGATATACATAGAATTACTCAAATTCCTAACTTTGAACTCATTGACTTATTATTTTGGCTAAAGTATAATTGACTTATAATTGTTAAAAAATTTGGAAAATCAATTATATAAAAATGTGATTGTGTAAATTCTAATTTGGCTACTAGTTATCCTTTTCATATAGGATTGTGTTTATTTGGAGGAAAAGTGATTCCTCTTCTCTTTACTACTATAGATAAAGATGCTATATAGGGGGAATAACACACACAGATAAACCCCTACATTTTCCCTGCTCTCTCCCTTTGTCGCACCGCTTTATACCTTGTCAATAAAATAGGTCATAACACGTTATTAGCATGCTCATCCGCAACACTTAAGGAATTTGACGAGGATTTTCTGCTACAAATCAGTTCATCCATATCATCACACAATCAGGTTCTTCTAAAACAACGGTTTTTATCTCAATATTTTTTCAACCATGATTGCATGAACCTTCATCATAATGCATGTCCCAACTTTACATTTTACGAATTGTATATTTTACATAAATTGTTTATGCATTATATACGTAATTGTTCAATTATTGTGAATTGATATATGTGAAAGTTTTGAAAAACAAAATAATTAGAGTTTCGAAAAATCCAACCCGCGAGTAACAGTTTCGAGCCCCACCACCATCACCAGGCCAGTAGCCAGCGTCAGCTGGGCGAGCCGAGTCGTGAGCCCAAGCCATGGAGCCACAACGCTCCATGCCTTGAAACCCAGAAAACCCGACGCCATGTTTGGCGTCCCCTTCACTGACCGGCGCGGGCATGGCCTGCAGCCGAAGCCTAGCCACCTTGGTCACCGTCCCCATCGACTAGAAGTCGTCTCCAATACGTTCTTGAGTGAGATTCGTTCGGATCTCATCGGATTTTTCGAATTTTCGATTTGAAATTTTGAAGGGTTCTTGATTTTGAACGTCGAGGTTTCACTACCAAGACACCACCGCTAGAAGTGGCGGCATCAGCCTTCTTCCCTGGTGAACACACCTAGCACCGATGGGAATGGTTTTCGATCCAACCCAAACCCCATTGGGGCTGGTCCCTGCCTCGGCCCGCAGCATAATTTAAAAAAAAACTTTTTTTTTCGTTTTGGGCCTACCAACAGCAGCAGCCCACTGTTTTGGGCCTACCAACAGCACCAGCCCAAAGGGCTTTGGTGTCTCCTTTGCATTGCGCTGCACCTGATCGTCCCCCTCCCCGGTGGGCCTCCTCACTGCTGCCCCTTGTGGGCCTCCTCACTGCTGCCCCGTGTGGGCCTGCACCCGGCGCAACCCAGAAGGTTTTACACCTTCTGTTTTTGCTTAGCCCAACCTGATCCTAACCCAATTTTTTAGGCGGGGCTTCACGGTTTTAGCCCGTTTAGGCTTTGGTTCAATTTTGGACTACTGATTTTATCGCCTGACATTTTTAGGCAAATATTGGGTTTATTATTTTTTGCCCATCACTCCTTATTAGCCCGAAGCTCAATAAATGAAAATTTGTCAATTCATAAAATTACTATCGTAGGTCCTGAAGATCTACAAGCATTTAATTGTTGCATATTTTTCTGTATATATTTGTGTTTGCTTGCAGGAACCCATGAACATGAAGTTCATAAATTTCGAACCCAAAGTTTTGAATAATATGCTTTGAAAACCTGAAGTTCTCTTAAAACATTACAACTATGAAAACTTGAAGTTTTTCATGTAAATTTAAACCAATACATGTCGAATAGAACCTGAATGTTCTACTCCTATGTGAATGGACTGATAAATTTTGCCTCCATTGCACTGACCACAATCTTGGGCATTTATTTTGTGATAAGGATATGTCGAATTTAAACAAACTTGACTTTACCGCTTTAGAAATCTCCGGAAGAAACTACCTCAAGTGAGTCCAAGATATTAAGCTCCACCTCACCGCTAAGAGCCTTATAGCAACCATTGAAGCTGAGATGGATGACCTGGTAGGTGAAGTTGAGAAAGCCATTACCATGATCTTCAGTAGAAGACATATGCACGACACACTGCAAATCGAGTACCTCGTTAAGGAAGATCCACGAGTTTTATGGGTCGCTTTGGCGGATTGTTTCGAAGAAACATCTTCTTACCTAAAGCAAGACACAACTAGCAGCATTTGCTCTTCAAGGAATTTAAGTTCGTGAATGAATACAATTCTGAAGTTTTTTGAATCTGATCACTTCTCAAGTTCTATAACGAGGACTTGACCGAAGAGGATCTCCTAGAGAAGACCTATTTGACCTCTATGACCAATATTGTTCTACAGCAACAACATAGGGCTCAGAAGTTCACCAAGTTTTTGGATTTGATCTCTGTTTTACTTCTTGCTGAAAAGTAGAATTAGTTGTTGATGAAGAATCATCAAGCTCGACCTATTGGCTCGACCACTATGCCTGAAGCACACACTAGCGAGAATCGACACCTAAACTGCCGAGGTCAACAGAGCGAAGGCCCACCTAAGGGAGGAAACTGAGCTCAAAGCGTTCTAACATTGTTCCTAAGACCTCGAACTTCAAGAAACACTTGACACCATGGATGCGGACATGTGTTACCACTGTTGTTCAAAAGACCATTGGTCCCGTCCGAGCTCCTCCCAGGGTCGTAGTTAAGCATCATTCCTGTTGTAAGAAATTTGAATCAAATTTTGCTCAAGTGGATGAATCAGAAGATACAGAGATAGAGGTTTCTGACTTTTAGGAGGCATGTGCTCTAATCGAAGAATATATTCTTATACATGGGCCCACATATTGGCCGAATTTTACCCCCTAAGCCAAATTCCCTATATTGGCCGAACCCCCTATGTTTTTGTTTTTGTTTTGTTTTGTTTTGTTTTTTCTTTTTTTTTTTTTTTTGTTTTTTTTTTTTAAGTTTTGAACAATTTTATTTCTGTTTAGATAATTTGTTGGTTTTTTTTAAATTTTTTAAATTTAGTTTTATGGATTATTTTCTCGAACAATTAATTGAATGAAATTTATGTTTTTGAACTATTTATACATATGACCAATTCAACTAATTTATTTTTAGGTATGACTAATGGGGAAGTTAGTTATCTGGCAGATAGTGCACTCACGTACACCATTTTGTGTGAACGCACCTACTTTACTAACTTCATACTTAAGAATGCACTTCTGACAACCCTCTCAGGTTTATCCAACATGATCGAAGGATACGGACAAACCCGTAAAGTGTTGTCCAATGGCATTAAATTGACTATTAAAGAGGCACCTTATCCTCCATGTTTCGGAAGAACGTTATTGAGCTTTAAAGACATTCGAGATAATAATTATCACGCTGAAACCTTTGTACAAAACAGAGTTGAATTTTTATGCATCACTTCCTATGAGTATGGCTAACAGCGTGTTGTAGAAAAGGTGGAGTGTTTCCCGAGTGACTTGTATACTACAACCATATGCTCCATTGAAAGCCACTAAATGGCTGGCCCTACCTCATGGATTGCGCACAAAATTTTGCTTTGACATGGCCATTTGGGACACCCTAGATGAGTTGTGACGCGTCGTATCCTCAAATCTTCACATGAGCATCCACAAACCAAAAGATTAGGCAAGTTCTAGCAGGACATTGCATGCCAAACCTGCTCCATGGGAAAGCTCATTATTCGACCTTCCTATGATAAGATTCTTTAAGATCCTCATACTTTTCTACGAAGGATTCAGGGGGATATTTGTTGGCGATTCAACCACTTTACGGATCATTTAGATACTTTATTGCATTGGTTAATGCTTCTACATATTGGTCACACATATGTTTGTTATTCACACGAAATGCTGCATTCTCCAAACTGTTTTCTCAGGTTATCAAGCTCAGGATTCACCACTCTGATTATCTGATCAAATCTATTCGATTGGATAATGCTGAAAATTTCACTTAGAAAACTTTCAATGATTGTTGCATGTCGATTGGGATTGAAGTTGAACATCCAGTACCTCATATTCATACCCAAAATGCCTGGTAGAAGCTTTCATTAAATGTCTTCAAATGATTACTCGAACGTTGGTTATACATACCAAGCTCTCGATCGCTGGTTAGGGCCATGCAATATTGCACGCAACCATGTTAGTCTGCCTAAGGCCCGTCGCTACCCAACCACATAGCACGATTCAATTGGTTATTGGATACAAACCCGACATATCACATCTGCATGTTTTTGGTTGTGCGGTCTATGTGCCGATTATGTCGTCTTTATGTACAAAAATGGGTCCTTAGAGAATGATGAGAATCTATGTCGGTTATGATTCTCCTTCTATTATTCGTTACTTAGAACCTTTGACAGAAGATCTCTTTACTGCTCATTTCGCAAATTGTCACTTTTATGCAACAGTCTTCGCATCGTTAGCGGGAGATAAGAACGTCAAAGTTCCAGAAGAACGACGCAAATTATCATGGACGACTACCACTTTGTCTCATTTAGATCCTCACACTGCCCAGTCTGAGACTAAAGTGTGATGCATCCTAGATCTTCAGACTGTAGATCAGAGCATGCGAGATACTTTCACCGATCTAACGAGAGTGACGAGATCACATATACCAGCTGCAAACATGCCTGCAAAGATGGATGTACTAAATGTATAACTGGCTTTACTCCCAGAAGGCCGAGACGCCACTACGGTCGCCATACATTGGCAGCTAGCCAATCACCTACTCCTACCCAGGAACGTTGCAGACCTGTTTATTCAAATGATTCACAACCCTAGAAGAGGAAACCCACGACATAGACCAGTGAACCTACCGTGAATCTGATCATCGCCTATTCATTTTATCCAACGCATGAGGAAATTCTAGAAGATGAATCCATCTCCAAAGAATTGATAGATTTCAGTCCATTATGCTGGTTTGGATGATGTTTGAAATACAAATAAGATGATAATCGACGATGCATTAGCATATGCAATAGCTACTCAGATCATGATGATTGATGACATTAAACCTCGTTCCATTGATAAATGTTGACGTAGAACCGACTGGTCAAACTAGAAACAAACAATCCAAGTCGAACTAAATTCTCTTGTGAATCGCAAGGTGTTTGGGCCCATAGTTACTACACCGCCACATGTGAAACCCATTGGCTACAAGTAGGTTTTCGTAAGGAAGCGTAATGAGAGGAATGAAATAATGCAATATAAAGCACGTCTTGTGGCTCAAGGCTTCTCTCAATGCCCTGAGATTGATTATGACAAAACGTATTCACCCATAATGGATGTGATTACGTTCTGCTACCTTATTTGTTTGGTAGTTCCTGAAAAACTGGATATACAGCTCATGGACGTGGTAACCACGTATCCTTACGAGGATCTTGTCAAAAATCTATATGAAAGTTCCTGAAGGACTTCCATTGACTAGATCAAATAGTTCTAGACCACAGAACAACTTTTCCATTCTATTGAGGCATTCACTTTACAGATTGCACATTTGGGTGGATGTGGTATAACCGTCTGAGTGAGTATTTGATTAGTCAGGGATATGTGAACAATGAACTATGCCCTTATGTGTTTATTAAGAAGTCATATTCCAGATTTGGGATCGTTGCAATTTATGTCGACGATATGAATCTCATTGGGACTCCTAAAAAGCTTGAGAAAATTGTCGTGCATCTAAAGTGAAAATTTAAGATGAAAGATCTTAGGAAAACTCGATATCGTCTCGGCCTGGAGATCGAGCATTGTTCGGATGGAATCCTAGTACATCAGTCAAACTACACCTATATGGTGTAAAGTCATTTTAATGAGGATAAGGCGAAGCCTTCGAGTACTCATATGGTCGTTCGATCGCTAGATGCTAAACGAGATCCCTTCCATCCTAAAGAGGATGAGGAAGAGATTTTAGAACTCGAAGTTTCATATCTAAGTGTGATTGGCGCTTTAGTGTACTTAGCTCAATGCATTAGACCCGACATCTTCTTCGCTGTTAATCTTTTGGCAAGAAGATACATCAATGCGCATACACGCAGACAATGAACAGGTGTTAAAGACATCTTCCACTACCTCAAAAGTACGACGGATTTAGGTTTGTTCTATCTCTACGAATCCTCGAGAAGTGCCGCAACCCCCCTCGGTTCTCCAATTGATTCCCACCTTGTTAGTTATGCTGACACATGGTACTTATCTGACCCACTCAAGGCGCACTCTCAAATGGGTCACGTCTTTATCATTGAAGACACCGCAATATCTTGGAGGTTAACCAGGCACACCTTAATTGCCACTTTTTCAAACCATGATGAGATTCTCGCCCTACATGAAGCTATTCGGGAATGTTTCTGGCTGAGAGCAGTTGTGAAACACATTCAAAGCACCTGCGAACTTTCTTCCGTCATTGATGTCCATATAGCGATCTTTGAAGATAATGCAGCATGTATTAAACAGCTTAAGAAGGGATACATCAAAGGAGACAACATCAAGGACATTGCACTGAAATTCTTTTTCTCACATCAGCAATAAGAGCATAAGAAGATTGAAGTCAAGCAAATTGTTCCTAAGACAACCTGGCCGACCTCTTCACCAAGTTTTTGTCGAAGACGATGTTTTAGAAGCTTGTTAATGGAATTGGTATGCGTAAACTTTCTAAGTTGCAACATTGTTAATTCTCTTTGGAATTATGTCAAACTCAAGGAGAGTATTCCAAAGTATAATTGCTTGATCTTAATGTATTATTTTCCCTACAATTATGAGCATTTTTCCTTTTAGGTTTTTGCTACCAAACAAGGTTTTAATGAGGCACTCATCCTAGGCTGGTTATACCTTGTGTACGTCTAGTTTTTGTCCTGTATCAGGTTTTACCATAGCCCTGGGTTTTTTGTGAGACTTAAATCCATATGCATAGTTCATTTGTCTAAGATTAGATTGTGTTCTCAGATCAATGCTGATGAGTCGACTTTCTCAACTCTACCTGATGACGAATCTACTTGAGTATTTACACACTCAAGGAGTGTTATAAATATTATAATTAAAGTGTGACTGTGTAAATCCTAGATAGAATTGGTTACTAGTTATTATTTCCCTATATGAGTGTATTTACTTAGAGGACAAGTAATTCTTCTCCTCTTTACTATTATAATAAAGGCAGTGTGTAAGGGAATAACACACACAGAGAAATCTCCACACTTTCTCCACTATTTCTCTTTGCCCCACCCCTCTATTCCTTGTCAATAAAATAGGCCACAACAAACTACACAATTATTTGGTACCACTAATAAATGACAAAACTAACTAATCTCCTACCCGTTAAAGTATTTGGTACCACTAATTACCACCTTCATCTGTCATGCCCCAATCATCTTCTCATATCACTTTCATCACCATTTGTCAGCATCTTTCCTTAATTATTTGTTTGAATTTTTATTCTGTTTGATTAATTACTTCAATTTTCCCTTGATTGTATTCTTTGTATTGTCTAGTGTACCTTTCTTATTCACATTGTCGTGTAAATATTGTGCTTTGACCCTATTAATAAACAATTGATTTTAATACTTTTTTAAGCCCAACAGAGTCCACCATAAGAGGCTCGGTGATATTAAGGGTGGAAACTCAAATATATGTAGTATATATTCTTTTGTTATATGATTGATGTGGTATCTTATTCTCCAACACGCTCCCTCGCAAGTGGTTCCACATAAAATTACAAGGGTAACCAATTCCCACATCGGAGACTGGTTAAGTCACTATACATGATCTAATGTCAATCTTTTCGAGAGTCTTGTCGGTTGGTTAGTATTCAGTCTCTGGAGCCAACACCAATCTTTTCGAAAGCTCAATCATTCAGTAGCCTTAAGTTTGAGCTACATCTTTTCGAAAGCCAAACTTCAGAAAGCATGTTCGAGCCTAGTAACTTGGGCCCAAGACGTGTCAAGAGAATAGCCTGCTCTAATACCGTAATAAACTTTTTAAGGCCAATACAGTATGCCCCTAACATCACTGATATTGTCTCAATTCAATCACTTATTGCTAGGTGTTGAGTTTTATCACAAAAGACCTCGTAATTTTAAGAGGTGAAAACTCTCATATGACCAATGTGAGATCTTATTCTCCAACAAATTTTCACTCAGATTTGAATCAAAATTTGACGAAAATATTCAATATTTTTGGTATTAACACTATCGTCCTTCCTCCCTCTACTCTTCTATATTACACACATTTCTCCCATGTTATTCTCACAATAAAAACAATCAAAGTTAAAAGCAAAATGGTTATACCAACTCTTAAAAACTTCCTACGTACAATCTTATTTCATTGGGGCGTCTCTCGAACCTTGTTAACTCCTGATTCTACTGGAATAGCATTTGGGTTGCCTACCAAGACCAAGGTATTAAATATCGGTAATATCGGAAACATCGGTAGTCCGAAAACATGGAAATATCGATGGAAATATCGGGATAATATCGATATCGATAAAAATTATATGGAAACCACGGAAATTGTAAGAAAAACTTGGAAATTTTTATTGAAACTTTGCAGAATGTTTATTTAGTCAATTATTTATCACAAAAAATTGGAAGGAAATGCATTGCATGATGGATTTAACATTATCAAGTTGATTATATAGCGAGCTGACAAATATTGTGAGTGTAGAAAATATGTAGTAATTAATGAAAGAAGTTTAAACACACCATAATAATTTATATATAATGAATTAGTACAATATTTTACACTTTATACATTGCATGGTAAGATACATAGTGACTTAGTACCACATAGAGTTCCTATGAGGTTCAAATTTTTCACTATCTTCATCATCTCTATGTGTAGAGTGAGTGTATTGTGAAGAGTCGTTATCAAATGATAAATGCCCAAAATAGTTTTGCATGTAATTGTTAACATGCCACCTATATGGATCCGAGATTGGTTGACGTTGTCCATAAGCAAAATCATTTGAAGATTGAGTCTCGGATTCTTTCCATGAGTCGCTCGATTCCATCCCAACAGGAATGGGATATGAAGGGTAGGGAAATGGTTGGTTATGAGTATAACCATAGTTACTACCTCCCACTCCAACAGAGTCTGAAGTTCTAGATAACGAGTCATCTTCTTGACTTGACAAAATCCCCTTGCCTCTTTCTCTACGAGTATAGTCCTTCCCTATGGCACCAATTCCTGGTCCTGCCCGCCTACTGCCATGGTCATCATCCTGTGTTGCATGCGTGAAGTTTGCCTCACCAGTGAAGGGGCTCATAAATCCGGGAGGTGGTCCATAATAGTTTCCATATCCACCACCACTACCTCCAGCTCCACTATATCCTTCATCATTCCCACCTCCGGTGGTAGGTGAGTCTCTTGATCTTGTACTAGAGCTATCATTAGTATCAGCACGATGTTGTGGTTGTGTAGGATTGGAAGAAGGTGGAATTCCAGTGTTTCTTGGTCTGGGGCGCAAAAGTTCTTCCAAAGAGTCAGCGCTGCTAGATCCCACCTCATTCTCTAATACTCTTTCTACATTTATCCCTTCATTACGTGCTTCTTCAGCAACTCTGGGAGCTGGGTTGCCTTCATCATCATCTAAATGAAGAGGTCTAATCCACTGATAAAGTTGGTTACCCTCTGTATCATCATCTTCAGCAACAATATCAAACACATCTAGTGGGTCACCACGGTCGACATGATCTATTTCTGCTTCCTTATCTCGAACTTGAAGCTTTATGTTGTAGTAGCAATAAACTAATTTTTCCAACCTACTATGAGCCAACCTATTTCTTTGCTTTGTGTGTATGAGTGCAAATGTGCTCCAATTTCTTTCACAAGCAGATGAGGAAGCTGTTTGTGATAATACTTTGATTGCTAACTTTCTCACAGTTGGTGCATCAGTCTCATACATGATCCACCATTCAGCTACAATGAAAAACAATGTTGATAAGCCTAATAACTCCAACAAATTCTATTATAAACTTATAGTGAAATATGTTTACACTCACTAGGAGACATTTTTGTTCGAGCAGCAACTGATGTTGGTTCTCCAAAAGTTCTTCTTGCATCTTTAAACCATGTTAGCTGAATTCAATAAATCGTGTTAGTTTAATCCAACAAAGTAATTATTATAATTTAAGTAATTGTGTACCTCATTTCCAAATTGGCCAATTGTTGGTGATGCAGGGTCTAATTTAGAGTATACATTATGTACAGCACGTATAAGGGTACCATCATCTCCAACACCGGGTCTGTATTGGTATCGAGGATTCAAATAATATGCTGTTCAAAGAAACACATACTCTAATAAGAGAAATAATACTTATGTAACTAAAGAAATGAATTGCAAATTATGACATAATTTATACCTGCTGCATGCAAATCGTGGTATAATATTTTATACCATCGATCTTCAATTATCTTTATGACCCACCTTGCACCATGTTTTCTTTCCAATTCATCCTTCACTACACGCATCAACTCATATATTGCCCCCATAGTAGGATACACTTCTGTGTCAACGATCCGTAAAACTTTGTAAAGAGGTTCAAACACTTGGCACACATGTTTTGATTGAGTCCAAAAAGCATGATCAAGCACTATACTTTCCACCATACGACCTGCATTTGAGCGGCTCAAATTATGGTTGGCCCAATCGTCACTAGTGAATAGATGCTTCAACCCTGCTTTCTTCTTAAGTAGGCTGTCTAATGCAATATAGTTGGTGGCGAATCGAGTGGTAGCTGGACGAATAATTTCTCCTTTGCAAAATTCACGCATCTTTGCCAACAACCAACCGTGATTGTAAATATAATTTGTGATCGTTCTAGCTCTTTTTACCACAGTAGCAACATTCTCTCTCTTCCCCATTGCCTCAAACATGAGATCAATACAATGTGCTGCACATGATGTCCAAAACACATTATGATGCTTCATTAACTTTTTTCCAGCTTTGACAAATGCAGAACCGTTGTCGGTCACGACTTGGACAACATTATGCTCTCCAACCTCCATGATTACATCCCTCAATAATTTGTAAATATACTTGTAGTTCTTTATATGGTCTGAAGCATCAACAGACTTCAAAAAAATTGTCTTTCCCTTGGAGTATACCATGAAGTTTATGATAGACAATCTGGTCGGGTCAGTCCATCCGTCACACATGATTGTGCAACCATTAGTTTCCTACTTTGACTTCAACTTGTTAACATACTCGCCAATGTCTTTATACTCCATATCCAAATATTTGTTTCTTATCTCATAGGGAGTGGGAAGTTGTACTCCAACACCGGCTTGTTGACATCCTACTACCATATTTTTGAAATGATGTGATGATGCTTTCTCAGCAGGGACATTTTCATAGATAAAGAACTTGCTAATTAGACGCCCCATTCCCTTCTTCACATTACCTCCAGTGAAATAACTCCAAACACTCTTTTGACGTGCTTTGGATGATTTATATAAACTTGGGGCTATTGGTGGTGTTGGTTGTGATTCTCTAAGACTGCCTCCCCGTCTCATTTGTGCACCACCACTTGTCCCGGAACCTTGTGCTCTATTAGGAATTTTATGAAGGTGTTCTCTTTCCTATGCTGACTGTTTGGAGGCACGTAATGCTTGTGTCAAACTGCGTCGTTCTTCAGGTCCCATGTCATCATCACATTCGTCCTCATCGTCATCATCATCACTGTCAACCGCTTTGCCAATGACTTCTCCTCGTAGCCCAGCTCGAATATTTTCCATTCCATGTGTTATCTTTTCCTTCTACTGTTTTTTATTTTTTAATAATGTGCTGATGAATGCCTTCACTTCTGGGGGGACATTATCACATCGTTGGACATTTTTTGCTGGATCTAATCCACTAAGATGGTACTTAAGTCGTGTCACTCCGCCACTCTTCATTACCCGATGACAATATTTGCAAATTGTGCCATGTTTGTTTCCGTCTATTAGGTCTCCATGTTCCCAAGCTGGATCACGTTTAGTAACTCCACTGGACATCTTAAACGTACCTATATTTATTTTTCATGAAAATTAGACAATTTTTATTTGGCCAAAAAATATAGTAGTGATGACGGTTATATAAGAGAACCTAAATAATAAAGTTATTCTACAGAAGAATTAAATACGAAGTAAAGAAAATGATTGTAAAAATTTAAGTAATTATAAAAATAATATGGAATAATAAAACCTAATATTAATGAATAATAATCCAATTTGATAAAAAAAATAATCCTAATATAAAACATAGTGATGAATAATAATCCAATTTGATAATAATCCAATTTAATAATAATCCAATTTAATGAATAATCCAATTTGATAATAATCCAATTTAATGAATAATAATCCAATTTGATAATAAAAAAAACCTAATATTAATGAATAATAATCTAATTTGATAATAAAACCTAATATTAATAAAATAATAAATAACATTAAACATATTAAAATTATCCTAGGGAATAATTATACAACTTTACTTAATTACTTACAAAAATTAACATGTAATTGTTAACATTACTTAATAAGTTACAAAAATTAACATGCAAGTATTAATTACTTAATACTTGCAATAATATTTTTTTTGTTGTATAAATTAACATACAAAAATTAACATTACTTAATTAGTTACAAAAATTAACATGCAAGTATTAATTACTTAATACTTGCAATAATATTTTTGTTGTTGTATAAATTAACATACAAAAATTAGCATTACTTAATTAGTTACAAAAATTAACATGCAAGTATTAACAAAAATTAACATACAAAAATTAACATTACTTAATTAATTACAAAAATTAACATGCAAGTATTAACAAAAATTAACATACAAATTTTTTTTTGTTGTTGTGTAAATTACAATAATATAAATATAAGTTTTTAAACTTACCTTAAATATGGAACCCTTTGTGTTCAAGCTCTGTAATATATCTGGAATGGCTTTGAAAGGGGTAAGGGAAGAAGTAGAAACGAAAAATACTCTGAATGGCTTTGATACAAATGTGAAAGAATATATGTTTGGAATGGCTCTGACAGACATAGAAATAAGGTATTTGAAAACTGAAACTGGTGATGCAAACTTGCTGGTGGCTGCCAATCAGATCAGTCAGAAAAAATCGTACGCACACATGCACAAAACTGTACACAAAACCATGTGCCAAAACCGTGGTTTCCTACGAAACCATGTCCCAAAACCGTATGTGGCTATGTGCCACAGTCAGACGCAGGACCCCACCTTCTCTTCTCCGCTCCCCGTGACCCCCAACCTATCTATCTGTCCTCAGATTCTTCTCTCCTCCCCCAAACAAAAAAAATCTTCAGAACGCCAGAAGATACAAAAAAAATCTTCAGAACGCCAGAAGATCCGTCCCCCCCCGCCCCCGCGCACGCCCAGAAGATCCGTACCCCCCCCCCCGCGCGCGCCCAGAAGATCCATGCTCCCCCACCCCCCCGCGCAAAACAGATCCTTCCCTCCCCCCCCCCCCCCCCCCCGCGCAAAACAGATCCTTCCCCCCCGCCAGAAAACAGATGCCGGCAAAACAAATCCTTTATCCCCCCCCCCCCCCGCGAAACAGATCCTTCCTTGGGACGCGACGGATCCTCCCCCCCAGATTCTTCCCTCCCTTCCCTTTCCTCCCCCGCGAACGCCTTCATCTACAGAGAAGGACGCCTTCCTCTGCGGTGGGACATTTTCAAGGCCCCTTTTCACACCCCCAAACACACAGATGGGGTCTCCTCTGGGGTGCCTTCCCCTGTTCTTCCCCCCACTTCTCTGTGTCCTTCCTTTTCCTTGCAGAATATCGCCCCCACTTCTCTGTGTCCTTCATTTTTCTTGCAGAATATCGCGATAATTTCGAAAAATATCGCGATATTATCGATATTATCGATAATATCGCGATATTTTGACGAAAACCAGTTGGGTAGTAATTAAAATATCGGTACCGTGAAAAACCGATAATATCGGCGATATTTGGCCGATATTATCGGCATTTTGTTCCTTGACCAAGACTAGGTGCTTCATCCGTCTTACACGTACGTTTCAAGTTCACATTTTCCTTGAACTTGCCTAAAAATAACCCTAGTTTTTTGGTTCCTTATTAATGCAGAAGACTATGGAAAATAATATCAATATTTCTGAGCCTGCAGGCCTGCACCATATAAATTTTGCTTAGCGATAAAATGTTAAAAACAGTAGAAATATAAAACGGAACCAAACATTGTCATTGACTCATGGACTTAATAAAATAGTATTTATACAATGCAACGGCTTATTGAATACTCACAAATGAATGGCTAGATTTGAACGTTAAGATCAAATTGCTAAAAAAACCAGATCATATGGCTACAGTTTCGGAGCATTAGTATTTGTAGCTGCACGTGCACCCCTTAATATAATGTATATTTTGGCGGTTTTCACTTGAACTTTCTTGAACATTATTATCATTGTTTTGCAAAACATGAAATTTTCTTAACATGAAGCTTCCCAAGGTATTCAAGCAAAGTTTCTTCGAATTTTCGAAATCCCATCATCCATATCATCATATAAGTAAGTTTCTACTTACTCTCTCATGCCGTGAAGTGCGGAACATCCAAGAGATTCAAACATGACCAAGACTACCACCTTCCCTGTCTCTTCTATCTTCTTCTTCTTTTTATTTTTTAGGATGTTCTTAGCCATGGCACAAAACTCAACGATCCCAGTGAATGTGGGTGTGGTCCTTGAATTTGATTCCTTGTTTAGGAAGGTGGGGATGAGCTGCATCGACATGGCCCTCTCTGACTTCTATGCTTCTCATGCTTACTACAAGACTAGGATGCTCCTCCACACAAGGAACTCCACGAGAGATGTTGTTGAAGCTGATGCAGGTTCTATCTCTACTTATTTTTATTTGTACAAATGATATTCTACACTTAACTCATGTAAACTAAGTGGTATTGTAATCATATTTTGTTGAAATATCTCACATCGATCGTATCTCTAACAAAAGAAGAGTTTAAATACTCTAACCCCACTCCAACTAATACTAAGGCCTTTTGTGATAAAACTCTATACCTGGCAAATTGTGCAGGCAGTAATTACCAAGTTGGAGACAATATTAGTGTTGTTGGAAGTGGGTCTATGCCCCGTCTCTCTAATAATTCCATATATTTCAGTTTTTATGTGACTATCAGGACAACCGTCATTTTTTTACCCGACAATCAATTGTGTCCATACTTTGCTTATATGGATGAGATATCGATACCATAATGGTGTAACGGTCTATAACTTTTTGGTTGTTTTTGACAATGATGATGCACGTAGTACTATGGTCTAGTGCTATATTACTCTTTACTTGCAAGTCTAATGCAATTACTCCTTACTTGTAAGTGAGACTAAAATACCAATTTATTTCCCCACCCTTAGTATAAATATAGATTATTATTGTCGGCACTCCAATCTCATTGTGCACTCCAAATTTTCTATATTTAGAAACATAATACACTTATGAGGGTTGACATAAGGAGATTTTTGGAGTGTCAATAACATTACCCTAATTATATTGTTTTACATAAAAAAAATTGATAAGGATTAAGGTCATAATTATCACAAGTGCAAAACCACATGAGTGGATCTGGCAAACGGGTCGTGTTTGTGTTGTTCTCGTGTCAAACCCGGTATCTCAATGAGTCATGTCCTGTCAAACTTGTTATCTTAATGGGTTTTAAACTTCAAAACCAAACTGGTTATCTTAACTAAACATTAACATCTAGATTCATAAGTTCATTTTGATTCATCAGTACAACAGTAATCATTTCATTAAGTACGATATCTACATGCCACACAAATTAAGAGAGACTAAGAGAGCTAGAGCTTTGATTTAACGGGTTAAAATAGATTGAAACGGGTTACTTATGAATAAACTTGAATCAACCCATTATTTAACAGGTGCTTAACGGGTTAACTTGATGAGACACACAACCCGTGAAGTCTCGATCCTAAATTTATTTTTTCGGTGTCGGATTAACATGTCGTGCATGTAATTATCAAATCTACTTCGCGAGTGCAAACTAATATATATATATATATATATATATATATATATATATATATTAGTCATCTTCCGTTGTGGGATCCTTTGAATAAGCTTATTTGAGAGACACCTTGTGAGGCCCAATTTATAACGAATATCGATGATTCGACCGTTGACTATTCATGTGACATTCCACATCGTCTAGGGTAGTGATCTTTAAATGTATATTCCTATCCCTACCTAGCACGAGGCCTTTTGGGAGCTCACTGGCTTCGGGTTCCATCGGAACTCCGAAGTTAAGCGAGTAGCGCGCAAGAGCACTCCCAGGATGGGTGACCCACTGGGAAGTTGCTCGTAAGTTCCCAGAAACAAAACCGTGAGGGCATAGTTGGGGCCCAAAGCGGACAATATCGTGCTACGGTGGTGGAGCGGGCCCGGGAAGTGATCCGCCCCAGGCTGGAATGTGACAATTCATGTCTTAATTCATAAATCATCTTTATAAAAATTGATCAAAATCGGAAATCATTTGACAACTTAATTAGAAAGTAGCCATTTTAGTGCTTCTTTGAAGAATTATTCGTCTATTTTTTCACTATAGTAGATGACTTAATAGTTTGGGTTTGTCTAATTTTTTTTAAAGATTATCTATAAATGATGTATTAAAATAAAAACGATTTAGATTGTTAAAAAAAGTTATAGAATAAGCACCAGAAAGTGTTCTCTCAAATAAAATTATTTGGGGATCCTCAACAGAGGTTATAAGTGTGGTAACAACTTTTCATCGACATGACTAGTACAAGAAGGCGTTAGACGGTGGTGGAAAAGCGTCGTCTTGTAGAGTTAAAAAGTGTCATTTAAGTGACAATTGTTTCCAAAGCAGTAGTAATAATGGAATTTTGACCTCCACACAATGAAAACGTGGTCTGCAGAAACTGATGTGGTAGAAACTAACACACAAATTACACCCTTTAAAATATGCAATCGTAATACGAGGAAGTAGGGATCGTTCTATTCCAGAGATTAGAAGGGATGATAATCAACACAAACTAAACTTATCAAACTGAAAATAAGTTAAACTAACAACAAAACAATGAGGGGTGAGATTTTAGACGAATTTAATTAAAAAAAAAGTAAATGACCGCAAATAAATTAAGTTGTGAATGAAATATGGATTAAATGATAGCTAAAGGATTCTTCTACATACATGAAACATGTGCATACAAATTGATTTCTAGTTACTCTTCCAATAAACCATGAATGACAATGCCCCAAATTAATTGTGAATAGCACTAATTAACTCTCAGATTTTCCTAAGTTCATCGAATTGGACTCAGCAACGCAACCAAATTATTCTTCTCAAGTTCCCTAACTATGAAAAGCATGATAGAGATACATCTCAAAGATCATTATGTAGACATCGAAATTTCTGTGAAATAAATATTGACCAATGCATTAAAATTACAACCTCCATTCATTTCACCTACACCATACACTCGCTTCACCTACAACCTACACTCATTTCACCAATAACATACACTCACTTCACCTACAACCTACACTCATTTCACCAATAACATACACTCACTTCACCTACAACCTCTACCCATTTCACCTACAACCTCCACCCATTTCACTTACAACCTCCACTTACTTCACCAAGAAAATTTGCGGTGGTAATTCATTCTCAAAGCCTATAAATAGGCTTCTCCATCACAAGACAAAAAAAACCAATTCACATCACACCAAAACCTTGAAGCTTTGAAACTCTAAAAGCTTTCAAGCAAATCCCGAAGGATCAAGAAAACTATCTTCGTTCTTCGTTCATCGTTCTTCCAAGATCAAGCCCCGACGGCCCTTGGATCAACAATCATCCACCTTTGAGATCAAGCCCCGACGACCCTTGGATCAACACACCCGTTCCTCCAAGATCAAGCCCCAATGGCCCTTAGACCAACAACATCTGTTCTTCAAGAATCAAGCCTAAAAGCCCTTGAAGTTCGTTCATCGTTCGTCGTTCATCCGTTCTTCAAGAACAAGCCCAAAAGCCCTTGAAGATCATTCATCGTTCGTCGTCCATCCAACCTTCAGGATCAAGCCCAACGGCCCCTTGAAGAAACTTCCCGTTCATCCAAGATCAAGCCTTGACGGCCCTTGGATCAACAACATCCACAAACCAACATCTTACGGAGATCGAATCAGAGGAACAAATTGTAAAAGAGATTGTAACCCAAAAAATTAATACAAAAATATTATTTTGTACACATGTTTTTGTCTCTTTCGTCGCAGAAATTTCCATGTTCACAAATTTGGCACGCCTAGTGGGACAATCTCTACCTCTCATCTCTTTCTCCGTTCAAGAAATCCAAACACACCTCAAAATCAATGGCATCAAGGAAGGCTCAAGCTGTTCCCGCAACCAACGCAAAGAACAAGAACGTCCTCACAAGTGGTAGCACTTTGGGCATCATAACTGGAAGTAAGGCAAGAGCTCTTTTTGCCATATCTTCCACCCTTACATCAACTTTGCCGAAGGAACAAGAGCACCCGAGGCACAAGCCCGTGATCACCTTGGCCTCGCTACGGGCGCCAAGGGAGGAAAGCCCGAGGAAGTACTCTGAGTCCTTGCTTTCCGATGCCGACTCGAGCGACAGCACAGCTATGCAAGTCATGACTACCGGAGCAACTTCAATTGAGGAGCAGCTGGCTCAAATGAATGAAGCGATCACAAAACTCACGCAGACTGTGGAGGAAAAAGACTTGCAAATCGTCGCACTTGTCAACCAGCTAGATGCAAAGCCCGACATAAAAGTCGACTCAATGGTTAATCCATTAAAGAAAGAAGCCGGTGAAGAAGATGAGCCTCCTGTAGAGAAAGTCAAAGAGAAGCTGAAGCCAGACCAAGCAGCGGCATTCATGGGATTTCTCTCTATCCAGCAGCTGCAGGAGATGATCACCAGCATCATCAAGGCGCAATACGAATGAAGCTCACATGACTCCGTACTATATGCAAAGCCCTACTCCAAGAGGATTGACGCTTTGAAAATGCCGATGGGTTATCAGCCGCCAAAGTTCATGCAGTTCGATGGACAGGGAAACCCAAAGCAACATATCGCCCATTTCATTGAAACCTGCAATAATGCTGGAACAGAGGGAGACTACCTCGTCAAGAAATTCATGCGCTCGTTGAAAGGTAACGCCTTTGATTGGTACACCGACCTCGAGCCCGAGTCTATCAACAGTTCGGATCAACTAGAAAGGGAATTCCTCAACCGCTTCTCCAGCACCCGCCGCACCGTAAGCATGTTGGAGCTGACTAGTACGAAACAGTGGAAGGATGAACCTATCGTCGACTACATCAATAAATGGCGTTCATTAAGTCTAGATTGCAAAGATCAGTTTTCTGAAACCTCTGCCATTGAGATGTGCGTTCAAGGCATGCACTGGGGGTTACATTACATCCTCCAAGGCACAAAACCAAGAACATTTGAGGAGCTTGCAACTCGTTCCCACGACATGGAGCTGAGTATCACCAATCACGGGAAGAAAGAGTCGATCACTGACTTCAAGAAGGATAAGGTGTTATCCTCAAATGTAGACAAGACTGGGAAGAATCCCGCCAATGAAGCTTTTACCGTCAACACTACCCCCATCAAAACTTCCTCCACACCCATCAAGATCTCTTCCAAAAACAAAGCAAAGGAGATAAAGAGATGTGAGCCTTCTCGCACACAAGACAGGTATAAAAACACCTTGAGGGAACTGGAGCTGAAGACGTACCCTTTTCCTGACTCTGACATGGCTGCAATGTTAGATGACTTACTGGAAAAGAAGGTCATTGAGCTATCCGAATGCAAGCGTCCTGAAGAGATGAATTGCATAAACGATCCTAGGTACTGTAAATATCATCGTATCGTGAGTCATTCTGTTGGCAAGTGCTTCTTCCTTAAAGAGCTCATCATGAAGCTAGCTCAACAAGGGAAAATCGAGCTCGACCTTGAAGACACGGCCACAACACATACTACCACGATTGCGTTTGGATCATTCGATCCCGTGCCTCTCCAAGTGACACATAACCTTTCCCGCCAATGCTCAAGCCACATGGTACCTTCTGGACCACCATCACTGGGGGCAAGCAACCAAGACGCACCTATCGATGATGAAAAAGGGTGGACATTGGTGACCTATAAAAAGATAAAGAAGCCAATACCGCAAGCCACAAAGCTAAAGGGGGAGCAAAAGAGAAAGCACCGCCGCCGCAACAATAGGAAGCCTAAAAGAAATATAAGAGCTGCTAAGCCAACATATGCTGAGGAATCTGTGGAGCAAGAGCCACGCATTCCCGTCTCATTGCACGAGTACTTCCCGGAGGACTTCTTCCAACAGTGCATTATCGCTGCATGTCACATGGTTAAGGTGGAAATAGAAGAACTTTCAAAAGGCAAAGCCACCGTTATCGAGGAAGAAAATACCCTCATGCCCAAAAAAGGTCTGCCAACGCACTTTAGCATCGAGGAAGCGCTACGATTGCCAAAGAAGATGCGAAGAGCACTAGTAGCGGCCTTGGCAAGTCCTGACGACTATGAGGTACAAGAAAGCAAGAACGAAGGCTTGAAGCTTTGGCCACACCAATGTGCCATATGCTGTGCTGCCCAGGAAGCGATCAGTTTCACGGATGAAAACTTACTGCTGGGATCAAAGCCTCATAATCGTCATCTCTTCATCTCGGGATACGTAAAAGAGCACAAAGTTAACCGCATGCTTGTGGATGGTGGATCAGCCATAAACATCATGCCAAAGTCAACAATGACCACAATCGACATCAAGGTGGATGAACTATCCCTAAGCCGTCTACTAATCCAAGGTTTTAACCAAGGAGGACAAAGAGCGATGGGTATGATCCGAGTGGAGATGACCATTGGCGAACTTAAGTCAAGCACGATATTCCACGTGATTAATGCAAGAACTTCCTACAGCTTGCTCTTAGGAAGGCCTTGGATCCACGTGAATGAAGTAGTACCATCCACCCTTCACCAATGCTTAAAGTTTTACAAAGAATGAGTGAAGGTGATCTATGGCGACACCAAGCCATTTACCGAAGTCGAAACACATTTCGCAGACGCCAAGTTCTACATGGATGAAGACATGGTACCCAAAGCTCTTCCAAAATAGATCAAATCCACGGGCAAAGTAACACCTAAAAAACAGGAGTGGCAAGCCATGCCCAAGAAGCAAGAAGGAGAATCTATGTCGTCTTCAAGCAAAAATGATGATGAGCTTGCTAAACCTGCAACAACCAAAGGGAGTAGGACGCCCTCAAATAGACCAAACACACTTGTCTTCCGATACATCTCGATGTCGAGAAGAAAGAATGGTCAATCCCCGTTTGAAACTGGAGCAAGCAAAGCCGATGCACAGCGGCGCAAGGATAATGTAAAGTTGCTCAAGACGAATGCAGTTTTGCCTCTGACACAGCTAGGCAACGCTAAGGTCGCAAGACCACCACAAGGCTTCATAAAAGCTCTGCCAAAGGGGGTGAAACCAAGCTTTTTTCCAACCAAGAGGACGGAAGAAGGTTTTTATCCAAATGCCTACAAACTCATGTAGAAGGCTGGGTACGACTTCACTTCTTCTTCGAATCATGGAAAAAAGGCTTCAAACACAATCAACGACAAAGAACGTGACCTCACCGAGACTCAAAAGAAGTTGAAGAAGCATGGTTACGGAGTTGACAACAACAAAGCTGGACTTGGCTTCACACCCAATGCACCCGTGAAGATTTCAAGCAAAGCGAAAAACGCTAGCACTCAACACATCAGCGTGAGCATTGAGCAAGATCAAGAGGAGCTTAAACCCGTCCCCCAGCCGTCAGTCTTCGATAGGATGAATCGTTCAAGACCCAGAATGTCAGCACTTAATCGCATTGGTGGTCAAAACCGAACCTCCGTCTTCAAGAGGCTTACCATGCCAACATCCCAAAGCTCTGTTTTTGAAAGGTTGTCAAAACCTAAGAAGCGAAGCAACACAGCTAGCTCTCCTCCTCGTCGGTCAGCTTTGGAAAGACTTGAAAACAACAAGAAGCTTTCTAGAAATAGGGAGACAACGTCAAAGGAAGAAAAGCTCGACGGGCTGGCAGAAAAATGGGATATTCGAAGCTCAATTCCTTCAAGGATGAAGCGCCAAGCGAACTTGGAGGTTGACACAAATGGACCGCTGAAAGTAAGAAGGCGCACCATCATCCATAATGGACAATCTTTATGCCAACAAGCCTAAGAGGACGGCACTGAAGGGGAGGTCCAAGACATCTTGCCCGTCACGATCCAAGAAGACAAAGAAGATGAAATCCTTAGGGAAGACGTCATTTCTGGCTCTTTCGACTCAAAGTCTTCACCTCGACCATTGGGGGCATGTTCCAAGTCAAGCGAAGATGAAGGATGGACTCATATCACTCCAAAGAAATTACACATAAAGCCTACGTTGCATCCATAAATTCACCAGTCAGAAATGAGGCAAGAAACCATTGTTAATACACTTTTAAGCCTAGATGAAGCTGATATTGTCAACATGATCGAAGCTGATTTAATTCAAGAGGTTATGGACTCGGGACGGAACTTAAATGTTGCCCTAAAAAAATCAGGGCAACTTCGTGCTTGCATAGAGTTTCGTAACTCAAAACAATACAAAGCTCGAGAAAATAGTGCTGAAGAAGAGGTCCAAGATGTCTTCCACATCACGATCCATGAAGGCAAAGAAGATGAAATCCTCGAGGAAGATGTCACTGCTGTGCCATCACAGCTTGAAGATGGGGGGTAAGCCACGGTTAACGATCTCAAGGAACTTAACTTAGGCACAAGCGAAGAACCAAAGCCTATCTTCGTAAGTGCACTACTAAGTGCGGACGAGATAGAGGAATATTACCAGCTGTTATTATAGTACAAAGACATATTTGCTTAGAACTAAAAGAAATGCCTGGCCTTGACCCTATCATCACTGTGCATCATCTTGCAGTCAAGCCTGGAACGCGACCGATAAAGCAAACTCAAAGACGCTATCGATCCGAGCTCATCCCACAAATTGAGACTGAGATTAACAAGCTAATCGAGGCAGGCTTCATTCGAGAGGTGCAATACCCCAAGTGGATCTCCAATATCATCATTGTCCTTAAGAAATCTAGACAAATACGTGTTTGCGTAGACTTCCGAGACCTCAACGATGCTTGCCCGAATGACGACTTCCCCTTACCAATCATTGAAATCATGGTGGACGCAACCACTGGCCACGAGGCACTGTCATTCATGGACGGCTCTTCTGGGTACAATCAAATTCGCATGGCTCTCGAAGACGAGGAACTAACAGCCTTCCGCACTCCAAAAGGTATCTACTGCTACAAGGTGATGCCCTTTGGTCTAAAGAACGCTGGAGCTACATATCAACGCGCTATGCATAAAATCTTCAATGACATGCTACACAAAAACGTAGAATATTACGTAGACGATGTGGTGGTCAAGACAAAGAAAAGATCAGATCACTTAAAAGATTTAAGAATAGTGTTCGAAAGGCTGCAAAAATACAACCTCAAGATGAACCCATTGAAATGTGCATTTGGCGTCACCTCTGGAAAGTTCTTCGACTTCATTGTCAAGCACCGTGGCATTGAAGTGGACCAATCAAAGATCAAGGCCATTCAAAGCATGCCTGACCCAAGAAACCTGCACGAGCTAAAAAGTCTACAAGGACGACTAGCCTTCATTAGACACTTCATCTCCAACCTTGCAGGGCGTTGTCAACCATTCAGTCGACTCATGAAAAAGGATGTTCTGTTCGTATGGGACGAATCATGCCACAATGCTTTTGAAAGCATAAAAAAGTATTTATCAAGTCTACCTGTCCTGGGGGCGTATGTGCATGGAAAGCTGCTCATATTGTACATCACCGCTCAAGAAAGTTCAGTTGGAGCACTCTTGGCAAAAGAAAATGAATCCCAGAAAGAATGAGCGTTCTGCTACCTCAGTCGAACCCTCACCGGTGCTGAGTTGAACTACTCCCTAATAGAAAAGATGTGCCTTCCCTTGGTGTTCGCCATCCAAAAGCTCAGGCATTACACGAAGGCTTACACTATCCACCTGGTTGCTAAAGCTGACCCGGTCAAATACGTCATGTCCAAACCAATCTTGACGGGGCGACTTGCTAAATGGGCATTACTTCTTAACCAGTATGAGATCATCTATGTCCAAGTTAAAGCCGTCAAGGGACAAGCACTAGCAGACTTCCTTGCCGATCACCCAACCCCAGCTGATTGGAAAATCTCAGACGACTTGCCTGACGAGGAAGTGTTCTAGACATAGACAATGTTCTTCAACGGATCCGCACGAACAGACGAAGCGGGGGCAGAAGTAGTATTCATGTCGCCACAAAGGCAAATACTACCTTATTCCTTCCAACTAAGCGAATTATGCTCCAACAACGTCGCTAAGTACCAAGCATTGATCATCGGGCTCCAAATGGCGATCAACGTGGAAATCACAGCCCTTGAGGTGTACGGCGACTCGAAGCTCATAATCAATCAACTCTTAACTGAATATGAGGTGAGGAAAGATGATCTCGTCCCATACTTCCGGCTGGCAACTTAACTGCTACAAAAGTTTGAGGCCGTGACACTAGAACATGTGCCAAGAAAAGAAAATCAAATGGCAGACGCTCTCGCGAACCTAGCCTCGGGCATGACGCTAGGAGAAGATGAAGCTGCATGCATGCCAATTTGCCAAAGATAAGTGATCCCGCTCATCACTAAAATGCTACTGGACGATACAAATGTCATCTCAGTACTTCTAGTCGATGCTGAAGAGTGGAGACAGCCGTTGATCGACTACTTGGAGCATGGAAAACTTCCAGATGATCCTAGACACCGCTCTGAAATACGTCGACAAGCACCTCGCTTTCTATACTACAAATGGACGCTCTTCCAATGCTCTTTTGAAGGAATACTTCTGAGATGCCTAAGTGAGGAAGAAGCCAATCAAGCCATGAAAGAGGCATACTCAGGCGTATGCGGGGCTCATCAGTCTGGACCAAAGCTTCCAGCTCAAAAGAATGGGTTACTACTAGCCAAGCATGGTGAAAGATTACCTGGAACACGCCAAAAGGTACCAAGCCTGCCAATTCCATGCCAACTTCATACATCAACCACCTGAGCCATTACACCCTACTGTTGCTTCATGGCCGTTCAATGCATAAGGATTAGATGTCGTAGGGCCGATTGCACCAAAGTCATCTGCAGGAGAAGCTTACATCCTAGCTGCAACAGATTACTTCTCCAAGTGGGCTGAAGCCATACCCCCAAGGGAAGTCAATAAGGAAACTGTCATCCGTTTCATCAAGGAATATATCATTCACCGATATGGTGTGCCTCGCTATATCATCACTGACAATGGAAAACAGTTCTCTAACTGACTCATGAACGAGCTCTACAAGAAATACAAGTTCAAACAGCACAAGTCTTCCATGTATCATGCTCAACCCACGGTCTTGCAGAAGCATTTAACAAAACATTGTGCAACCTCCTGAAGAAGGTGATCGGCCGAACAAAGAGAGACTGGCACGAAAGAATAAGCAAAGCACTTTGGGCATATAAGACGACACATAAGACTCCTACCCAAGCTACGCCTTATTCTCTCTTATATGGCATGAAAGTTGTTCTACCGCTCGAAAGTCAAATCCCCTAATTAAGGATGGCTATACAAGAAGGCTTGACTGATGAAGAAAATGCAAAGTTGCACCTTCAAAAGCTGGAAGCGCTGGATCAGAGAAGGCTCGAAGCTTAGCAGCACTAGGAATGCTACCAAGCACGGTTATCCAAGGCATTTAACAGGAAGGTCCGCCCAAGGTCTTTCCAAACTAGAGATCTCGTCCTCGCATTGCGTAAGCCTATCATCACAACTCACAAGACAAAAAGCATGGACCATACGTAATACAAGAGGCCTACCCCAAAAGGCACCTACTTAATCATGGCAGAAGACGGCTTGAAGATCGGCCCCATCAATGGCAAATTCTTGAAGCGCTACTACCCCTAAAACAAAGACTCCACTCTCCTGGCCCGCAAGAGCAGAAACTGTGTACGGCAAAATTATCATCAAAATCACCATTAAAACCATCTAAAAAAAATCCATCGCCCATTTTGAACTACATCATGACTTGATCCCTCCTCAACCAAGGGTACGTAGGCAACTTGAAACTTTAAAAAAAAAAAACTTCAAGTACAATCACATCATCAACAAAAACATAAACACTTTGAAGAATAAAGAGAAAATTCAAAATATGGATACTTTATTTCTTTAAAGGAAGGATTTGATCACAAAGCATTATTACAAAAAAAAAAAAAAAAAAAAAAAAAAAAAAAAAAAAAAACGGAAGCCTTCACAAATGTCACTTATGTGAAGCCTCAGTACTCGGCGAAACCTTAGAAGCAGGAGGCATTGGAGATAGATTATTCGGAGCCTCAACACTTGATCGAACTCCAAATCTTAAATGCAAAAGGTGCCTCTGGAGAAAGCCACAAACCTCTGATGGTCACTTTGAATCCGACCTTCGAATTCCTGCAGCTGATCAAGCTTTCTCTTCATGCTAGTTGAATAATTATTTGCAAGCTTGGCAACCCTCTATTCTCACGCTTGAGTCGCCTGATCTCTTGTCTAAGACTTGCCACCTCGGCCATCAATGATTCAACTTGGCGAGTTCAAGCAAGTAGACGTTGGTCCATATTGGACACAGAGCCCGCACACTGAACACTGAGAGCCCGAGACTCTTGAACAGCCAACTCATCAGACCGTCTTGAAAGCAGCCTATTGTCTCTAGGAGTGAGGAGGTTCTTAGCTACTACCGTAGCCGTTGTCGCATCCTCTTCACAGAGTCTTCAACTGTAAGAGGGTCATTAGAAGATAAGAAGGATGGGCGCCATATATTACCCTGACGCGGCGCACCTGTATCATTCATGAGACTCAAATCTAGGCAAATGTTAGACGGGTAAGCCATTTTCAGAAATGGTAAAAGAAAATAGTTGAATGGAGTAAAATCTCAGAAATACACTAGAGATAATTCTCACAAACGGGTAATCTTCAAAGTGTGCATGTTGGATGTGATCGACACCCATATAAAAGGAGAGGTAACACAACCACTAATTCAAAAATCGAAGAGACACCACTCTCTGAATTTCAAAAGTCGGATTTTCCTGCATAAAGTTTGTCAACACTTTCCAGACGCAGTCTCAGCTTTTCGGATAGCACGTGCAACTTTATCAAAGATCTCTGACAAAGTTGAAAACGCGTGAAGTCCACTATTCCAACTACCACACTTTGCCGACAAGCGTGGGAGACAAGGCCTCATCCGCACCACTACGTGCTATTGCGCCCTTCCCTATATAGGTTGACCTTTATCCTCCATGGTAAGGCATACATCTAACATGCCTGACTCTTCTTCCTCGTCAAGAAGGTATCTGCAACCAAGCCTCTCAGTATACTCAGTTGTCTTCTTCTTCGAGAACACCTCTTCGATCAAGTCACTCAAAATGATCAGCTCATTTCCTCAACCAGAAACCCTTCTCGATCGAAAAGTTTACACCCGCATCAAAATCTTATACTCTTTCTTCCAAGAGAAAAAGTACCTCATATCATCAGGGTTGAGAGCAAGAGTATCTCATAGCATGCTTTCTCCCTATCATTTTCTTTGTCATCCCTCTTCATTGCAGGGCAAGGAGAAAAAGAGCAATCAGCCAGCGCTTGGAATCAACCTTCCGAGTTGGAACCGACTGCCTGGAACCCCTTCCCTGATTGCTTACCTAGCATTGCTCTCAAGTAGTCATCTTCAACATCTTGTGCTTCTAGAGAAGATACCACATCCGCCTCGAGAACATGCAAGGGAAATTGATACATCGAAGCATGTGGAGACAAGCACAACCAATACATGTGCTGATCCATCCGCTACTTCTTCAAAAGCAAACGTATCTTATATCATCAGGGTCAAAAGCAAAGGTATCTCATATCATGCTTTTTCCCTATCTTTTCATTTGCCCTTGCTCTTGCTTGCAGGACGAGGACAAAGAAAGCAGTTAGTCGGAACCTGCAATCAAACTTCCGATCTGGAACTAACTGCCTGGAAACCTTGCCTGATTGCTTTCCTAGCATTGCTCTTGAGCACTCATCATCAACTGTTGTCAAGGTCACGAATTCCTTCGGCAAATACCTCATTACAGTGGATTAGATATAGACCATTTACACTGAAGCTGCCAAGCAGGGATGAGTCGCTAAGAAGTAGTGCTATGAATGACCATTCAAATGCAAACGTTGCGCACCACTTTTGCTATGCCACAAATTGAAGTAGAAGATTCAATGATGAGCTGGAACATGCCACTACAACGTAACGCCTTTCCTACAGAACCGCATAATCCAGATGGAAGAGTCTAAGTCAGATCTAAGCTCGGCATCGCTGCCCTATCTAAATGACTCAAGAAGCTTCAACAACCTTTCGCTGGCACCTTCGCCGAAGAGCAAAGCCTCGCCGTGCAACGCTGTCAAATCACCACTACTTCTTCAAAAGCAAAAGTATCTCATATCATCAGGGTCGAAAGCAAGAGTATCTCATATCATGCTCTCTCCCTGTCTTTTTCCTTGTCTTTGTTCTTACCTGCAGAACAAGGAGAAAGAAAGTACTCAATTGGCACTTGGAATCAACCTTCCGGTCTGGAACCGACTGCCTGGAACTCCTTCCCTGATTGCTTACCTAGCTTCGCTCTCGAGTACTCATCTTCAGTTGTTGATGTACTTCCAGAGAAGATACCACATCTGCCTGAAGAACAGATAAGACGAGTGACAATGAAACATCAATCTTATGGATCATCAGCAAACACAACAAATGTATGTGCTGATTCATCCCCTAACCCTCTTCAATATGAATTGGAAAGAATGAACAAAGAAGCAGGCCTCCACCTCGTGCCTGCCTGCCAGGTGTTCAAATCCTGAAACCGCTCGTGGTCCTATCTAAGGCTAAGTTCAAGCCCCAACGGCCCTTGAAGAAATCACAAAACCAATTCAAGATCAAGTGTCCACCACCCTTGAATCAAACCCAGTTCAAGATCAAGTCTGTGGAAAGTAAGTTCAGACATTTAGAGGAAACCAGGAAACCCTCCAGCCCAGTTCAAGATTAAGCCTGTGGAAAATCAACAATTGGAGGAAACCAGAAAATCTTCCAGCCAAATTCAAGATCAAGCCCCGACGACCCTTGAAGAAATTTCCAGCCAAATTCAAGATCAAGCCTCGATGGCCTTTGGATCGACATCTACAGTAAGGAACTTCAAAACGCATCTTTTACACGTGACAAACACATGTATACGACACGCCTTGAAGTGGGGGCATTTGTAGACATCGAAATTTCTGTGAAATAAATATTGACCAATGCATTAAAATTACAACCTCCATTCATTTCACCTACATCATACATTCACTTCACCTACAACCTACACTCATTTCACCAATAACTTACACTCACTTCACCTACAACCTACACTCATTTCACCAATAACATACACTCACTGCACTTACAACCTCCACCCATTTCACCTACAACCTCCACCCATTTCACCTACAACCTCCACTTACTTCACCAAGAAAATTTGTGGTGGTAATTTATTCTCAAAGCCTATAAATAGGCTTCTCCATCACAAGACAAAAAAAACCAATTCACATCACACCAAAACCTTGAAGCTTTGAAACTCTAAAAGCTTTCAAGCAAATCCCGAAGGATCAAGAAAACTATCTTCGTTCTTCGTTCATCGTTCTTCCAAGATCAAGCCCCGACGGCCCTTGGATCAACAATCATCCACCTTCAAGTTCAAGCCTCGACGACCCTTGGATCAACACACCCGCTCCTCCAAGATCAAGCCCCAATGGCCCTTGGACCAACAACATATGTTCTTCAAGAATCAAGCCCGAAAGCCCTTGAAGTTCGTTCATCGTTCGTCATTCATCCATTCTTCAAGAACAAGCCCAATAGCCCTTGAAGATCATTCATCGTTCGTCGTCCATCCAACCTTCAAGATCAAGCCCAACGGCCCCTTGAAGAAACCTTCATCCACCTTCAAGATCAAGCCACCAACGGCCCTTGAAGAAACTTCCCGTTCATCCAAGATCAAGCCTTGACGGCCCTTGGATCAACAACATCCACAAACCAACATCTTACGGAGATCGAATCAAAGGAACAAATTGTAAAAGAGATTGTAACCCAAAAAATTAATACAAAAATATTATTTTGTACACGTGTTCTTGTCTCTTTCATCACAGGAATTTTCGTGTTCACACATTAAGTTCCGTGAAAATCATAAGCATTGACAAAGCATTCGTAACTATGAAAAGCATGATACTCCTACCAAAAATTTACTTAACTCAATCATGACTAGTGACTTTTACTACTAGCAAATATAAGTTCATAACGATTAGGTGAAATTCCCTTATATTCTAACATCAAATCCCTGCATGCAAACTAAGTGTGCATCCTTAATAAACATACAAGAATAAGTTCTCTATAAAGCAGATAAGTAAATTGCATTCATGTTTTATGAAACAATAACTGGATGTAATCAATTTATATAAAACATATGATCATGGCTTCAAATTTACCTCTAGCCCAAAAGAAACTTAGTTACACATGTTCATCATAACTAAAAAGCAATCTAAAATAAACATTGAAACTTAAAGCAAAGAGAGAAAGAACTCTAAAAACTCCAGCAACTTCAATAGATGAATGGCAAGCGCGGCACCCCCTAAAGCGTTGCAGGAATTTCATATATATAGGGGAAACGGCTGAATCCAAAGAGGAAAAAGATTAGGCATTTTGAATTATTTTAGAACTCTAAGAATTAGGTAGAAAGTGTTGGAATGTAATTAGGATTCTTCCTTGCAGCTGGAGATAAGATAAGATAATGTTGGATAAGATAGGATAAGATAAGATAATGTTCCTCTCCAACTAGGATTCCTCTTTCTTGTGTAATTCCTTGCCTTCCAAGCCTCAACTTTAATTTCTCCAGATTTTAGCACATGTCTAACACCATTTAAACACCAAAAACGTCCAGCCCATATGCTATCCACGCCTGCTATCCAATCCTAGTCCAAAACTGCTCCAAATTGCTCCATTTAACTATTTATTGTCATCTTTACCAACTGGACCTACAATAATATGAAAATAACTTAAATTACTACAATAAATACAAATTAACTAAGTAAATGCAAAGAAATAATATAACAAAGTCGCATAAATATGCTCCCATCAAATTCCCCCACACTTAGCTTTTGCTAGTCCCTAAGCAAAACAAAGAAAACAAAACAAAACCTAAACCATCCAACAATTGCCTTAGGGATTTCCAATGAAACATGACATGTTAAAAATCATTACTTACATAGATTTTAGCAATCCTTACTCTTGAGCTTATACTTAACTGCAATAACCGCTCACTAGCTCACAGTTAATCAATTAAAACAACATTTGAAAGTAGTAACATGCCTTAGAGAATTCACTCAATTCCTCACCAGATATAATCTCTATTTTCACACAGATTTTTTGACTACACTCCCTAAACTAAGTATATGTGGGAAGATTGATGTAAACATGTAGACTAGCACTCATATATGTTATAACAAAGAAGGCACTTTTTGGAATTGTTAATACAAACATGTATATGATCTCATGAACAGAATGCCACTACTTAGAAGTGAGAACCAGGGATTCCATATGCTCGTACCAATTTCAAACTTCACATATTGAAACACATAGCAATCAAGATAAAAGTCTAAGGGTTGTAACGGGGCTAAGGTATTGGCTAACAAAGAAAGGTTAAGGATAAACAAAGGTTCTTAAAGTGATAGTAAGTAAAGTAATGAAATCAACACTTAGAATTCAATTTTTGATTGCAGCACCCAACTATAAACACAAAGAGGAGATTCGTACAACTTTAGGGTCAGATTCACATTTTTGGACCCTTCTTCAACAACCAACACTTATGAACTCATTCTCACTTCTTTTCAACTTTTTTTTTTTTTGTGTTCTCAGCTTTTTTTAACGTTTTTCTTCTTTCTTTCTTTTTTTCTTTTTTTTTCTTTTTTTTTTCTTTTTTTTTTCTTTGAAACATAAAACATAAGCACTACTTCACCAAATTCAAAAGATCAAATTCTTCCCCCACACTTGTTTTTCTGCAAATCGTAGATCAAAAGGAATTCCCAACAAGTCATGCTTCACTATTCTTTAAGAACAAGGGTATGGATATTCCTATGCTAAGCTAGGTAGAGGTAATGCAAGCTAACAAAGAAAATAGGCTAAATAAGGCTCAAAAATGGGTTAAACCTACAATACATATGTAAGGGATAAGGCTTTTTGGCTCTGGTGGTAACTAAACACCTTCATCTTGTTTTTTGTTATGCAATCAATTTTATGCTTTGAATGAAGCAGGCATGAGTTCTAGTATTTGGAACTAAAATTATGAAAAAGCATTCTAAGTAGCAACCAAGCAAAGAGATAATGCGATCATGCAACAACTTTAGAAAACAAGAATATCACAGATTAATAACTCTCCAAACAAAGAATGGGCTCAAGTCTTACAAGGTTGTAGCGTTAGTTTGAGTTTCTTCCTTCAAGCATGTTACAAAAACTGATTTTTTTTCTTTGTGATTACATGTGAATTCGTAAATGACAACTACAACTAAGTATTAACCAAAGAGCATATCAAACTTCCACCCATGTTTGTAACTTTCTTTAACAGTCATGCAATTAAAAACTAAATCCTCATCATTGTGTTGGAAAGTACCCTGAAACACACACAAGCAACAAAAACGACTCTTTTTGGTTTTTTCTCAAACTTTTTCAATTATTTTTGTTCAAAAATTTTTTTATGACACACAATAATACACTTTAAAACAGTGAATAACAACATTAGTAGTGATAGGTGGTGAAATTCGAAGAGAAATCATGAAAAACAATTTGTTTACCCCCCCAACACTTAAACCAAACATTGTCCTCAATGTTCCAAAAATAAACTTAAACAAGAAAGCAATAAAAGATAACTAGCAAACAAGACAATCATGGCAAAGTAAAAACAATAAAGAGAAGAGAAGAGTAAAAGAGAGCAAATCTGGTTGTAGGAGTCGAAAATTCCAATGTCTCTTTATTTGAACACATGGGTTGCCTCCTAAGAAGCGCTTGTTTTAACGTCTTCTAGTCGGACGATACCTCCATTTAAGCTTCACTATGGCCTATGGCATGGAGTTGATCTTTGAATCGAAGGTGATACTTGAAATGATCTAGTAATGGTTTAAATTCTAGAGTGGGTGCCTAAATCATTGAAATCAACATGTTAGTAGAAAACGAAATTGAAATTTGAGGAGGTCACTCACATGTGTGCTGCGATAAGAACTCAAAGATAAACACTACTTTGAAAGTTTCAGGAATGTTGCTCTCGGCCAGATTTGGAATGAGGGCAGTGACTTGTCATGTGTTATAAAATTCAACTTCTTTGGGGATGGTTGTCTCAAGTACATCCTCTTTGATGAATTCTAGATATTCCATAGCCACTTCTTTCTCTTGAATCCATCTTCTTGTACAAATCTCTTTAAAAAATTCAGCATATTCTGGAACTTGCTTTATTGTACCAAGAATCGTGATATTAACTTGCAACTTTCGGAAGGCTTCCAAGATGTCTTTTTCACTCTCTTCTTTCTTGGATTGCATAAACCTGCGAAGAAAAGGTACATTTGGTGGAATAAGGTTAGGCTGAATTGAATTTGGAACAACTTTACTGGAATTGGATAGTGGTGGAGCTAGGGTAGCTGCGGTAATAGGATTAGAGATGATTGGGTGTTGCGGCAAGGCTTCTTCTACGCTTGTCATGGCTGAGTCTTCTTCCTCCTCTTCGGATAACAACCTTTGTCAACTTCTAGGCTATGTTTCGACATCTTTGGTTCAGCTCCAACCTCCATAACACGTCCCAAAGTGATAGCTTCAGCGATTTCAAAATCTCACATTGAATTGACAATAGTTGAGCTGGAGAGTTCACTTTGTTCTTGAATTTGTCCTATATATGTCCCAGTTGATTTTCAATTTGACCATCTCTTTAGCTTGGTTTTCTAGATCCTGAGTCAAAGAAGCACAAGAAATATTTAGTGTTTTAAGAATTTTAACATGATCCATGGACATACTTGAATTTGGTTGGAATTGTTGTGGGGGGAGGCTGTGGTGGCTGCATAGGTCTTGTATAGAACTCCTTAGATGGCTGCCAATATCCTTCTTGTTGAACTTATTGAAATTCCCTCCACATAAAATTTGAATGATCTCTTCCACCTGGATTGTAAGTGTTGGAAAACAAGTCATTCCTTGATTAATTATGGCCTTGATAACCCCAAGCATTGACACTATCCCAACCTCCATTCTCAATTAATTGAGGATGTTGATTAGTTTGATATCCTTGCCTATAGGACATATCAAATGTAGCCACACTTTGCATTGTGGACCTTTCGATACACTGTGACATAAGAGAAGTAAGATTCGCCATTTGAGCTTGAAGATTAGCAATTGCCATGTCTTGCTTCTCTAGTACCTGAAATCAAAGAAATAAAACTAAATCAAATATCAAAAGAAAAATAAACAAAAAACAAAGTGATTAGCAATTTTACTAATCCTCGGCAACGGCGCCAAAATTTGATGTGGTAGAAACTAACACACAAATTAAACCCTTTAAATTATGCAATCGTAGTACGAGTAAGTATGGATCGTTCTATTCCGGGGATTAGAAGGGATGCTAATCAACACAAACTAAACTTATCAAACTGAAAACTAAGTTAAACTAACAACAAAACAATGAGGGGGGAGATTTTGGACGAATTTAATTAAAACAAAAGTAAATGGCCACAAATAAATTAAGTTGTGAATGAAATATGGATGAAAGGATAGCTAAAGGATTCTTCTCCACACATGAAACATATGCATACAAATCGATTTCCAGTTATTCTTCCAATAAACCATGAATGACATTGCCCCAAATTAATTGTGAATAACACTAATTAACTCTCAGATTTTCCTAAGTTCATTGAATTGGGCTCAGCAACGCAACCAAATTATTCTTCTCAAGTTTCCTAACTATGAAAAGCATGATAGAGATACATCTCAAAGATCATTAAGTTCTGTGAAAATCATAAGCATTGACAAAGCATTTGTAACTATGAAAAGCATGATACTTCTGCCAAGAATTTACTTAACTCAATCATGACTAGTGACTTTTACTACTTGCAAATATAAGTTCATAATGATTAGGTGAAATTCCCTTATATTCTAACATCAAATCCCTGCATGAAAACTAAGTGTGCATCCTTAATAAACATACAAGAATAAGTTCTCTATAAAATAGATAAGTAAATTGCATTCATGTTTTATGAAACAATAACTGGATGTAATCAATTTATATAAAACATATGATTATGGCTTCAAATTCACCTCTAGCCAAAAAGAAACTTAGTTACACATGTTCATCATAACTAAAAAGCAATCTAAAATAAACATTGAAACTTAAAACAAAGAGAGAAAGAACTCTGAAAACTCCAGCAACTTCAATGGATGAATGGAAGGCACGGCACCCCCTAAATCGTTGCAGGAATTTCATATATATAAGGGGGAAACGGCTGAATCCAAGGAGGAAAGGGATTAGGCATTTTGAATTATTTTAGAACTCTAAGAATTAGGTAGAAAGTGTTGGAATGTGATTAGGATTCCTCCTTGCAGCTGGAGATAAGATAAGATAATGTTGGATAAGATAGGATAAGATAATGTTCCTCTCCAAGTAGGATTCCTCTTTCTTGTGCAATTCCTTGCCTTCCAAGTCTTAACTTTAATTTCTCCAGATTTTAACACATGTCTAACACCATTTAAACACCAAAAATGTCCAGCCCATGTGCTATCCACGCCTGTTATCCAATCCTAGTCCAAAACTACTCCAAATTGCTCCATTTAGCTATTTTTTGTCATCTTTACCAATTGGACCTACAATAATACGAAAATATAAATTACTACAATAAATACAAATTAACTAAGTAAATGCAAAGAAATAAGATAACAAAGTCGCATAAACATGCTCCCATAAAAAACGCGACGGTTTAATAGTCTTCCGTCATCTAGTTGGTGTTGTTAAGACATAAATTGTACTAGTGCACATAGCCCTGTTTTTTTATACGATAAATATTAGGGAGAGTCAATCGAACTCAAGATATCACATGTAGGAATAAATGCTTTTAACTAGTTCAGTTATATGCCTCTTACTTCGACATAGCATAGTTTAAATAATTTTCTTTTCTAGAGAGAAGAAAACATGTCGAAGACCAAAACACTGGTAACCAATGATATGGAAGACGAAGAATATTATGGTCATCTCAATACCTAGTTGGTTTAGCTGACTATTTGGGGTAGTGTAACTTTGTTTTGAAACCCCAGTTTTCAAATTAATAAGTGCATGCGCATAAGAATTTGTTTTTCATTTTTTGTTAGAACAAGGCACATGAGAATTTGCTTTATATGATTTCTAATTTTTCTCTTTGAAACAGCTCTGGACTTAATAAATAATGTTGAAGTGCAAGCCATGATAATAGCCCCAGAGTCATCAAAGCAACCCAACTTTGTAATTGATCTTGGAGATAAAGCTCAGGTGCCCATACTTTCCTTTTCAACAAGTCCTTCCCTAACTTCTGTTCCAAGTCCATACTTTTTCCGAGTTGCACAAGATGATTCTTCTCAAGTGAAAGCCATAAGTGTCGTCGTCCACGAGTTTGGTTGGAGTGAAGCAGTGCCTATCTATGTCGAAAATGAGTTCAGGGAGGGAGTAATACCTTACTTGAATAATGCTTTCCGAGAGGTAAATGTTCGTATCCTTTACTGGGGTGTCATTCCTCCAACAACCACTGATGAACAAATTGCTTCAAAGCTTTATGAGCTAATGACAATGCAAACCAGCGTGTTCATAGTACATATGTTGCCATCTCCTGGGTCTCGACTTTTCGCCAAGGCAAAAGAGATGGGCATGATGGCTGAGGGTTATGTTTGGATAATTACAGAAGGGATGACTAACCCTTTTGGTTCCTTAAATGTTTTGATCCTCGATAACATGGACGGGGTGTTGGGTGTAAAAGCTTATGTTGAAAAAACGCAATAGTTGAAAGCTTCAGAGTTAGATGGCAAGGGAAATTCCAAAAACACAATCCTACTATCCTAAATGTTGTTAACTTGTATACTATTTCCCTTTAATTCTGGGATTCCTATTATTTTGGGTTTCCTAGTTTAGGTTGTAGATTGCTTGTAATTTTTCTTTCCTTATATATACCTCAAAATGAGAAGAATACAATTAACATATTCAAGGCATTCTCTTCTTGGCACCAGAGCCAGGTCGTAAAAAAAGGAAAGAAAGTTTTGAACCCTATCCGGGTTTGTTACTACGCCGTGCCCAACACCACCACTATGCCTCCGACAAACAGCGAGGGACGTGAAGTCGTTGCTGTGTTCTAAGTTTCTGCCCAGATTTGCAGTGAGCGACGTGTGTCGTTGCTATCCCTAGTACCCTTACCGTTGCTTGAGTTTCGTATCTTTCGTGGAAGATGTCTGCCGAGAACAACCAGATTGTTTCTGCTAATGCTACGGTTATGATTCAGCCAGATAATTCAAGCTTTAACATTGGGATGGTTTTGGATGAGAAGAACTATGATTTATGGGTTCCACTTATTCAAATTCATATTGTTGGAATGAAGAAGATAGGATATCTTCGTGGGTCGTTTAAGGCCCTTACAGAGGATGATCCCAAATATGATGATTGGTTCTTTGAAGATCAGAGAATTAAGAGTTGGCTCTTGTTAATGATGAAGCCAGAAATAATCATGAAACGTTAAATTTGATTATCAACTTCAAAAGAAATCTGGGATGCTCTTAAGACTGCCTATTTTGATGAGAATGATGAGGCTAGAATTTATTCATTAAATCAGAAAGCTTCACGTCTCAGGCAAAATGGGCAGTCTTTGGCTAGTTACTTTGGAGAACTGACGGAGATTTTTCAGGAATTGGACCACTTTAACAAAGTGGCCATGGCATGTGAACAAGATGTTCTAATTTTCCAGAAGACAACCGAGCGACAAAGGTTGTATTTGTTTCTTGGTGGGTTTGATGATGTGTTTGATCAGGTTCGTTGAGAAATACTGCGCAAAGACCCACCATTTGGACTTCAGACTGCTTATGCGTATATCCGTCGTGAAGTGAATCGCAAGGAAGCTGTGAAGATTGATGTGAAATTCAATTGCACTCAAACTTAAACCCTATTGATGACAATTGTAGCAATGATGTAAGTAGGGATCGTTCTAGACCGAGGATTAACTAGGGATGCTAATCAACACAAATAAGACTTAAAAACACTAAATTAGACTCTATAGACTCAAAACTGACTCAAAACACTCAAAACAGCAACAAGCAATCAAAAAGACTCAATTCTAGACCTAACAAGTGATTCCAACGAAAATCAAACTTAACTTGACTCAAAAAACTAAAAGAAAACAGATTTTAACCCAAATAACAAGACTCAATAAAAGGGGGATTGTTTTTGACGAATTTAAAACTTAAAACATAAACTTTGCATAAAACACTTTATAAAATGAATTTGGTGAATTGAAAAAGGTGAAAGGCTAATTAGAGGGTCCTTCTCCACACATGACATACGCATACAAACCAATTTCCAGTTATTATTCCTTTAGACTATGAATGACAACACCCCAAGTTAACCGTGATAGCACAAATTAACCATCAGATTTTCCTAAACTCATTGAATTGGATGGAATACGCATCGCAACCAAATTATCCTTATCAAGTTCCCTAACTATGAAAAGCATGATAGAAAGACATATCAAAGGTCATTAAGTTCTTTGAAAACCATAAGCATTGACGAGGCATTCGTAACTATGAAAAGCATGATACTCCGGCCTAGGATTTACTTAACACAATCATGATTAGTGGCTTCCACTACTTGTGAATATAAGCTCCCTTATACTCTAGCATCAAGTTCATGCATACAAATTAAGTGTCGACCCTCAATCCACATACATAAACAAGTTTTGATAACTCAGATAAGCAAATCACATTCAATACTCAAGAAACAATAACTGGACGTAATCAGTTCATATAAAACATATAATCATGGCTTCGAATTCACCTCTAACTAAAAATAAATTAGTTCCTCATGTTCACAATTAAACAAAGATAAATAAATTTAAACATTGAAAACAAAGGATAGAATGCACTTAGAAACGTTCCAACGATCCAACGTCTTGAATGGCAAGCACGGCTCTAGATGGCTCATTCCTTCTCCTTCCTTGCAAAGCTGCGGCACAAGAGGTTGTGTGGTGGATGGTGTGGTGGATGGATGTAGGTGAGTTATGGTAGAGGGTGGTGGTATTTATGCGGCACAAAGTGTTGTATTTATAGGGAGAAGGGAAGGCATGAAATTGGGTGAGAAAAGGACTAGGGTGCACCAAAATCTGAAGGGAAAAGGATTGCACAATCCTAGGAGGAAAGGGATTAGAGGTTCTAAAGCTTCTAGAAGAGGGAGAGGCGCCAGATTTATAGGACAAGGGATAAGTCTTCTAGAAAGCATGTTTTGTGGCTGATTTATAGAAGAACAAGGGATAAGGTGCGGCACCTTTTTAGGAACAGGTAAACCTTCTAGAAATCAGGTTTTTAGGTCCCCTTGCAGTTGGAATTAAGGTGAAAAAAAATTAGGATAGGATAAGATAAGATAAGGCTAAGATAAGGTTTGGATAAGATAAGGCTATTTGGATAATGTTTTGGATAATGTCTCATTCTTTTGAGCTGATTCCTTATCTTCTTTGTCTTGGATTAATTTCTTCAACTCTTTTGCACATTCCTAGCCTCTCTTGAACTTCAAATTCGTCCATCCACCTTGCTCCATGCATGTGATATCCATTCTTGGCCCAAAACTGCTCTAAAATGCTTTAAAATGCACTTTCTTGCCAACTTTACCAATTGGACCTACAAACACACGAAAATAGCTTAAATCACTATAATAAATGGAAACTAACTAAGTAAATGCAAGGAAACAAGCTAACTAAGTCGCATAAATATGCTCCTATCAAAGATGGAAGGCCAAAGCTCAGAACCAGATGCAATGGCAGCCAAGGCCCGAGGCCCTTTCAACCGCACCGACCGAGGTGGGTCCAAGACTAAAACTGGGCAGCCAAGAATCGGCCAAACTGGTTGTGATCGTCTTCAGGGTAAATGTCCTCATTGTGGTATGACAGGACACTCTAAAAGCCGGTGCTTTAAGCTGATTAGGTATCCCAAGAATTGGGATAAGACACGTGACCCTCGCTTCAACAAACCTCGATCTTCTGTTGCAGAAACCAAGGATGATTCAGCAGATGTAGCAAGCAAAACATCCGCTCTGATTGTCACGGCAGGTACCGATGGTAAGGCACTTAATGTCTCCACTTCTGTTATGAATAATATATGGATAATTGATTCTGGAGCTACTAAACATATGACTTGTGATTTTAGACAGGCTTCCTCACTAAAAAACTCTACCCACACCGAGGTTAATATGGCTAATGGTGATGCCACCCCAGTTATTGGGGAAGGCATGGTTTCCCTTTCTGATACCATGAAACTTGATACTGTCCTTGTGGTTCCCTCATTGAATTATAATTTATTGTTGGTTACCCAAATAACTGTTGCCTTACACTGTTTGGTGGTTTTTTGGCCTTATTTTTTGTGTATTTAAGGACATCCAGACGCGGATGACGATTGGTTATGGTATTAGACGAGGGAAGTTGTACTACCTCGAGTAGAATTCCAGTAGCTCAGGATTGCTCACTCAAGCACTGTCAGTGAATGTGACTCCAGCCAAGAATAATAAAGGGTCCAACGTATAGATGTGGCACCGTCGTCTTGGCCATGCTTCATTTGGTTATTTGCATAAGTTATTTCCTAGTTTGTTTGTGAAAAACGATGTTTCTCAATTTAAGTGTGATGTGTGTAAAATGGCTAAGAGCCATCAAACTTCTTTTCCTCCAAGTTTAAATAAGAGTTTCGTTCCTTTTATGATTATGCACTCGGATGTTTGGGGCCCTTCCATAATCACCTCTCTTGGTGGAGCTCATTGGTTTGTCACATTTATTGATGATTGTACGAGAATGACTTGGGTTACTTTGTTAAAATCAAAAAGAGATGTTAGTATGGCCTTTCAAAAATTTCAAAAAATGGTTTTGATACAATACAATATGAAAATTCAGGTGGTTCGAAACGATAATGGAGGCGAGTATGTTAATACTGAACTCTGTTCTTTCTTTGACACGTACGATATTTTTCATCAGACTACATGTCTGTATACCCCTCAGCAGAATGGGGTGGCTGAACGAAAGAATCGACAATTGTTAGAAATGGTCTATGCTTTTTTTCTTGAGGCACGTTTTCCCCTATATTATTAGGGTGAGGCCCTCACGTTTGTTGCCTACCTTATTAATCGGCTTCCTTCTCATACCTTATTAATCGGCTTCCTTCTCATACTCTCGAGTTTCAGACACCATTTCAGACTCTTATGTCTCTGCTCAGTTGCCCACCAGTCCCAAACATTTCCCTACGTGTTCTTGGCTGCCTGGCTTTCGTCCACATGCACCCTTCACAACGGCAAAACAAATGTGAACCTTGAGCTCTTCGATGTGTGTTTATGGGGTATGCTACTACTCAGAAAGGCTATCGGTGTTATCACCCTTCAACCAAGAAAATGTTTATCACTGCCGATGTCATTTTCCATGAAACAAAGACGTATTTTGGTTCCTCTGAGTCCTTACTTCAGAGGGAGTTTCAAGGCGATGAAGTTCGTATGTTTGATTATGGAACTGAGTAGCAAGCTATGGTGTAACGACCCATCACTAAAAGGCAAGCCACTGCACAACAGCCTACCATCGAACAAATGTCGACTGCGTAGTAGCCAAGCTCGGAGCAGGTTGTTGCTGCACATCAGCTTTCTGTCGAGCCCGAGATAGCAGAAAACATGGCCTCATCAGTCCTCTTGCAGTTGGAACCCGCGGTTATAGAAAAAATAATACATGTCCACATGCCACCTGTCTGAATCAATTAAGTCGTTTGTGAATCAATTGTCTACTGTATATATTCCTAACAGTGTGCTGGAAGCCTTAGCTGATCCTAGATGGAAATAAGCAATGAATAAGCAACTAAGATCGCTAAAGAATAATGCTACCTGGGAACTATCAGACTTGCCAGCAGGCAAAAAACCAGTGGGATGTAAATGGGTCTATATAGTGAAATACAAAGTAGATGGAACGGCCAATCGGTTTAAAGAAAGACTAGTGGCAAAGGGGTACACTCAGAAATATGGCATAGATTACATGGACACCTTTGCTTAAGTAGCCAAGATCAATATTGTTCGAGTTCTATTGTCTCTGGCAGCGAACCTAAACTGGCCACTTCAACAATTCGATATAAAAAATGCATTCCTACATGGAGATTTGACTGAAGAAATTTATATGGAGCTTCTATCGAGATGTACTGGAACAGACCTGAACAAGGGTAAGGTATGTAAGCTAAAGAAGTTATTATATGGTTTAAAGCAGTCACCAAGAGCATGGTTCGGCAGGTTCACTAAATCAATGAAGGCATTTAGGTATAGTCAGAGAAATTGGGATCACACCTTGTTCTTGAAACGGAAGATTGAAAATATTACAGCACTCATTGTATATGTGGATGACATGGTGGTCACAGGGAATGACCCAATTGAACAATCTGCTCTAAAGAAGTATTTGTCTACGGAGTTCAAAATGAAAGATCTTGGATATCTGAAATACTTTCTTAGGATCGAGGTATCAAGAGGCAAGTCTGGAATATTCTTGTCCCAAAGAAAGTATATCATTGATATGTTAAAGGAAACCGGGATGTTAGCCTGTAAACCTGTTGCAACTCCGTTAGCTGAAAGAACGAAGTTGAGTCTTGACCAGAATCAAGTACTGGTAAACAAAGGAAGATATCAATGGTTAGTTAGGAGATTGATGTATTTGGCACATATAAGACCTGATCTTGCTCATGCCTTAAGCGTAGTCAGTCAGTATATGCATGATCCGGGGGAGCAAGATATAAGTGCGGTTATGAGGATATTGTGTTACTTGAAGGGGAGTCCAAGTAAAGGAATTTTGTTTAAGAAAAATGAGCATTTCATAATCGAAGGGTATACTGATGCCAACTGGGCGGGTTCAGTAGATGACCGACGCTTAACATTAGGATATTTCACTTTTGTTGGTGGTAATCTAGTAACATGGAGAAGTAAAACGCAGAATGTAGTAGCTCGTTCGAGTACAGAAGTGAAATATAGAGGTATGGCTCTTGGTATTTGTGAACTCTTGTGGCCTAAGTTTCTATTACAAGATTTGGGGGTCAATCACAGTCTGCCGATAAAGTTATTTTGTGACAATAAGACTGCTAAGGATATCGCTCATAATATGGTACAACATGATAGGACAAAGCATGTGGAGGTTGATAGGTTCTTCATTAAAAAAAAACTAGAGGGAAAAGTAATTGAATCCCAGATTAGGACCGAGGATCAAGTGGCTGATTTACTCACAAAGGCCGGTTCTAGTGACAAGTTCTCAAGTTTCTTGGACAAGTTGGGCATGTGTGACATATATGCACCAACTTGAGGTGGAGTGCTGACTTGTATAATATTTCCCTTTAATTCTGGGATTCCTATTATTTTGGGTTTCCTAGTTTAGGTTGTAGATTGCTTGTAATTATTCTTTCTTTATAGTAGTAGGATTGTACATGATTATATATACCTCAGAATGAGAAAAATACAATTAACACATTCAAAGCATTGGATGTGTTGGATTATAGGCTTATAATGTTGTTTGGGCACTGGCCATGGCAATTGAGAAGGTTGGGACCACTACAAACTTCAATTTCCAAAAGTTGAACAACATTACTAGTAGTACGTCCAATAATACTATTCTAGAAAGATTAGGGTTCTCTCAAGTGGTCCTGAACTTGTTCAAGCGCTATAGAGTACAATATTCAGAGGTCTCTCGGTAATTTTAGCCTTGTTAATGGACAACTTCAGTCATCAAGTTTTCAGATAGTAAATGTGAATGGCAGTGGTGAAAGAGGAATTGGGTATTAGACGCCTCAAGATGGACTTATGAGGAACCTAAATACCACAAACACTAGTACTGCTAATAGTCTTGGACCTGTTATATCACCCAGAGACACTACCTCTACTCCAATAGGTTGGAAGATAAATCCTAGAAATGAGAATAAGTTGAGAATCGGAGCTCCAGTGAAGGCTGGGTTCAAAGAATTGGAAAATGTGACAAATGATCCTCTCACTAACACAACCATTGCTACTGGATATTGCATAGATGTCTTTGAAGCAGTAATAGAAAATCTGCCTTATGCTATTTCTTTCGAGTTTTATCCATTTGCACAGCCTAATGGCCAACCAGCTGGCATCTTAGATGATTTGATGCATCAACAACATCTTTAGGTAAGACACTTATTCTTTCCTATCCGTTGCATCTTCTTTTTAATCTCAATGTTCAACAAGTATTTTATTAAAAGTATCCGATTTGTTCACAGTTCACTAAAGTACATGGTCATTTTTTATTTGACAGGCGTGGGATGTTGTAGCTGGAGATATATCCAGTGAAGCAAGCGGGTCATTGTATGTTGACTTTACAATACTATACACAGAATCTGGGATATCAATGATCATGTCTATCAAATGCAATAAAAGTAGTAAAAATGCATGGGTGTTCTTGAAGCCGTTGACTTGGGAGCTTTGGGTAACAAGCGTTTGTTTTTTCATATTCATTGGTTTCGTGGTTTTGGTTCTAGAACATCAGGTAAACGAAGAATTCTGCAGGCCTCCACATCACCAAGCTTGCACAAGTTTTTGGTTTTCCTTTTCAACCATGGTTTTTGCACACCGTAAGTTTAATAAGTTGGAATTTATATGCTCTAGCTCTATCAAATATTTCATGACTATATATCTATTCCTTTTTTTTTTCTTCTGGACTTTTGTAACAGGAGATAGAGTAGTGAGCAACTTAGCTAGGTTTGTAGTGACCGTATGGTGCTTTGTTGTCCTCGTACTGATTCAAAGTCACACTGCCAGTTTAGCATCACTTTTAACAGTTCAACAGCTCCAACTGCTCCAACTAGAGCTAATGAAAGGTGTTGGTGTTGTAAACTAAACCAAAAACAATCAAGCAATAAACAAAACACAATGATTTCAGAGTTCCTCCAATATAGGATTACCTATCTAACAACGGAAGCTTTATTGATTACCAACAAATACAAAAGAACTCGCAAACACAAAGTGTTCTCAAGTATACAAACTTATGCCTCTCACAACTCTCACACACAAAACTCAATTCCACATCCATCTATTTATACTAATAGATGTCATAGGTTTGCGCAAGTCCCTGGAATATAGGAAACCAAATCCTATACTAAAACCAAATCCCAAACCAATTAGGAAATAGAAATCCAAATATCTTGCGTCCAAGATATCCTAATCTTTTTTCGCTTAGGCATGTTGATTTAATGCCAAATCCAACAATCTCCACCATGGCATGAAATCCATAACGAGGCATCAAACATCTTCCGTTGCTTCACAATATCGCAAGATCAAACTTGCTTCAACTGCATCAAATCCAAGCAGTGCTCGAACTTAGTTGCATTAACCACTTTTGTCAACATAACAGCTAGATTATCTTCTATAGCAACCTTTTTTTAGACGAATCTCGCCTTCAGCTACCACTTCTTTCATAAAATGTATAGTACATCAATGTGCTTAGTCCTAGCATAATGTACCAGATATCTAGCCAAATAAATGGCACTTTGGCTATCACAATATACATCCAACTTTTGTTGTTCTGCACCTAAATCTCCTAACAACCCCAGAGTCCAAATTACTTCTTTGATAGCTTTAACGATTGCCAGGTACTCTGCTTTTGTGGTTGATAGTGCCACCGTTGGTTGTAATATTGATTTCCAGCATATAGGACCATTTGACATAGTAAACACATACCCAGTCGTCGATCTTCTTTCGTCTAAGTCTCCAGTAAAGTTTGAGTCCACATATCCAACGAAGAACTTATCAATTCCTTCATCACATCTTTCAAAACAAATAACTTTGTCCCTCGTTCCATGTAAATACCTTAGTATCCACTTAGCAACATTTTAATGCTCTCTTCCAAGATTATGCATGAATCTACTAACAATTCCAGCTGCGTGTGCTATATCAGGACGAGTACACACTATAGCATGCATTAATCCTCCAACCAAATTAGCACATGGAATACCATCCATCTTCATCTTTTCTTCATCAGTTTTGGGACATTGTTGACTGCTCAACTTGAAGTGAGCACCTAATGGAGTTCCTACAGGCTTAGTGCCTTTTGTTACTCCAAACTTTTGTAACAACTTCTCAAAGATATTGCTTCTGAGACAAACACACTAAACTTTTTTGTCTATCCCTTGTGATATTCATTCCCAATATTTTCTTGGCTTCACCAAGATCCTTCATTTCGAACACCCTTCACATTTGCTCCTTCAACTTTTTTATCTCTAAAATATTGCTTGAGGCTATGAGCATGTCGTCCACATAGATTAACAAGTACACGAACGAACCATCTTTCAACTTCTTATGATAAACACAGTGATCATAGCGACTTCTTGTATAGTCTTGACCCTTCATAAACTTGTCAAATCTTAAATACCACTGTCTAGGCGACTGCTTCAAACCATAAAGAGATTTTCTAAGCTTGCAAACCAATCTTTCTTTGCCCTTCACTTGATACCCCTCAAGCTGTCTCATATAAATCTCTTCATCCAAATTACCATGAAGGAATGCAGTCTTCACGTCTAGTTGTACCAATTCAAGGTTGAATTGTGCAACTAGGGCAAGCAATATTCGAATGGAGGAATGCTTAACTACAGGAGAAAAAAAATCTCATTGTAATCTATTCCCTCCTTTTGAGCATATCCTTTAGCCACTAACCTAGCTTTAAATCTTACCAAGCTCTTGTCATCCACTCCATCCTTCTTTGCATAAACCCATTTGCAGCCAATTGATTACCTTCCTATAGGCAGCTCCACCAATTCCCAAGTCTTATTCTTGTAAAGAGAGAACATTTCATCGTCCATTGCATCATGCCATTTACTCTCTTCTTCACTATTTACTGCTTCTTCAAATTAGTGGGAATTTCAGCCTTAATTACTGGCAATGCATATATTATGCAGGCCATGCAATCTTTATATCTCACAGGTAAGGATATGTCTCTTTTTCCCTTCATTTTGCCTATGCAATCATCTTGTATCTTTAGTTCTTCTGATGGTGTTTCTTCTTCGTGATCACTTTCTTCATGTTCAAGTTAATCACCTTGTCTTTCTTCTTCCACAACCTCCTTACTTGGTTGTGAATTCACACCTACTTGTTCTTTAAGCTCCATGATCTGAACATTTTCCTTCAATTTCATGTGACCTTCATCGAATGTCACATCTCTACTTACTATAATCTTGTTTAACTCAGGACACCAAAGTCTGAAGCCTTTCACACCACTATTGAATCCCATAAAGATAGCTTTATTGGCTCGTGGATCCAGTTTGTTTTCCTTCACATGAAAGTAGGCATTGCATTTAAACACTCGTAGCTTATCGTAGTTCTGAGCTGGTTCTCTAAACCACACCCCTCCAATGCTGTTGATGGTAGTCGATTAAACAGATGACATGCATAGCTCAATGTTTCTACCCAAAATCTCTTTGGCAGCTTAGCTTGAGATAGCATGCAACGAACTTTCTCGAGTAAGGTCTTATTTAGTCTTTCTACAATCTCATTCTGTTGTGGAGTATGTCTAACTCTGAAATGCCGAGTAATCCTTTCCTTTTAACACACTTTGAAGAAAGAATTAGAAGTATATTCCCCTCAATTGTCATTTCTCAGTATCTTAATCTTCTTTCCAATCTTGTTTACCACCATGTTCTTCCATTCCAAGAAGATGTCAAGAACCTCGTCTTTCCATTTCATCATATATATCCATGATCTGCGAGAGTAGTCATCAATAAAAGATACAAACCATCTTTTTCCACCTAAAGAAGCATTCTTTGCAGGCCCCCAAACATCAGAGTGAACATAGTCCAAAATCTATTTCGTTTAATTAACAGCTAAGCCAAATTTCACCTTTGTTTGTTTGCCAAGAACGCAGTGCTCACATAACTCTATCTTTCCAGTTTTTGCTCATTTTAAACACCCTTGCTTGATCAATCCTTGCAATGCTTTTCTCCTACATGTCCCAACCTCATGTGCCACAATGTAGACAAGTCACTTTTATCACTTTGCATTTCATCAACTACTCCATTTTCCAAAGTATTTCCTTGTAGCATATAAAGTAAGCCATTTTGAGGCCCTTTCATTATAACAAGTGCTCATTTAGCAACTTTGAGCACATTGTTATCGGAGTAAAACTTGTAGCCTTGTGACTTAAGTGTGCCTAATGAGATCAAATTTGTCTTCAGATTTGGGACGTACCTTACACCATGCAATTCTCGAATCACAACATCATAATGTTTAATCCTAATGCTTCCAATTCCTTGAGTTATACATGGGTTATCATCTCCCATATACACAGTTCCATTCATAACTTTGAAGCTTGAAAACCAATGCCTTTGAGAAGTCATGTGATGGGTACAACCTGTGTCGAGCACCTACTCTTTCATATAATCCACAGTGCTCGATGCAGTTAGGGCATAGATAAATTCCTCATCCTTAACTTCAACCATATTTGCTTCTGAGTCATCCATCTTCTTTCTAGTCTTTTCTTTGATTTTAGGGCAGTTCTTCTTCCAGTGTCATTTTTCATGACAAAAAGCACACTCATCTTTATCCAAGAACTTCCTATTCTTTGAGACTCCTCTAGTACGAGACTTACTATTTTTCTTGTACGAACCTTTCTTTTCTTTCAATCTCCCTCTCACCATCAAAGCTTCAGAGTTATTCCTTTCTTGCCTGTCAAGGTGTCTCACCTCATGATTCATAAGAGCACTTGAGATTTCATCATACTTAATTGTCTCTCTGCCATAAATCCAAGTAGTCACAAAAGGCTCATAGGATTCAGGCAATAAGCTCATCAGGATCAAGGCCTTGTCTTCATCTTTGATTATCTCTTCAAGATTTGCCAGTTCAGCTAGAAGCTTGTTAAACTCTTCTAGATGGCCAATCATCTTCATGCCCTCTTTGTACTGGAACCTATACAACTTGCTCTTGAGATGCAGTCGATTCTCTGCACTCTTCTTCGTATATTTTGTCTCCAATGCAGCCCATAATTCCTTCGTAGAAGTTATGTTCATCACACCATACTTCTGTTGCTTTCCCAAGCATAGCCGAATTGTAGAACATGCATGAGCATTCAATCTTTCCCATTCTTCTTTTTTCATTGAAAACGGCATGTCTCCTAACACAACCAAACCTTGTTGTATCAGGACATCTCGAACCTCACACTGCCATATAGCAAAGTTGTTTGTTCCATCAAATTTCTCAATTTCAAACCTAGCACTCTGAACCTTCGTCTTGGTTCCACTAGTGCCAGACTTTCCTTCAACATCATCACTATTGGTGGAATCACCAATCTTCGTCATTGCTTGATAGTCACAACCCACGTAAGAACCTAAGATCTTGATACCACTTGTTGTAAACTAAACCAAAAACAATCAAGCAATAAATAAAACACAACGATTTCAGAGTTCCTCCAATATAGGAGTACCTCTCTAACAACAGAAGTTTTATTGATTATCAACAAATACAAGAAAACTCACAAATACAAAGTGTTCTCAAGTATACAAACTTATGCCTCTCACACACAAAACTCTATTCCACATCCATCTATTTATACTAATAGATGTCATAGGTTTACACAAAGTCCCTAGAATATAGGAAACCAAATCCTATATCAAAACCAAATCCCAAACCAACTAGGAAATACAAATCCAAATATCCTAATTCTTTTTAGTTTAGGCATGTTGATTTAATGCCAAATCCAACAGTTGGCTACCAAGAAGGTTCATTTGTAGGTAAGATTTTGATAGAACTTGGAATCCCATCTAACAAGCTTACAAGCTATGATTCTGAACAAGGACTGGCTCAACTTTTTGAGCAAGGGATTGTTTCTGCAGCTTTCGATGAAAAGCCTTTCGCGAGCTTTTTCTTTTAACTTATTGGTCAAAATATACTACGGTTGGCCAAAAGATATTTACACCAGGCAGTTTTGCGTTCGTAAGTTTACTTGCTTCTCTCTCCCATACCTTAGCTATTATTTTACATAAAACAATCTGGCCATATTTTGTTGGAGAATAGTCTTAACATTGGAGAGGTTCACTGCTAATGTCACCAAAACTTTTAGTAATAAAACTCAACACTTACTAGTAACAGGTGGGTTACTTTGGGATATCTTCTCCTATATCATTGCAGACTCATTTGCTAATAACTCGAACCTGGAACCTTTTACTTGCTAATGACATAACTTTTACTTTCTCTGTTCCTCTTGATTTCGTGACTTACAGGCCTTCCCAAAGAATTCACCTCTCACGAGTGATGTTTCAAACGCGATCACTGTATCGCAAGACAAAATCAAACGTATACAAGACAAGTGGTTTTTAACAAATCAAGATGTGTTGGTCCCGACAGTACAAGCTCTTCCAACAATCTTACTCTTAGCATTGACAGCTTTGGGGGCCTCTTCCTGATTGCTTCGGTTTCTTCATCCTTAGCCTCTATGAGCATAGACACATCTTGATGCGGTCCGATCCAAATGCCTCATTTCGGACAAAAATTTGCGAGCTATTGAAAGCGTTCGACCAGAAAGACGTCAGTCTGCGGGATAGTAGTAATCACGGTATTGGTGCAGTTGAATCCTCACCAAACATCGTGACGGATTGCTCCCCGAGGCCATCCAGTGATTCGATACAGGCTGAACCATCACACAGCGTTTTTGAAATGCAAGCAACGCATTCTACAGCGCATGGCAATTTGAATCCCAATGATCAAGCAACCGAAGATACTGATGAAATTTAGAGCTTAGATACATGATTGATTTACTTGAATTAATTTTAACAAGAGTTTCTCTTGAAAATTTAAATGAGTAATGCTAGGGAGACTAAATTTAAAGACAAATTTTACAAACTAAATTATGTGTCATTAATAAGAATGAGCACATTTATCAACGTTTAAGTAATAAACCAATCATCAACTTTCATATCTTTTAGTTTCCAAAATTTAATTTACAAATTTAGTTTCTCTAGCATTATTCAATTTAAATTATCGGATTGGGTAAGATAATATAAATGCACTTTATTTGTACATTCAATGGGTGTTGTGATTCATGATCTCTACTTGATAACTTTTTCGTTTTAGTTTTCACTTTTCGAGTCACAATAGCTCTTCCAAAACATAATCTTTAATCCATTGAACGAAACTGAAGATTCATGATCTCTCCACTTGGGATGTATTCCAGATCGAGTTCAGTAAGTATGAAGTAAATTCGATTATATGCTGTATGATAACAAAGTTAACTCAATATAATATACGAAAAAGCTAATGGCTTTAACCAATTTTGCCTAAAGACTTGAAATTGTCTTGATATTTGCCTCTCGTTATTCACAGCTCTGTTTGAAGTTTTCTCAATACTTTCATGACGCAGAAAACCAACAGGTATATACACATCTCGAGTCCACTCTTTTGACGCTTAAGCAGACCACACCTCACGAAGGAGTTCATACCTCGCATTCGTGCAGGCATGACCTGCATGCTCATGTTTTCCGCTTCCATTTCCATTTGCTATCATAGTCGGAGTTGATGGTAATTTGTCGATGATGGATGAAAGAGGTGAATCCAACTCCTCTAGCTCCTCATCGCTGGTATATCCCTTTCTCTGTACAGCTGAGACGTTCCTCTCCAGTTGAGAACTTCCTCCTGCTTCTGAAACTTTTTCTGCCACATCAGCCGACGAAGGTGGGGTGTACACAACTGGTGCTGCTGTGTAAGGGAAGCTTCTTGCCGATTCACCTGACAATCTGCGCTCCACAATGCTCTGAGGAAATGATGAAAGGATACGTCAAACTTTAACATTACTAATTTTGTTTTTTGCAGATTAGAACCTACAGATTTTGGTTCATTTGGTTTCACATTTCATGTTAAACAGAAGATCCTTCAGAAAAGTTCACGAGAAAATGTTTGTCAAATGTTTCAAACCCATACAGTTGTAGTAGCACAAACACATCTAGGCCATGGAACATAAAAAATGAATAAAAGCAATTATACCTCGGCATTCAGTGCCTCCAATACAGCTCCTGGGACAGCATCCGGACAGAACTCATCTGGAGTGAAGTTACAAAGTATCCGCTTAACTAATGGAAGACTAATTGATGGGCAGACCTAGTAAACATGAAAGGAAACAAATTTAATCAGCCCAAAAGGAGAGGCGAAAACAATGACGACAGAAAATTCAGACAAGTTAGGACAGTCGGACTAAAACCAAAGCCATTTCCTTTCCATATAAAGGCACTGGAATTACAAAAACTAACCTCCTTTCTGATTCTCGTATCAATAAGCAAGTCTTTCGGAAGCATCAAAAGATCACTCAAGGCATTCAGAAGAAGGAAGGATTCAGATTCACCATCCCCACTCTGCCTGTCATCATCCTCACCACCAGGGTGATCTTCTTGCAGGGAATCATCGGCATCCATGTCAAACATATCACTTAGCCATCTAGACCAATTTCCAACCTGCACGACATGCAGCCTCCTCATTATTTAAATCTAGCAATCCCATTTTTTTCAAATAACACCCGGGGATGTAAAAGTATTCTGAGGAAGGTCAAATCAACCGGAGGCACAGGTCATGCCCCTGTCATGAATTCAAGCAAATGGTCAAGACGACGTTCACATGTACGGTTTTACGAGTAACTAGTTAGCTATCTAAACCCCAACTAGTGGTTACAGGCACTAGGGGTTAAGAATCCTTCGGAAAATACTTTCACGAACTATGTGAACCTTTGAAAAGTAAATATTTCTTTCTGGTCTAAACAAAAGTAAAAGAACAAGAAAAAATGAGATACATACGGAATTTTTGAGTTGTGCACCAGACCCAAAACTCAAGTTGCCAGCGGGAATAGGTAAAACCCTGGAATCAAGAATAGGGTCTGATACTGGATCAGTAGGGATCTCATGGGCAGACTCACGCAGGATAGCATTGAACATTGCCACATCTAGCCTTGCAACACAGTGTTGCATAACCTAACAGGAAAACCACATCGAATTAAACCTCCATAGCAAGAGGAAAGCTCATACAGTTGTTCTACTGAAGAATAAATGAAGATGAGAAACTTTGGTGGCTGAAATTAAATTCCAATGCCTGTGGTGAAGAAACTTTAAACTGCAGAGGGATCTTTAGATAGATTTTCAAGGATTCCATACCATTCTTGCCAAAACAGGCAAGCAGCCACATTTATGCCCCCCTGCTCGAACAGGACAGAGTCGTTGAGAAGCATCCTGAAAAGCGTTTTTCCATAGGTTGACAGAAAAGCTACCTTGCTTCTGATCACCCAGTGCAGGTCCCGATAACCTTACAGACATCTTATTTGTAGATGAATTCTCAGCTGGAGATTGCATATTTGGAGTCAAAGCCTAAAAGATAAGACTCTGGTCAGCAAACCATAAAATCACATCAAAGCTACTACAAAATTCACATGTTTGGTGATAATTTAGTTTTCAATCAAAACTAAAAATTATCATTCAGTCTAAATAAGTTCATGTGTACACTAGGCAAAAAATGGCCTTAGACCCGCAACTTGTCCATCAACCACTATGATTGTCGTGATGTAGGGACCCAAGCCACCTTTAACATGTTAAAAGAAAGAATGAGAGGTTCTTTGTGTAGATGTACCTGCCACCATACTGACTCAACAATTCGAGAGAAAATCCAGGATTCAACTTTTTCCAATGCAGCAGTGAAGGTTCCTGTCTCTTGCCAGTCATCAGCAAACTGCATAAAACCGTTCATTTGTTTACTACTGGAACTACCCCTCCATTTCAGTGTCACAGACTTCACTTCATTTCTCTTGCTAGTCCCATTTGACTTGACAAACTTAACCGAAGGACTTGACTCCCGTGAAATGCCAAATGCTTGAGATATGATCTCCCTTAGCACGACAGTGTTTGACAACCAGAAGGTCAACCTTAACATACAAATGGAAAAAATAAACATCAGTTCCCAGAAATTAAGAGCATTTGTAACACCATGATCTATAACGTGATAATTTTTACCTGGGGACATCATTGCCACAGGACTTCGCTATCAAAACAAGCCCTGATACAGTGTTCTTAGCAATTGTGGCTCGCTTGCCCTGAGTCCAATGCTTGCAAGCATGGATATAAAGTCTAGAAATGCGCCGAGCCGGTGTATGAACTTTATGCGCAGAGCTACCATGCTCTGGTACGACAGAGTAGAGCGAAATTTCAAGAGCAGCAACTTCTCGCAGCTCTTCCTCAAGTTTCTCAATTCTCATTTCCATTTCTTCAATTTTTCGTTCCAAAGCTGTTTCAACCTCTTGTTCGCCATTTTCTTGAGCATATACTATTTCATGCTCACTTTCCACACCCTGAGCACCGTTTGAGGCCCCATCAAGGATATCACTTCCTTTTACCTCTTTAATAAGCTTATCATCAACCTCCTCAAATGGTTCTGAGGAAGGTTCAATGGGAACTTCGCTATCACTAGAACCTTTCGTAGAAGTTCTGGTTTTAACTCCTGAAGGTCCGTTATTTGAATTAGTGACTTTGCTCTCTGAGGAATTCTTTTTTACAACAATTTTGGGTACCCTTGATACTCTTTCTACTTTTGCATCCTCAAGGGTAGGTGAATCCCCTTGAGATGACACGGAATCCTTTATTGTCTCGCAATCTGACACCTCGTCGTCAATATTCTCTTTGGAAGTCATTGGATTGGCTTTCAGATCTTGAGTTACCTCCTTAAACCTGTTGACATCATCCACATAATGTATAACCAGGTTTTCATTAACTTCAGAGAGCTCTGTGCCCGTGTTTGAATCACTTACTAACGTACTGGGGCTGGTCTAGCATAAGAGACTTTAGATTCTCTATCTTTTCCATTCAAATGCTTAGCGGTATTCCCTTGATTCGGCTTGTTGTCTCTCCTTTCAGTTCTTCCAGTCTGCTTGGTATTTTTAGTATTCGGGGTGTTCCTTTTGTCAACCTCCTTCATGCTTAACAAGGTTTAGTTCCTCCAGCCACAACAATCAAATGAAAAGACTGTTACATGGAAGAAAACACAATAATCAACAACAAACCAAAGCTCTTCTTCTAATTACTTTCTGTGTGACGACTGGAAAACGGAAAACCAGCAATACATGCATAAAGCAAGCAAAGGGATTACAATTACCTCTTATGCAGTGACTTCAACTTTAAGATTTCATTAAACAGAAACGTTGCACTGGACTTTCCAAATTATTTTCAGTCAGCCTGCAAAAAAGACATCGATATTGGTCATCAACCGGAGACTTTTACGCGTTTTCCACGCAACAAAATCAAAACGGCGCTACACTGAGCGCATTGAGTGCATCACACAAAATGCAAAGAAGAGCAAGCTTATGACTACTCTATTCAAAGCTCGCTGCAGTCACACAGCCTTACGTTCATTTCTCAACTCCAAAAGGATAGACAAAAAATAAAGCACAAGGGCCAAACAAAGTTTGTTTACTCATTGCAAGCGACTCGTAGCTCAAGTAATTAAGAAACATACAACAAAGGATTCATCTATACTAGATTCATTTCGCCTTTTCCAAATATCTCTCGTATCAAAATCAAATTTTGTTTACTCACCCAAAAAGAAAAAATGTATATCTATTCATTCCCAAAAAAGGGTCAGTTCCCCCTTTTGTTTCTTTAACAAAACGATATTTCAAACTATTCTAATATTCGGGTCAGTTACTTACGAATTTCGACGCAATATTGCTAATGCTATCATGACTCTTATTTTCCATCGACATTTAAGACACGGGTATCTCCCAGTAATTTCAACCAGAATGGTCAGAATCATATACAGCAACGGGGCAACACATTTCAAAACAGTAGCATTGAAACATCTCAAACTCGTCCACTTTTATGCCAATTGGTAAAGGCAGCGTGCCCGCTTCACCTGAGTTTGAACTTCTATTCACGTAAATTAAACTAGCTTAAAATATCGCCTTGTAAAAATATTGTCAATTTTGAAAATAAAATACAAAATTAACACATAGCACAAATCTATGATATTCTACGTCCACATCAAATGTGGAATAAAATGAATATATCTCGATCTAGCAACTGGCAACAGCAAAGCCAACAAAAAAATCTCTCATTTTTTAAAAGTTTAATTTACTTTTTTCTCTTTTTTTAGTTTCACCAACCAATGGAATCAAGTCAAATCGATGAAATTATAGAAATATTAAAAAAAAATAAAAAGGTGAAAAAGTGAAAAAGTTGGCTGAATTTAATCATAACAATTAACAAAACTGGTAATTTTACTTTTCCATTCCGAAAAAAAAAAAAAAGCCGGAACTAAACTGAGATTAAAGCATAACTCACAATAATTGCCTATATATGGCCACCTGATGACGTGGCCAGATCCTGATCGTAGAATGTAAAATAACGTGAAGTTTCTGTAGAGAAGAAAGAAACGGATAGCCACTTACCAGAAACGTGACCGGACAAGATCCAACACAATGTCGCAATCCGAGCTTAAAACGACGCCGAATTGAACCAAACAAACACCCGAGGAAGTCTTTCCGCCGCCGGGACTGCACCAAACGCAAAAAAAGAAAAACGACACGAAAGAGTGAGGAAATGCCAGAATTGAAGAACTCGAATTCCAGAACCAAAACGACGTCAGAATCTATAACCTTAAAAGAAGACGACAAGAGCTCGGTAAAAGCTTCAGAATACAGATCAGAAGATTCAGAACAATCTAAACGACGCGTTTTGGGGGTAGTGCCGTCTCCATCCGCAGGAAAAGGCCAGCAATGAGCACTCAAAAAAGTAAATGACAGTAAAAAGTTGTACTTACAGAAGCTTTTTTCTGCTCTGGGCGCTCCGGGATTATCAATAATTCCACGCCAATTAAGAGCGCTGAGTTAATGGGGTGTTTAATTTTGTGTGTAATGTTTTAGGGAGGGAAGGTGGTGTTTAAAATGGAAGGGTGTGACTGTGTCAGGGGTACGGACATGGGGTAGTGGGTGACCGGGAGAGAGGTTGTCGGTGGGCGTTGGGTGACCAGGTAGTACCAGTTAAGGGGTTGCTGTACGCGTTGTGGAGCGTAAGGACTCGTTTTTAGAAAGTGCTTTTAAATTATTGAAATTGTTTTTAAAGAAAGTGTTTATAAAATTAATCTTTAATAAAAACGTAAGTTAATCATGAAAAAATATTTAAAGTGAAGCACAAGTAACTTACTTCTTGCGGGAAATCACTTTAAGTGTTTTTGAAATTCAAAAATATTTTTTCTAAAAGAGTTTTCAGTAATTTAAAATCACTTAACCAACGAGCCCTAAGTATGATAATGCCTAACTGCCATCATTGTTTTTGTTGAATTACATTTACCCAATCGTGAAGTGGTAGTGGGATTTGGAACGAAAAAATCTTGTTAATCACCGGTAGAGGGGAGAGGGAGGTGGGGTTTCGATGGAAAAAAAATTTCAGTATGTTTAGGACACGATTTGGTATACTAATTTATGATATAAGTTGTTGGATACTTTAAAAATAGTGATTTTTAACGAAAAGCCCACGGTACTGTTTACTTTAACAAAAAATTATATTTTTACACTAAAAAGTCAAATCTTGTACTATTCACTCTACCCTTTATTTTGTCTTTATCGTTAAAACTCAAAGTTTTCAAACCTTTTTCATTAGTTTTCCTTTAAAAATAATGTTTCAACCACTTGTATTATGATATTTGTAGCACATTTACGTAAGAGTAATCAGAATAAAAAAGCAAGCGAAATTGAATTCCGATTACGGAATCTCAGTGTTTACCAAATATTTGGAAATAAAAAATTTGTTGGGACCCAAACAATTTTGGAATCCAACTCCAAAATTTGATGGAATTGAATGTTGATTGCATTTCAATTTATTGAGGGATGAGAATGAATTTTTCCTTCCCATTAGACACGCTCACTTATTTTTAAAATTCAAAGGTTGACCTGCGCTTTAACCAACACTAAATTCTATTCTCTCAACCAAAAAAGAATGAAAATGAATAAACAAAATTCACTAAGTTAAAATTAAACAAAGTTTTACAAAAATAAAACTAAATAAAAAAGAATTAACCTATAAAGTAGATGACTAAAATAGGGGCATTTAAGTTATCATACTGATTTTTATTGTGATTTATGTGAATTAGTAAATAATTTCTATGGTTCAGTACTATTGCTACTTTGATTTTTAAAATTTTAGTGAATAGTTTGAATAGGAATCTGATTTTGATTATATCCTATTTCTGCTTCTCCTCAATTCAATTTCTCTTATTTTAATTATGGATTAGTAAACGAGTCTTTTGTCAGCCCAGGCCCCCACCACATCCCGGACTCGACTCTGCCGTAGCACGATATTGTCCGCTTTGGGCCCCGACCACGCCCTCACGGTTTTGTTTCTGAGAACCCACACGAGAACTTCTTAGTGGGTCACCCATCATGGGAGTGCTCTCGCGCGCTACTCGCTTAACTTCGAAGTTCCGATGAACTCCGAAGCCAATGAGCTCACAAAATGCCTCGCGCTAGGTAGAGATGAGAATATATATATATATATATAAGGCATAGAAGATCAACTTCCCTGGACGATGTGGGATTTAACACTTTGGTGCACTAGACCGTATTCTTAATACACTAAAAAAATTCTTATTTGAATGAGCCATGATTGATGATTGGATGTGATATGTCCTCTTTTATTTGTTAGAACATGAGGAGTGAGTGCGGATCGATTTCGATTCAAAAGTAAATCTGATGTGATATTAGGAGACTATAAATTAATTGAAACCTCAAACTTCTAATCTAATGTGATGTTGAAAGTCTTGTTTCTCAAGTTGGAAAAGAAGTATTTAGGATTCATTTGAAAACGTACTTTTAAACGACTAAAAGTGTTTTTAGATATAATGTTTTTGGATTTGAATGTGCTTTTTGTAAGAATCATTTTAAGTATTTTTTTAAGATTAATTTGTTCTTTAAGAAAAACGTTTTAAATCATTTAAAAGTACTTCTCTAATCAATCTCCATAAGTAGGGAATAGGTTGACAAAATAAGATAGGATGGTATTTTTTATAAACAACGATACATTTACATTACAAGTGGAAAAAAAATTGACATCAAACTCGTCATGCACGAAATTCAAATTTAAGATTTTTCACTTATAAGTGAAAAGAATAACACTAAATTATAATACAAAGGATGTTACCATTCATATCTCCACCACACTGACTGTCTTCAACATTTGCAAGTATGTTTTCAAATATATTAAATGAGTATAATTACATTATAAAATAATACCATGAAATTATAAATTAAACTAGACGAGACGAATGCAAATTCGAAGAGGTTTTGAGTTGACAAGTTTATTGCTATTGAGATATTTTGGGTCACTCAAACCACTAATATAAATGGCTCGTTTAAAATTGTTTTTAAAATTATTGAAATGCTTTTATTGAAAATATTTTTATAACCAATTCTTAATAAAAATTCAAGTTAATCTTAAAAAAAAATTAAATGCTTCCTACCAAAAAACACCTATTTAATGTTTCTTTCAAAAAACACCATTTTCTTATCACCTTCTCACATAAATTCTGCACACACACAAAATGAAACTTTAACGAAAAGCTCCCGGTACTGTTTACTTTAACGAAAAAATCATATTTTTATACTAAAAAGTCAATCCTGATACTATTCACTTTACCTTTTATTTTGTTTTTATCGTTAAAACTCAAAGTTTTCAAACCATTTTCATTAGTTTTCCTAAAAAAAAAAAAAGGAACAGGTCCTTTCCCAGCTTAGAAGAATGGTAAGACTACTTTCGGTCCACAGACCGGACCATATCGATGAGAGATTTTTTAGTGTGGCCAGAATACGGGATAGAACACTATATATCATTATGCAATGGTTTTTATCACAAATGGTCTTTAAGATTGATCAAACTCATCATTTTGGTCTCTCATTTTCAAAATCAATCAATGTCATCACTGACATTCACTACCGCACATCAATTTGGTCATTCCCGTTAAGATTCCGTCAACTATTTTGTTAGTTTGTATGTGGGACCCACAAATCCAATGAAATGGTGACACGTGGATTACACAAAATAAGGGTTTTTATCACAAATGGTCATTGACATTGATCCAACTCCTCATTTTGGTCCCTGAGTTTCAAAAATCGATAAATTTGGTCCCTGATTTTCAATATCGCACATCAATTTAATCATTCCGTTAAAGTTTCATCACTATTTTTTGCCTCACTAATTCAATTATATGGCGCCACGTAAATTAACTATAAGAAACTATTTTTTTTTTTAGATTTAAAACTAAAAGTAAAATAAGAAACTAAAAACCAAAACTAAAAGAAGAAAAAAAGTCATCGTCGTCTTCATCAGGGTATGCTCAAAAAGAAAAGGAAGGCACCATGACACCATTAAATTGCTTGGCCTCCTGAACTACTCCTCATTCTCTCTAGTTGGTTATAATCATATTAAGTTTGAATTGAATTTGGATTCGATTTTATCCAATTTAGATTGATTTTTTTTCCAATTGGGGTTTGTGATGCGAGAAAAATGCCAGCACGGAATACTCGTTCGTTGGTTCACTCTTAAAAAAAATTAGTTTCTTATAGTTTATCCATATGGAGCCATATGATTGGATTAGTGGGACCACATCAACACACAAACAAAAAAATATCGATGAAATTTTAACCGAATGACTAAATTGATGTGCAGTAGTGAAAGTTAAGGACCAAATTTATTGATTTTTGAAACTCAAGGACCAAAATGAGGAGTTGGATCAATGTCATGGACCATTTGCAATAAAAATCCTTATTTTGTATAATCCATGTGTCACCATTTCATTGGCTTTGTGAGTCCCATATACAAACTAACATAATAGTTGACGGAATCTTAATGGAGGACCAAATTGATGTGGGGTAGTGAATGTCAAAGACGACATTGATTGATTTTAAAAGTAAGGGACCAAAATGATGAGTTTAATCAATGTCAGGGACCATTTGTGTAAAAATCCTTATGCAATTGGAGAAAAGTATTTTTTTTTCAAGTGTTCCTTCAATTGCATAATGACACGTGATGTTCTTGTAAAAAACACAAATTTGGTGCTTCTTCCAAAAAGCATCATTTTCTTATCACCTTCTCACATAAATTCTACACAAACAAAAAAAAGGAACCGTTCCTTTCCCAGCTTAGAAGAATGGTAAATTAAGAAGAATGGTAGGACTACTTTTCCGTCCATGGACCGGACCACATTGACGAGATATTTTTTAGTTGGTCAGAATACGAGATAGAACACTATATATCATTATGCAATTAGAAAAAAGTGTTTTTTTATATTCAAGAGTTCCTTCAATTGCATAATAACACGTGATATTTCGTCTCGTATTCTGAACACACTTGAAAAATCTCTCCACATCCACATCCACACAAAACAAAAGGAAAAAAATGATGGAAAAGTAGGGTTTCATAGAAATATAATATATATATATATATATATATATATATATATATATATATATATATGGGGTTGAGTTGGGGTCTAGTCCAATTTGGGTGTATACATATATAATTTTTTTAGGTCCTACAAAATGTGTTTCTTTCCCTAAATAATCAGTGTGGTGAGATTAGTATTTATATCAACATGCTTACTTCCCTCAATTATTGGGTGGAATTGCTAAGAAGCCCCAACTAATCCTTAAATCCCATCAGCATTATTGCTTTAGATTATGTCATTTGAAGTTTGTCTTTGTTGTTTTTTTGTTATAATTACTTGGTTCAAGTCATCGCAACCTAAGTTTATATTATTTGAAAATGTCATTAAAGTTTTTAGGTTGGGAAGGGGTGTTTCGAATTAGGGTCTCCAATATAGTAATTTTTCCGAAAACTTAACTAATGAAATCTTGCATCGTGACATCATCATTAAACTTGCATGTGTTGATTCCGAATGAAATCTTGCACAAGATGATTTTCCAAATTTATTAAATAATGGATCAAATCAAATATGTTTTTTTTTCCTTCAAAACAAATCCGTTCCTACACATCCACGCTAATTAATCTGATCAAAGAGTAAAATCTGAAGTTCATTAGATGAAGGGATTTTTTTTTCCCTTCAAATCAAATCCTTTTAATCTAAAGGAAATCCCTTTTTTTTTCTTTTTTAAATGAGGATTAGTTGTAGGATCCACACCACATCAAACTTTAACGATTGAAACGTTTATTTTTCAAGTTGCACCTCATAGATCATCCTTGCAAAATATTAACAAAATCGAAAATATTTGAGGTATCTAATTAAGTTAAAAGAAATTGACAAACACTTAGTTCTCTAAGAAACATTGTAATTTCATTATGATAATTAAATAGACAAATAGTTTCATATTGAATTGAATTTTTTCAAGAATGATCTATGAATCGAAACTTACAAAATAGACGATTCAGATCGTTGAAGTTCGATGTGAGTGAGTCCCATAATCAATTTTAAATAAAAAATGAAATCCCTTTAGATAAAGTGTATGTCCACACACACACACACACACACATATATATATATATATATGACCAATTTGGTGTGTCATTATTCTTTTATGTAATGACATTTTTAGGCTTTCCACATATACATCACTTGCTCTGTCAAAATAAGAAGAAATTGTATAAACTAAAATGAAAATTAATGAAAAAGTTTTGAAAACTTTGAGTTTTAATGATAAAGAAAAAATAAAGGGTAAAATAAATAGTACTAGGATTGATTTTTTAGTGTAAATTTGTAACTTTTCGTTAAAGTTAACAATATTAGGAGATTTTCGTTAAAATTCACTTAACCAAAAGCTTTAAAGTGAGTCACCCAGGAAATCTCGACAGGCCACTCGATCGATCGCACAATTCCAAACAACGTCAGAAAAGAGCACTTGTATAAAATGTGATTAACGAAAGTTTACTTAGTTTCAATTTCCTAATTAATTTAAGAAAGAATTCAAGATGGATCCTACATTTTTTTTTAGGTGATACAAGCGATGGTGAGAGGGCAAATTGAACCTAGGACCTCGGGTGTAGGTAGATGATCTTAATCACTTGAGCTATAAATCATTTGTAGACCAAATCAATTTCCCTTCACTTGTAAGTAAGAAGCCTTAGGTTCGATTCTTGTCAAATGCGAATTTAAACCACATTATTACTAGCCTATTGTGAGACTAAGTTCACCCCCTCCCCCTTGGTGTAGATACTATCGTTTGCCTAAAAATATATATATATAGAGAGAGAGAGCAATGGATATGGAAGGTTTTGCATTCCAAAATGATATGTATTAGTTTCAACTTTATTAATAACTTATAGTAGTGATGAAAATAACATACGGAGAGTAGACTTTTGTCCCCTATTAGTGTACTATTTTATGTGACAAGTGATGTGTACATGTTATTTTTTACACATTTTTTGACACACTCTGGAGGGCCTACTTCGTAACTTTTTTCAAAGATTTGAACCTATGTATTTCAGTTTATCATTCATAGATCATCATTGCAAAAAATTAGACAAATCTAATATCACTAAGACATTCGTTTCTAGTCATATACGATTCAGCAAACAAACACTAAAACGACTATTATTTAATCCAAAGTAATGCTACACTTACCACTTATTTATACATCATTTGTACCATCTCTCTAATAGAGGTAGGATCCACCAATAAATGTCGGCCTTATCTCTATTAGAAAAATAGTACAAATAATTATACAAATATACGGTAAGAGTATCATTTTTGTTGAACCCAACATATAGTTTCGGATTGGGGTAATTTTTGATATACATAATCTTTAAGAGAATATCTAGAAGATAAACGGTTTGATCGTTGGAAAGCTTCACGAAAAGGGTCGTATAAAGTGCGTGTCAAAAAGTGTGTACTCCCAATTCTAACCCTATAGTTTTCGACCATATGTATACTCTGAAACAGTACAAGCATTGATGCAACATGATCTCCTGTCGTGCATTACTTTGACATGATCAATATGCATATGCTTATGTCTTTCCGGAGTCACAAAAGAAGGTGCAACCCGACAATACATGCGCGTAGGTAAAGTGTTACAATTGGAAATAATATATATATTTTTATATACATTAACAAGAACTAAATTCTCAATTAGTCAAAATTAAAGAACACGCAATAAATTTTTAATTATTTCATGATTCCAATAGATGATCTCTTGACGAAACATGTCTTTCCATACTGAAAAGATAGTACAAATAGATAATAAATATAGTACCACTTTTGGAGGTCTAGTCGGGAGGCATAAACTCTATCACAGAGCCTAATTACCCCTCTAAAAAAACTTAAAACGGTATAAGCTATTTAGGTCAATCTAGTTCCTCGATCACCTAATTCACCAATGTTACTAATTGCAATGCATCAAATAAGAATGAATACTCCAACCGTCATACCTTTTGTTTTCATTAAAATAGATTTTCATGACCCAAATATTTTTAACCCCATATTTTTAACCGTGGGGGGGGGGGGGGGGGGGGGGGGGGGGGGGCGCGGGCGAGGGCTTTGTTTATCCTATAGTTTGATTATTGAAGTGTTTCTTACGAAAATTAAGGTGAAAGGTATTACACTAACTAACTATATATATAATCAAAACCCTTTTGCATCCATTGGGTTCGAATCCCTTAAAGTTCTTTGTTTCAAAAGTGTTGATGTGGCTGAAAAAGCTCTCAAATACATCTTGTCTAACTGTCCAGTTCTCGAACGATTATCAGTTTACTATTCCAATAATTTTTTAAATTTAAGAGTAGTCAATCCGTCGAGCGCACTGTAGTATTTAGAAATAAGACAATGTTCCAACATCAAGAGTATTGATATTTGTGACTCAAATCTTGTATCCTTTTTTTACATTGGAGGTCGGATAAACCTTCTTCTTAGGGACGAACCGCAACTTGTTGACGTAACCATTTGTGTTGACAATGATGGATTCATAGAGGCTGCCTTCAATCAACTCCCATGTTGGTTTTCTCAGCTACAGACTCTCAAACTGGATGGAATACTGGTTAGTACATTTATGTTTGGTTCTCCTTGGTTTTAGTGGGATTATGTTTAATTAGGCCTTATTATTTGGTTTTCAGATGAACATGGAGAATTGTATATTTCCTATGCTTGAAAATCTCAAGCATTTGGAATTAACACTTGGTTTAGATGATTATTGCAATCTTCTTCAGTTAAATTCTTTCATTACAGCGTCTCTTAACTTGCGTAAACTTGTGTTGAATGTAAGTAATGTCCTTTTTCATTTCTTTTAATAAATAAAAAATACAATTTCCTTTATATATGTACAAGCGCCACGGAGAGGGAGGAGTAAATTGAACTCGGAACTTCAGGTTCAGGGAGTAAATGCACTTAACTAACTCAACTATATATAAACCCTTTGCAAACTAACTAAAATACCATTTGGGGTTGTAAGACTTGATGGAATTGCTGGTTTGATTTGGATTTTCAGGTGCACTTGAGTTTCTATCCAAGAATATTGGGCAGAAGAAACGATAAGAAAGATGCTCCCCCCAAACGCTCCCATGATTACCTCCGAGAAGTGGAAATTAGACGGTTTGAGGGCTGCACTGTTAATTTCAAACTTCTCGATTACTTGACGAAGACTGCTGTTAAACGGGAGAAACTTATTATAAGTCCATTGAAGAGTATGGAACAAAGGGCAAGAAAATATAATAGGCTTGAAGCAGGGCCGGTCTATAGATTTTTGAGGCCCGGGGCGACACCAAAAAATGTGCCCTCACTTTATATAAGAAAATTATTTGTTTTCACACGTAAGACATCGATAAAATTATACTTACAAAAACACTTCAAACTTAATAATTTATAAACACGGAAAAACTAATTTATTTTGTATCGTGAGAAGGAAACAAAAAAACTCCGGGTTTACAAGTAGATAGATTTGAGTTTTGTTTTCTATCTAAACTTTTAAAGTGTTTTTGTATAAATCGTGAGATGTCTTTTCTTATTTACCAACCTTGTCAATATGGGACTAAAAAAATAATGATGTTTTTGAGTCTTTAATTGATATGTATAAGTGATAAATGGGTACTAAATTAAACTTTTTGATAACACGTTATATGATTTGCAAATTTGGTCAATGTATGACTCTTTGTTGAAGATTAGACTTGAATTGGAACAAATGTTTAAAAATAACAACCCACATAGCTACTAGCTACTAATTAAAAATAAATTAACAACCAAACAAAAATTCGTAAAAATTGAAAATAATAAACATGCACTTAGCATTTCGAACTTAGGACCTCTCGTTAATTTTAAACAACAAAAATCATTTATTCTAATTAAACTTCTTGATTATTTAGTCAAATTTTATATATTTATACTCTTATGATGAAAAGAAATTTGTAAAAATTGAAAAATAAATAAACACACATGGTGTTTTGAACCCAACACCTCCTTATTAATTTTAAATAACAAAACCACCAGTTCTAGTTCAATTTCTTTGTCATTGAACCAAATTTTATAAATTTATACTCTTATGAAAACATATATAAATATACCACCCTAATAATTTTGATGCCCCCAATTATTTTGGGCCTCAGACGGTCGCCCTGCCAGCACTGGGCCTAGGCCGACCCTGACTTGAAGCAAAACTGCCTCTTGTACTCCTGTAGGAGCTTAGGCCATCTTCAACCGAACGGGCTAAACATAGCCCGGTCCAGAATCATAGCCAAGAAAAGAATATTTTTAAATGAACAGTGTCAAACCATAACTGATATACCATCTCAGAGGGTAAACATAACCCCTCAATAATTTAATTAAACTATTGTTGGATGCTTTTAAATCTAGTCGTTAAATTTGAATCAATTATTGCTACTGAGGTGCTGGGCCCTAGAAAAATGGCTAAGAGGAGGGCTATATTTGGCAAGCCTGATGCTCCTTTGGCCAAATAAAACCCAGCTATCAGTTGGAGATGAATTTTTTTGACAAATCAAATCATTTTTTGGCTTTTGGACCTTTAGTCATCTCCATGAGAGATGGCCTTTGTCATAAGAAAAGGGCCAGTTCCTGTCATTTTCTTGTTGATTGATGAGCCAGTGGCGGTAGAGGCACTCTGTTGGCATGACAAACGTTATTAAAATTTAAATGGGTAGCACAGATGGAGGGGAGAGCGTCGGGTATCTGGTGCTATGAGCACGACCATTGCGGTGAAAGTTGAAATTTTGGAGCCAACTTTTCCTGGTTGTGTACAAACATTTTTTATAAATCTGCGACATAAGTCCGTATGAATTCTCCTAAACTGAGTATTTCTATCATGAGTATTACAGAAGGCTTTTGCTCTAGAATGCTATTTTTTCTATCTCGAGTTTTTCAAGAATTTTGCTACATTCAAGGCTTTTTAGTCAAAATGGTCCCTGAGATTTGCATAACACATAACTTTGGTCCCTGAGATTTAAAATCAATAGAAGTGGTCCCTGAGATTGTTCACCATCCATTATTTTGGTCATTCCGTTAAAAAACTCCATTAAGTTGAGGGTATAACACATAACTTTGGTCTCTGAGATTTGCATAATACATAATTTTGGTTCCTGAGATTTGCATAACACATAACTTTGGTCCCTGAGATTGTCCACCATCCATCATTTTGATCTTTCCATTAAAAAGCTCAGAGACCACTCAACGGAGTTTTTTAATGGAATGACCAAAATAATGGATGTCGGACATTCTCATGGACCACTTCTATTGATTTTAAATCTCAAGGACCAAAGTTATGTGTTACGAAAATCGCAAGGACCATTTTGGCTAAAAAACCTAAATTCAATCGAAATAAGAGAAGTTCCTCCCTTAAACATGAGAAAAATACACATCAGAACATACCATACACGAATGTACTTCTCTGTTTGCTCTTGAGCCAGAAATACCACAACCAACTTACTTCCTGACCAAAGGAATACCAGTACGTTGAGTACCAATGAACTACAAACTCATGGTTTCGCGATAATATCACACACACGTTTAAAGCCAATTCAACTCATAAGGTTAGGCAAAGGGCTTTCCTAAATGACATCTTAGAGTGAAAGAAAAAGACATGTCTAGTATATAAAGTATAAAGAAATCGAGTCTTGGTACTCAATGGTTCCTTACACATTAGGTCCATGGCTTTCCCAAGTATTGTCCCCAATGTACTTTAACCTCTAAATCCAAGTTAATCAATCAAGCACCTAAACAAACGAAAAATCACTAAAATTGGTAAATGGTATGGAACTTAGCAGAAAAAAATGCCACACATGCGAAAGAATAACACACCCCGCTTAAAAGAGTAACAGCCACTTCATTTATAGATATAGGTGATTACCACAATGCTCTAGTTTTAGCTAACGACACCTAAACTATGTTTATGGTTTTCCCAACAGCAGAGAAGACCTCTATGATCAAACCTAGAGATCACCCAAGTATCAACCAAGTTTTATAATGCAAGACTACAACATACTCCATGCCACTAAAGAAATTGAATATTCTTTGTAAGAGTCAGCCGACCACCTCAATAATGAAATATGGAATTGAGACGATGTTCATGATACAGTCTAATAAAAACCTTTCAGTGTGTGTTTTACCAATTCAAACACTTCCAAAAATTTCAGAGAAAATTTCCAGTGATCTGCATTTATATTCTAAATGTGATTTGTAAAACTCATGGAAACCACAACCCGCAGCTCCTATATCACAATTCAGCACGTACAAAATTTAATTTACGTTTTCAGGAAACAATTATAAGAAAAAGAAAAATGCTAAATGGTATCAAATTTCCATGGTGTTTAATTTATAACTGCCGCAAGAGCTCACATGCCATGTAAGTTTTCACATCATTTAGTAAACCTTTTTTTTTTATACATCTAGCATCATTTTAAGCAAAACCCCTACTAATCCTATTTAGGTTCCTCAGACTTCAACATATCTTAAAAGTCAACAGTGTAAGTGTGTAAGTATCCAGATATGTTTCAAGCCCTGCTGCCCTTTATGCACATAGATTACAACCCTGGCTCCTATGTATCAATTCAGCACTTTGATTCTCTCCGCGCCTCTAAAACTTATATCTCCAAATGAACAATTACAAGAAAAAAGAAAAACGCTAACCGTTCCCAAAGTTCTACAATGTCGAATTTATAAACTGATGCAATACGTACCATGTAAGTTTTCACATCATTTCGTAAACCTTTGTTATACATCTAGCATCATTCGAAGCAAAACCCGTTACAAATTTATCCAACTTCTGTTCTTCAGACTAACTGTCAACACTCAACAGTGTATGCACTTCAGGCACATAGATGGCATCCTAGCCCTAGAAATTTTAATTAATGCATCCTAATTCTATAAATTTAGCTACTGATGCCACTGCACAATTCAAATTACAAGCATAAAAAACTGTATTAGAGGCAAGAAATTGATGAACTATTCGAAACCATCGACGAGTCAAAACATAAAAATAATTGAAAAACAACTAAATTATGAAGTAATCATCAAGCTTCACATCAAAAGCCCAATTAAACATCCCAAACCATTATTTCAACTACATATCATATCAACAACCGAAAACCCATTTCAACTCTTCAAAAAAAAAAAGAAAAAAAAGATCGATATCAGAACGAACCGGCATACCCAGATCGGATTTCAGTCAGATTCAGCCGACCCAGCAACAGAGAGGCCGGCCTGCTCGATCTCGAGCCGTTCAAGGGCCTTCTGGTGGGCCCAAGTCTCGATGGTGAGATCGGGCTTGGCGTTGAGGCCGACTCCGAGGATGACGATGGTGAGGAAGCTGGTGACGTAGCAGGGGAGCTCCCAGTCCTCCCATTTACGAGACTGGCCTGGGGGGAGTGGGGTCCGATTGAAGAGGTAGCCTTTGGGTCGTTCCTCGTTGCCCGGGCTGGTCCACCGGCTCGGGCCGGTGGCTGAGCCGCCGCGGGTTCGAAGTGCCTGGACGAGGCGCTGGCGGAGCATTGTGGAGGCGGGTATGGCGAAGACCTTGCTCCCAGCTCGTAAGGGGGAGAGAGAGGATGAGAGAGAGAGAGAGAAAGGAGTGGAGTGAGCGAGCTTTTGGTTTGCCGTGGTATTGCTTATTTGATGGGCCTTTGCTAGAATTCTATGGGCCAGGAGGAGAAACCCAACCTCACTCACAGTAATCTCCTTGGGCTTTATTTATTTATTTATATTGTTTTGTGTAACAATTTTGATACTCTCTATTTAGTTCTATGCATTTTCGTTGGACAAGTAAAAAATTATAAACGATGTACTACTTAGCGATGAGTGAAGGAGGGAAACTTTGTCTTTTTGCGTATTAAACCATTCTACTTTTGTACAAGTTACAAAGTCTATTTTCAAAAGAGTAATGCTACACCTACACTTATCATAATCTCATCTAAAGCAATATATATGTTTACATTAGCCTCTTTGCTTTTGTTTCTGCCCCAGTATTCTACGTTTCACAATTCATTTTCATGTCACGGTTACAGTATAACTGCATTTTGTATCTATTTCGCTCTTAAGTCAAATATTTGTAGCGTTAAAGGAGGATCTTCACACTCACCAGTAATCTCTGCAAGAACACATTCCTCCAACAATGTGATTAAACCGGTTTTTATCTCTCATACACATTTGTCTTCCATAAATCTTCGATAAGTTTGGCGAAGTTATGGCAATCAACACAAATCCGAAGGTTACTGGCACTCTTTCAGGAGTAGCAATCATCCCAAAGGCCAAAACCAGTTTTTCATGTGGCTTGGGAGTATCTTCTCCTTCTGCTCCTCATCCACATCACAGAAAACACAACCCAAATCAGGAACATAACCAGCTTCCTTCAACTTAATTGACAATTCTTTCATGAGAGCAATCGCTTGCATGAAATGTATGAAGGATTTGGTCAAGCTCAATCCAACTTGTTCCGGGCTCCTTTATCACAACCTTCTCTAACATCAATTCCCTTATGATTCTTACATCTTCCCATCTCCCTGTAGAAGCATATAAATTAGAAAGAATGACATAGTTACCAGCATTTTCAGGCTCAATCTGTAAAAGTCGGAAACCCACAAATTCACCAATGTCGATATTTGAGTGAACTCTACAAGCACCTAATAATGAACCCCATACAGCAGCAGTTGCTTCAAAACGCATCTTTTTTATAAACTCAAATGCCTATTCAACTCGACCAGCACGCCCAAGAAGATCAACGACACACACAGAGTGTTCGAGCTCTGGCTCAATTCCATTTTCACCTTTTTCCATCTCATAAAACTATTCCAACTCTCTTTCATTCCTCCATGGCTGCAACCGAATAAAACCACCAAAAAAGTGACACTGTCTGGTCTGACTTTATTTTCCTCTTTCATTAATTTGAAAAGCTTAACCACCTCTTTACCCAGTCCGTGTTTACTATACCCTACAAGCATAGCATTGCACGAGATGATGGTTCTCTCTGTCATGCTATCAAAGATCCTTCTTGAGTAACTCAGGCTTCCACATTTAGAGTACATATCAATCAACGAATTCAGAAGAACCACATATGAGGGCAGTTCCCGACAAAGGATGTGGCTGTGAACTTGCCTGCCAAGGTCCAATTCAGCAAGCCCTGATAATGCTGTTAACACACTCGCATAAGTGATGTAGTTCGAAGTCATTCCTTCTCTGTGCAACAGGCGGAATAGCTCCAAAGCCTCCTCATCAAGACCCAGCTGGGCATATCCAGAGATTATAGCAGTGCAAGAAACAACATCCCTTTCTGGCAAGCAGTCAAAAACTCCTCGGGCTTCGTAGATTCTACCAGCTTTGGCATACATGTCATGAAGTGAGCTCCCAACAAATATGTGCGACTCAAAATTTCTTCTTATTATTAGAGAGTGGATTTGCCTTCCTAAGTCCAATCCCAAAGCACCTGTACATGAAGTAAGTATTGTCGCAAACGTGAACTCATTAGGCTCTGTACCTGCAAAATTATCAATACAAGAAGCCCCTGTTAAACAAAGAGATAGAAAACATAATAACAATAATCCCTAACTAATCAAAAGATCTTTTTTTTTTCTTAAGGAAAGGAAGATAAAGGATTAGACAGTCAAGTTACACATACGGCTTGGTCATCGGTCTACCTAGTAACCTTACTCTCTAAACCCACACAAGACGGTCAGAAAGAACCAAGGCCCTGAGATTTAGTCATCAACTACAAAATAGGCTACTTCCTTCAGAGCGATTAGAAATGGTTAACTCTTGATAGAATGACCCCCTTGTTCCCTATCTCCGAAATTTTATTAAAAAATAAATAAATGCGGGGGACGAAGCCAAAACCCGTCAAAGGAAAAAAATAATACATCAACGAAAAAAGGAAAGCTCGACGCACTTAAACTCGAATTAAAAACTTTACTCACAACACAAGCAATGTCTCAACGACGCACTTATATAAACTCGAATTAAGAACAATAATACCTGATCTTAACATCTGTACAAGAAGTTTCAAGGCTTCAGAGGCATACCCCCTCTTAGAATAAGCCGAAACCATGGCCGTCCAAGACACAACATTTCTTTCAGGCATTTCGTCGAGCATACGGCCTGCGTCGCCCAAACAATCGCAGTAGTTGTAGAAGATGATCAGCCGGGTTCCGAGATGCACAGGCGGAAGATAACAGGTTCTGATCATGTGGGCATGGACCCTTTGGCCTTCTCTGAAGGCCTTTCGGTTTACACACTCGTTTAAGAGTGTATTGATAAAATTTTTACCACCGCACAAAAAGGGTTAAAAACACTTAAAATACTTGCAAAATAATCAAGGTTATTGTAGTATAATTGGCTCAAGCAAAGTCGTTATCCACATTAATTAATTTAAAAAGATTAAAGTGAAATCAATTCTCAACTAATTAATTTAAACAAAGTTTTTGAAAGAGGTGATTTAATGACCTAAATTAAGGAAAACGAATTTAATTAAAAAGATTACCTAAAAAAACTGCAATTTTAAAGAAAGAGAAAGAAACAATTTTTTTTAGAATTCAAAGTGAGAAATTACTAGGGTTCCGCCATCACCCTAATAATCATATGTAGCTCTTCTAAGATATATCCTACTTGGAAGATATATCCTACTAGTGAGAAATTACCACATGCATATTTTGAAGGTTAGGTTTTCCTAAGATATATCCTACTTGGAACCTCCAACATGGAACGTATATCTAACATGCAACCCGTCCGTGGCGTCCAGATCGAATGTGAACATGCAAGACTCATTAAGTTTTGTGAAAACCTTCTGAAAAACCATATAACCCTTAAAATGTGTCGTCCATCCTAAGAGGTTACACATATTAACCACAAGAAGCCTTAGTCAATTTCAGGGACAGCCCTCCGCCAAAATTGCATCAAATTACTTTTCTAAATATCATAATGGTCGCGAATCACTAAGACACATAGATAGTTTAAAGCATAGTGATTAACAATCCAAAACTTGCATGCATAAATTCATAAGAAAATTAAAAAGGGACTACATATTCTTGCTAAGGATCATGGCATCACCCTAGCAAAGAAGATTAGTTACGCATATTCATAATTAAAATCAACATAATTTTATTAAACTAGAAAAAGAGTGAAAACACCTGAAAGTTTAAGTCTTGAAAATCTCTAAGCTTTAACGAAATTCTTCTCTCAATCTTGCGTACGTTCTCCCCCTCCCCCTAGGTCTGCCAAAAGGCTTATTTATACTACTCCTAATTAAAACCCTCATAGGAAAAGGTTTTCTAAAAGCTAGGAAACAAAATAATAAAAAGATAACTAAAAATTACATGCCTATTATGACTAGGAAATCTGCCTTTCTAGACCTTCAAGACTCCAAAACAGGCCCAAAATGAATCAAATTAAAGATGAGGACCTCCTCTTCAAGTTCCAAGAACAACCCAAGTCCAAAATCCATCATCTTCCAGCCCAAAAAGTCGCAAACAAGCTCTGTAACCCAATTTGCCAGCACTGCGCGCTGACCATAAATTAATTCGCCACGATCAGATGCTTTGGGATAAAATTCTGAAGTTTTGACACAACCTTCTTGACTGACTCATGAACCCGTTCCAATTGGAATCGCTAAAAAATTCCACCGTTTGATTACTTTATGTTCCGAACAAGTCCGCACGTCCTATATTAAAAACATATAACAAAGCATCAAAATCTCATCAAAATAATAACCAAAATATACCAAGAATAGGGAATAATATATAATATAATATTGACTCATCATGTATAGTAGCCGTCGAACTTCATCTCAAGGCCTATAGCGACCATTTCCAACAGAGCTTCTCTCAGTTGACCGTTGGAGCATAGAGATTTAAAATTCTGTGGATTTGGAGGGGAGGAAAAAAGGCAGAGTTGGCGGGCAAATTGGTTGGCCATTTCCAAAAAGGTAACCTTCTAAATTGTTTAGACGGCTTTAAGATCTTCAAGGTCCAAGAGGTTATGTCCCCGTTTTTTTAATTCCTCCCCAAAAAATTATAAATTCTCACGAGATGCGCATACATACATCACGACATGAATTAAACACTAATCTTTTCGTCCCTTTTGTCTATCCTACATGAATAGTCATAATTGATCCATACCCGCGCGCGCAACTAATCTTAGCATACTTCTCACAACTCAAAGTGCACGTGAAAGGAATTTGTAGTGTATTCTGGTTAAAAACCTTTAAAACCATAACATACAAAACAAATCTAGATATTGGTTTTTCTTGGTGGGTGACCAATTGAACAAACATTAAAGCCTTTAATCTCACAAAAACTTTGAACAAAATCCATCACCAACATACAAGCAAAAGAATGACATTATTCAATACTTCTTCCTAATCTCTCTCTCTATGCGCCTCTTTCATTGTTTGTACAAGCCGGAGTGGAAATTAAGCAGGGATATGTTATTTACAGTAGCAGACCTGAAATCCAAAGGATCATTCCACTGCCTTAACGGATCATCGGACCATCTCATATTAACATTGTCAATCACCAAGCCATTGATGTGTTCCATGATGATCCCGGCGGTGCCGTGTTTAACAAGTCCCTGGCATCCCGGTCTGTAGTCTACCAACCCACCAGCATTTTTGGTCCATCTTCTGTAAGTCAGATCCAAGTTAGTGAATCGTAAATCATTGAGAAGCCCGCCTTTAGAACCTGATAAGAATACTCCATTCTCGGAAGTTGAGGTGATATTAACGAAGAGTAGGTTAGAGATTGAACCCTCCTTTGACTTTGAGTGTCGAGGACATGTGGTCACATAGATTGGCTCCGCTCTTCCCCACCAGGATTGATCATAGTATCTTGTGCTCATATTTATGTTTGAGAAGGTAATGTCACTCACATTTCCTGCACAGATGAATAATTAGTAATCTTGTCATACTGAGAGAGCTATGACAGCAAGCTCTAATCAGCCTTTATTTTATCACAACGAAATTCTCTACTGTCAAACGTCAGTAAATTACCAAGTCCAGCTGCTACTTGTTGAACCAATTTGTTAGTTGTTTTCAACTATTAAACCTGTCAATCTTTAGTTTGAACTCAGAAGGCAGACAATACAACAGCCACAGAAAGAAGGAGTTTCGTTTAAGGACAGTCCCCCATAAGTGGTGGTCAATCGTTCATACAAGTGAGACCTACTAGGGACAGACATGCAACTATCGCTGAGAGTTATTCACGGGCTGCTGCAAACTTTCAGGCAGTCAAAACTCCCCAACTTGCATACAATCTAGAGCTACGTTAATCCAGACGCCCAAGAGATAAGTCCGGAAATTTTACATTCAAAGTCCTAGTTGGGTTTAAGCTATCTCATTGTTTACTTTGACAACATGATAAGGTGAAAAATGCATCAACTGATTAAAGATGTCGCGTTATAGTTGTGGTACTTCTTTTCTTTTCTTCTTCGTAACTTAAAAGTAAGAGTCATAACAATAATGCAACAAAATGCTAGAGAATGTATTACCTCCATCGCGTATTTGGAGTCCCAGCCCTCTATGAGAATCCACAATGGTGATGTTGTCGAACACCAGACCTTTGAAATCGAACCAACTAGCGCTGCCAAGTTTGATTGCCGAAGACTTTGTTCGAATCCAACAATTTGTTACAGTCAAGTTATAAAGGGGGCCAGTGTATGTCTTTGGACAGATAGCATCATCTCCAGTATCGATATGGCATCTGCTAATCACTGTGTTATTTGAATCCTCGATATCTATCCCATCATTGTTGGGTGTGTTGAAATCTCCATAAATTGAAACATCTTCAATGGAAATATTCTCAGAATGTACAATGTGCAAGCTGCAAATATGCAATGTTCCCATCAGTTACATTGCATTTCAAACTTGTACAAACAGCAAGCTGATTCGATCTGGACCTCTTTAAACAAAGAAGAGACTAAGTCTCACCAGACCAAATCGCGATGTAATTAATTGATACAACTTAGATAATGAGAAAAAGAATGTCGGCGCTTCAGTGACGTTATATATGGGAGGTTTTCTACTGTGCTCAGGAAATTTTGGCCATCTTGGATTCTTGATCATTGGATCATTCATCAAGGATTTAACAGCTAAAAATTAACGCGTATATAATGCAACAGAGCATAGTAGAATTTTCGTATACATAGTTGCATAATTTATCGGTGTCTTCAATGACATTATATCTAGGAAATTGTTTACTATGCTCTGGGATTTTTGGCTGTATATTAGTCATTAGATCCTTGATCAAGAATATAACTGCATAAAACTTCGGTGTATAGAAAGCAGGAGCATCCTAGAATTTTTGTGTATATAGGTGTATAATTTTTTTTTTTTTAACAAACAAATTATTTGGATAAACTTAGTCTCAAATTAGGCTAACAATAATGTGATTCAAACTTATCTTTGCCAAGAATCGAAACTAAGACCTCTAGAATACCGGCATATATGGTGGTGTAATTGAATACGTAACTTGTAGCTTAGCTACTGGGCATACCCTAATAATTGGACTATAAAATAATCACAACATCCATTTCCATATCCAAACAATCACAGCATCCATTTCCATATTCAATATAAAAAATATATGTAAATAAAAAGAGAAATTTGATTGGAAAAAAACGCACCACCAGTAAGCGGGCTGACGCAGCTTGATATTGGAGAGGTTGACATTCCGGCAATTGATGAAGCCGACAAGCCTGGGACGGCACTCGTCGCCCAAGCAAGCCCCGGTCCGATTCCAGCTCACCATCACATTCTTCCTCTCATCGAACCTCGCCACGAACTTCAACCCCTGACCGTCCACCACTCCGCCGCCGCTGATTCCGACGTTGATCGCGTTCTCCGCCAACACCACGTACCACTTGCTCTGCTCCTTCGGGTAGTCCTCGAGCGTGGGGCCGCCCAGGAGCGTCGCGCCTTCTTGGATGTCTAATACGACGCCGGATTGGAGGCGGATGGTGGCGGTGAGGTAGGTGAGGCCCGAGGGGAAGGTGACGCGGCAGGGGGAGGGGGAGGGGCAGCTGTCGATGGCGGACTGGATGGCGATGGTGTCGTAGCGGAGGCCGTCGCCGACGGCGCCGAAGTCGGCGACGGAGATGGTGGTGGTGGGGTTGTTGGGGAGTTCGATGATGGGTGACGTGGCGGAGTGGGATTGGAGGGGAGGAAGTAGAAAGAGGAGGAATAGGAGCGGGAGAGTGAGTGATTGGATGAGGAGGGGCGGAGGAGGTGGTGGGGCAATTGCCATTTGGAATTGGCTGCTGGCTTTTCAAGTTTGAAGTCAATCGTCCGCTCTCGATGATAATTCTGAAATGGGAAACTCCCCTTCAACGCTTATACAGTTTAGTATGGTTGAGGAGTGTTTTTTAAGTACATAAAATTATATATGTTTGGTAAAAGAAAGCTAGAAGTGCTTCTAGCGCTTTTTAGAGGAAGAACTTGCGGTGTATTATGTGCTTCTTGAACTTCGAAGTCCATTTTTATGTAGCGCTTATATTTTAATTAAAAACTTCAATATGCTAATACAAGTGAGCAACAAATGAAAATCTAATTTGCCTACTAAAGTATAAAAACTATCATTCATGATATTTGAACTCAAAACAACGTACTGTGATAGATGAAAATCTAATTCGGCTGCGTTTAACTTGAACGAACAAGTTTTCAACACAAACGAGCACAAATCCTCGACAAGAGATAGAAGCTACCTCAGCGTCTTAGCCGTGCAATTGCTAAAGTGCAGAAGTATTCATGGTGCACAATGAACAAATATAGTATTAAGCAAGGGTTCCTTCAATGATTTTACAACACGAATCAACTCAATCAGTTCAAAAAATAGGTATTAGATTGAATGACCCTCAGAGTTAGTATATATATACTTATAAGGATAGCATACCAAATCTATTTCCTCTCGAGGCGAGGCAAATCAGGATGTTCTTAACTGACCCTGAAAAATAGAGAGCAAAGAAACTCGGCCATGCATACCGAGACATTTCATCTACTACCTGCTAACTGCTAATACTATACTTTATATGCACATTTCTACCAGTACAACTTAATTTCGTCTTCACATCTCCATCTCCAGGTGACTTGTCTGCAGTTGCTGTACAGAAATACCAAAACCAAGTTAGTATCGTTGTTTCATTTTGCTTTTCGAGTGACATATGAAACAAACTGCACCTCACGTGTATTTTTCATCGATAAATCAGCCTGAAAATGAGCTATGCAAAAGAACTTTGCCAGTAACCTTAAAATCGGTCTAAGGTCTACCTGAGTTTGCTGAACAGTCCCAACTGATGAGGAGGGTTCAGGGGTAATGAAAGTGTGATTTTCTTCTTCCCGCCCCCAACCTGGCTGCTGAAGCGCATCAAAGTGCCATTGCTGTTGATACGGTTGTCTGTTCCTATTGATTGGGACTTCCGGACACATCAGAGGTGTAACCATACTGGCGAAGTTACTTTCCATCAGAGATCCTCTCTGAAAATTGTGACGGATAGAAAAGTACTTTAGTAACAGACAGCATCAACTTTTTAACACTAACTCAAAGAAAGGTTTGACGAATCTAATATTTTTGCATAACTTCATACAATGGAAACCGGAAACAGACACCTAAGCAAGAATGCATGCATAAACCCATACTGAACAACTGATAAAATTATAAAACACAAGGGCAACTTAATAGTTTACCAATTTTACTATGCAATAGTAAGTAAAAGAGCTATACAATACTTACTTCAGCAGCCAATAGACTATCAAAGTTGAAATCAATTCTCGGGTTGACTGCTACAAGTCTCATTGATAAGATCTGAAACAAATGTAAACCAGAATCAGAACATAGCAGCATAACGTAGTTTGAACTTACCAGTTCGATAACAAAAGCATGAGTAGTTAGAAAAAATAGTGGTATACAAGGACAGGATCTAGAGTCTAGATCCATAATGATGCACAACTACTGGCCAAGTTCAAGCCTTTTCATTTCAGTGTCAAAACTATTACTTGAGATGTATGAGATGTGCAGCAGGTCTGACCTCAACTTGACGTTGTAGGGACTGCACGTGACTGATGATTTCATCTAGAACCAATGCTGTTCCTGAAATCTGCAAAGAAAATTTATTTTAGTCAGTGACTATAGAAATTGGAAGCGTAAACTATTCTCAAAAACGGCATACAAATATCAAATGATGCGAGGTATATTAGTTAAAGAACAATTAACAGAAATAGTTAGCTTAACAAGATGGAACGAATGCTGTAACTGGGAAATCCTTCTCGTGATCGAAATGTTCGGCTCCTCATTATATATTTATTTTCACCGTAAAGCATTTTCACTAGATGAGGCCAAAATTAGATTGATATGAGAAAAATAATTCTTTTTCATAATAAAAACATGCTAGTTAGATTCACATTGCATGCACACTAAAAGCATTCTCATCTTGTCAGTTGGAATGAAGTACCAAAGAATTGGCATCAAGAATGGACTGAGTACAGTAGTCAACTTCACTGGAGAATAAAAGAATGACTTGTGAAAACTGAAAAGTGCAATTCCACGAGGAAAACGCATTTGAAACTCGAATATTTTGACGGCAAGATGTAGGCGCAATTGGTGGCTCCAATTATGGATGCAGGTCAAGAAGAATGACTCCATATGCACTAAAAGAAACAACTCGTTGTTTGCAATCTGTCAGCTTCCAGCAGCGTACAGCTCAATGGATCAACTCCAACGAGAGCAGATAGAAATCAATCACATTTGTTTTCTATTATCGAACCTACACCCAAGAAAAGGTAGTATGCTAAATTTTATTCCATATTTTGTTCCTATCCAATTTGAGGAAACTTCACAAAACTTATACCGGAAAATCCCAAAAACTTGCCATCAGCAAAAGGAATCTTAGGCATGCTAGATCTTTGGTTCAGCTCAATCAAGTGAAATGCTAATTGGACTCTCACTCACCCACATCATGATGTCCCACGCAGTTAGGTGGTGAAGGGCAGTTTGTTAAAGGAGCCTTTCTTTTGTCTTCCCTTTTCCGTCATCCAACTGGGATGGATACCAAACTCGTCACAGGTGGCAGTACCATGCACCCTTCACATAGAGCTAGAGGGAACCCCCCATTCAACTTGTGGGACCCACAAATATCTAAATCTGTAAGTTCAACATTGCCCACTAATTGTGGGGTCTCTCCCCCAAAGCACCACAACTCAGTCCAGCTAGCATTACCCCATAAGGGCACATCCGTCTTTTACAACAAAATTCCGCTATTTTACACACTTTGGTATATATTTGTTTCTTTGTACCTCTTATCAAATGAAGAGAGAGATAGAAAGAAAGGGACCAAGAGACATGAGAGTGTTTCTCCGGTTGGACATGGCAATATGTTTGCGGTCCGCCGCCTTACACCAGAGTTCAAATATCTCCATTTTAGATTAATTTGGAACTAGAAGTCTCATTTAGACGAAAAAAAAATACAAATTATAACATACAAAACAAAATGAAATTTCGGCACTTAGTACTATGGCCTAGTAATATTGCTTTTTACTTGTGAGTAAGAAGTCTTAGGTTCAATTCTCACCAAAAGCGAATTTGAACCACATTATTGCTATCGACCAAAAAAAAAAAACCATATTATTGCTAGCCTATTGTGAGATTAAGCACATCCCCTCCCCCTTAGTATAGATAATATCGTTTGTTAAAAAAAAAGTTTTTTTAGCCAAAATGGTCCCTGAGATTTGCATAACTCCTCACTTTAGTCCCTAAGATTTGAAGTTGCTAAAATTGGTCCATGAGTTTGTCCACAATCAATCATTTTAGTCATTGCGTGAAAAATCTAAATAAAATAAGGATAAAATGACAAAAACACTCTTAATTTTGGTCAAATCATTTTGGCCTATTATTTATTATATTACGGATAATTTTGTCATTTTGATTAAACATAATCTTTCACCGAAAGACCAAAACGATTGAGGGTGAACAATCTCAGAGACCACTTCTATTTATTTCAAATCTCGGAGACCAAAATGAAGAGTTAGACAAATGTCATGAACCATTTTGACTAAAAAGCCAAAAAACTAAATGAAATTTCAGATGACAGAATTAACCTTAAAAAGGACTCGTCACCAAGCCCAGTACACACCCGATTTCATCTTTGTAGTAAGAGAAATAAGAAAAAAGTACAAAGAGAAAGAAAAAGTATAGAGAGAGAAGTGAAAAAGACCGTGAGAGGAGAGGAGGGAGGAAAAACAAATCAGAGGAGAGAATCACCATCACCACCCTCACCCCACCACTACAACTTTTCCATTTTCTCAAATTTTTCTCCAAATTATAAAAACAAAAAAAATTAAAAATTAAACTGCATTGAAATTACGGAAATGCCACTGGGACAAGCCCAGAGAGCACTTTTCTTGGTAGAAAAGCAAGGCACTTTTGTGAAAAGGCAACAAGGACAAAACCGTTATTAAGAAAAGCACATAATCTTAAAAATCCCCAATCAACCAATTAATCAAAAGATTAAGATCCTAAAAGTCAATCAAACCTTATTGCATCCTGGGACCAGCTCCTGCAGCAGCTTCATCCTCGCATTAATCTTCTCTCTCCTTGCCTGTATAATCCCAAAGTATTTAATTAATTAGCAAAAAATATTTGATTAGTTAAAATTAATTGTGGGTTTAATTAATTAAAGAGGATTGATTACTCGCTCTGCTAAGCTATGGCTGTCCGTGGCTTGACCGCGACGAGCTCGAACATGAACGTACGGCATCTTCTCGGCGTCCTCTTTGATTTCGGTCTTGCACTTCTTCGTCGGGGCCTTAATCTGAATTTCACCAAGTCAGAGGGGTTCAATTCGAATTTTACCGATCACTTCGAAAAATTCAGCAAAATTTCCGAAAAGGGAACCCTAGAAACCCTAATTCGACGGGAATTACCTTCTTCTCTCGCTCCTTTCTCTTACCCGAGGTCCTTTGGTTGTTTTTGGTCAAGTCAAGCGTCAGCTGCGACGAGCTACGGTTCGAATCGGTCTCGGCCGGCTCGGTCTTCACCTTCTCCAATTCGGCGCCGGAGTTCGACAGTGCGGAGTTTGTATCCGGCGAGCCATCTCCGGCAAAGGTCGAGAACTTGGCGGCGCTTTCGATTAGGATGGGGTTGGTAGGGAAGGTGAGGCTGGAATTGAAATTGAAAGGAAGGTGCTGGACGAATGGCGCTTGTTGGGGATCGCCGGAGACGGCAGCCGGCGGCGGAGCGGAGTCGGGTTCCGTCGAGAGGTGGAGAAGCTCCATGGCTTGGGTGGGCGCAAGTTCTAGAAGCGCGGTGAAGGAGCTGGCGTTCTCCGGCGCTGTCATGAGTCGATGGATTTCTTCTCGGAACTGGAGGGACTCAAGCTCGGGTCCTGATAAAGTGGATCCGGGTACGGTTGCTCCGGTTGGGTCCATTGAATTAGGCGGCAAATTGAACTGAAACAGAACTCAATTCCGTGGCAAATTCCCAAAATTTTCAACTCAGACAAAGTGTTGGAAAAACCCAGTAATTTGATTGCAGTCTTGGGAAGAACAGTGGACTTCGGAACTGAAATTGGGTAAGAGAGAGAGAAACGAGTGTAGTTAGCAAATGTGGGCAATTGGGCAAGTGGGTAGAGATATAATGAGGGGGGAGAGAGAGAGAGAGATGGCTATGGCGGTCAAAATGTTATCTGTGCGTTGTCTGAGAGAGCGTCTGGGTGTTGGTTCTGAAGAGAGAGAGGGACGAGAGAGATTAGGTGTTCTGGGGCATTTCAAGTATTGCGAAAGCAACGTTGCTTATTTTGGGTGTCCTGTTTTTAAATTATACGGGTTTTCTTACCCTCCATTCGTACAGTTCGTTGAGGGCTGAGCTGAGCTGAGCTGAGGAGAGACAGAGTGAGGAGAGAGAGGACTAAAAACGAGGAGGAAGAAACGGAGAAATGGAGGGGACCACTACTATTTGCCAAACGCTGCCTCCATTTTCCCTTTTCTTTTCCTCTTCCTTTTCAATTTTTTTCTTACCTGTTTCGACTTTTTCTTTATTTTTGTACATGCATTTCTTTTTCGTTCAACATTTTTATTATTGTCATTTAGTACTACGATTTAATTGTATTTTTTTATATTTGAACTTGTAAGTAAGAGATCTTAGGTTCAATTCTCATCAATGACGAATTTGTATCACATTATCACTAGCCCATTTGCTGTTAACATAAAGGTCGAGTTTGGGCTTCTTCTCACAATGAGCTAGCAATAATGTGGTTCAAATTCGTCTTTGACGAGAATCGAACCTCATGTCTCTCACTTATAAGTGAATTATAAGTGAAGAGAAATATTACTAAACTATTGTTTTATATAAACCTATACAGGTCTGTTTGGTATTCTACTTGAATCCAACTTTTTTAACTCAAAAACAATTTTCAAGTTTTAGAACTTAAAAACTTGTTTGGTATAACTATTTTCAAAAACTAAACTGAAGACTAACTAAAAAATATAGTCTATTATCTAAAAACATAAAAAGTGAGTTTTTAGAGTTTTTAATCTTAAACTCACTCCTTTCTTTTTTCTTCCTCCCCTCACTCCAAATCTATCTCTCTTTTCTTCTTTCTCTCATCTTCTTTTTTACCTTTTTCGTCTCTCCTCCAATCTGATGTCTTCATTCTCTCGGTTCTTTCTCTCACTCCTCTTTCTCTCTATCTCATCTTATCCCCTCTCTTCTTTCCATTTCCTTCAATCATCTCTTACTTTCTTTCCTCATCTACTTTCTTTTCTCCTCTCTCCTCTTTCTCCCTCTCCTACGACCCCCTATTTTTAGATCTCTTTGTCTAGTTTAAGTCGTAAAATTTAAAAATTTTAAATCGCAAACCAATCAAGTTTTTTAGTCTTAAAGAAAATTGTTTTCAAGAAATGTTTTGAGAAATGATAAAAATTTTCAAATAGGATACCAAACAGGCCCTAAATAACTTGGTCTATTTACAAATATATAATCATGAACAAATCGAGTTAGTCTCAAGCACGAACAATTTCAATTAACTGAGAATGAAAAATAATTTTTGTTTTATACTTTTTCGTTTTTAATAGAATTTTTTTCTTTAAATGTCATATAAACTTTTATTTTATTTTATTTTTTTTGTAAAAAGCACATAATTTGTGCTTCTTGCATAAAACACTTCAAGTGCTTTTAGAACCCAAAAATATTTTTTACTAAAAGCATTTTTAGTTATTTTAAAAACATTTCCAAACAAGCCAACAATTACTTCTCTATTTTCCTTTATGAGGAACAAAAAATAATCAAGAAAATTATGAAGACGACACGTGGACTTTTGGTTTAAAATGACAAAATTACCCTCGAGACACATCGGGAGTCCCACGCGCATTCAACAGACAATAACAGCTCAATCAAGGTCAAAGGTGACCAAAATGGTATTTATTCAAACTCTCTCATCACTCCTCATCAAATCATCACCCACAAGGTAACACGTAATTATTCTTTTCAAATTGGGAATATTTGCCAAATTTTAATTAATTACCTAATTAATTGATTAATTACCTAATTGATTGCAAGATATTATTTGGCATAATATCTTGCAATTAGAGCCAATTTCCACCATAAGTGGCCGGTCCCTATTTCTCCAAATAGGGTTAGCCACATCCTTATAAATAGCCCCACATTTCTCCAAAAACCTAAGTTCAATTCTCTCCAAAAAATTCTCTAAACACTTTCTCTCAAATTCTAACTTTGGTGTCGAAGATTCTTCGGCCAAAGCCCCCCATTCATCATGGGCGTGTGAGGCTCTTGGCCTTAATCTTAGGGATTATTGTTTTGCAGGTGCATTTTCGTCAAAGGAGAAGACGACGAAAATTTGCATCGACAAATTGGTCCTTTCATTGAGAGCTTGATTCACACGCTCGAATAAGACTCTTGTATTCAACGTTTCTAATTTTTCTCCGTTCATTTGTAGATTTTCCTACACGTTCCTACACCTAGAATTTTTTATAAATTCTTTGAATAACCCTGGGGAAGAAATACGATGACAGAAAAATTATGAAACAACAACAAAATGCGCTCCCTACAAATTTGGGTTTTCACCCACTCGACGGATCATGGAACAACGACGGCTGCCACCACCCGCTGCCACTACCATCGCCCAATCATCCTTGTTTTAATCCTGCTGCAGCAAATCAGAAGACCAGTCCATACCCGTTGAATCCCAGTGTGAGCAACCTTTGCGGCACATCCAAGAGAAGTCCACGCGGTGCATGCCCAGAGCTCCAAGCACGCAAGGTGATTCATTCAGCAGATCTATTGGTGCAACTCTAGCCAATGGCTAAGCCAAAGCCGGCCTCTAGCGCACATTTGGAAGCCCAAAGCGCACAAGTCCAATAAGCAACAGGCGACAACAACGAGCCCAAGCCCCAATGCACAAGCATCATCCATGCGAGCCCAGCGCCAATCTTCCAAAGGCCCATTCAACACGAGCCACGCTCCAACGCATCAGGACCTCCCATGTACCAGCTTGCAACCACGCAGGCCAGGCTACATTGCCCAATCCAGTAGCACCCAATTGGAGAATAAAGGTGGCAGGCCCTAGCGGCCTATTTTCTACACCCGTCTGCGCGTTCCTGACCAGGTCTGTGACTCCTAGCGCTCATACAAGCCTATTTTTGGCTATTTTGAACCATTTTTCAACATTCCAAACCTATTTTTCAATGTTTCATACCCTTTTTTTTGTTTTTATACAGATTTGGCTCATTGAAGCTCAAAATCTAGTGCCCGGAGTCCATTACACTTCCACTACTCAAGGAGACACATACCGTCCAAGCTCTTCCAACCTAAATGACGAACAACACTTGTCTCGACAAGTCATAGAGTTGACAAGCGCCCTCGCACAGTAGAAGACCTTGGTGAATCAGCTTTTGCAACGCACCAAGATGCAATGTGCCCTAAAAAAGGTGTCCCGAAGTAGGACAAGGGCAGACGACGAACCTCTTCAGCAATGTCCTGGTAAGCAGCCACTCGACTAGTCACAAACCGAGCGTTCTGGCAGTGTACACTCCAGATTGGGCCCCCGAGATAGCATATACTCTCGTCTTAGCGCGCGAATGAACGTGCACTTTCGGTTAGTCCCACAGACGAGCATACACTCATGGTTGAGGTCATACTCCGATAATCAACATGAGCAACCTTCCAAACGAAGTGTTCACTCACGCCTAGGCCAGCAAAGAGCATCATCTACCTCACATCGAAGTAGGCAGCATGACAGATGGAGAGAAGCAGTCATTAATCAGGCTCAAATTTAACCAGCAACATGCGAAGAACTCGTTCGCCTGCTAGGAGCGTACCACATGTACCGCAACCGCGGCATAGACGAGTGGAATACATGGAAGAGCAACCTAGACCAGCAGGTCACGACTGGGGGCAGCCGAGAGCTCTAAGACCCCAACAAAGGCAAATTCAGGAAGAAATAGATAGGCTCTTGATAAAGCAATTCAGCGATTTCCAATGCAACGAGGTCACCGACGAGGCACTATGATGGGACATGACCAACATAAGTAGGTCACCCTTCACGGACGAGATCACACAGGCAGAACACTATAAGGACACACTCAGAAGCAAGTTTTGTCCTCGTCACCCCAGAAGATTCTACATAGGAGCAACATGTACCCGCAATTAAGCACCACATCTTGCTGGGCGTCACACGGCCCCAACCGACCCTTGCTTCATAATTTAGCTCTAGAATGGCCCAATACCTGTAATCCTGCTATATGTAACATGGCCCTAACTCCATGGCTCTTTACTAGACCTTCAAGCTTAGCTAACGACGCTTCAAAGGCAACCGAGCACACCTTAACCATGCCAACTTCACCCAACGGAGACTTCTAGCATTTTCACATCGACGACGCATTCGTCTACAAAAGCTCAGGAGCAGGCGTGGTCCTTGTTACCCCAGATGGTTCGTTGCTCGAGCAAGTGTTACCCCAGATGGTTCGTTGCTCGAGCAAGCGATCACTCTAGGCTTCAAAGCATCTAACAACGAAGCAGAGTGCGAAGCCCTACTAGCAGGCCTCCGAATGGCAAAAGACTTGGCGATGAAAAAGCTTACAATTCATCTTAATTCCCAGCTAATCATCAACCAGATTATTGGGGAGTACACGGCAAAACACCCGAAGATGATGCAATACTTAGATAAGGTACGAAAGCAACTTGAGGCATTTCAGACTTACACCCTCACTTAAATTATGCGGGCAGACAACGCCCACGCGGACGCACTAGCCAGCCTGGGCTCCGACCTTGACCACCAACTCAAACGCACTATTCCGATGGAGTATCTAGACAAGCCAAACATAAACAGCCGAGGTGTCACAAGTTAGTACAACTCCAAACTGGCAAGATTTCATTATAGACTATCTGGTCAATGGCACACTCCCCATGGAAGGATTGGAGTCTATAAAGCTCCAAACAAAGGTAGTATGCTACTAAATGTGGAACGGCATTCTCGTCCTAAGATCCTACACAGGACCACATATTTGCTGCCTAACGTCTCCCGATGACCTAAAGGTTCTAAGCTCAATCCACAAAAGCATTTGTGGAAATTAGTATGAATGTCGATCCTTAGCACAAAGGCTCTTAATGCAGGTAACTACTGGCCTACTATGCATTAAGACCCTAAGAAGTTAGTACAAATGTACGACTGCTGCCAACGCTACAAACCGGTACCATCACTCCCTGCCAGCAAACTACACATGCAGACGAGTTCTTGGCCGTTCATGCAGTGGGCAATCGGCTTGGTAAGGCCAATGTCGCCTGCTACTGGGGGCAAATACATGATAATTGTGGCAACTGACTACTTCACCAAATGGGTAAAAGCACAGCCCATGACAACCACAACTCAGACGAATATAGAACACTTCATATGGAGGAACATCATTTGCCGATTTGGCATTCCTCAATCCATCGTCACAGACAACGGCTAGCAATTCGTAGGCAAAGATTTGGCAAAGTTCTTCCAGAAATATGGTATCAAGCAGCACATGTCCACGTCGAGGTATCACCAAGGCAATGGGCAGGCCGAAGCATCCAATAAGACGATTCTCGACTGCCTTAAGAAATCCTTTTTCGACAAGAAGGGAAAATGGCCAGACAAACTTTCCGGATGTCGATGGGCATATCGCACAACCAAACGACGATTAACCAGTGAGACTTATTTCTCTTTGGCATTTGGTTCAGAAGCAATCATTCATCCCAATGTCATCATGCCAAGTAACAGCACTTTACTGCCAAGTATCGAGCAAAACAGAAATGAGATAGCCACAAACTTAGATTTGGCAGAGGAAAAACGCAAGAATGTCATCACCTGCATCACAGCCTACCAGCAGCAGCTCCTCTCCAACTATAACAAAAGGGCCAAGATCCAACAGTTCCAGCCTGGAGATCTAGTCCTAAGAAAAACCTTCATCACTGCCCGCAATGAAGGCTCCAAAAAGATGGATCACATCTGGGAATGTCCGTACAAGATCAACAGAGTAGGCGACAATAGTAGTTACACCATCGCCACCATGAACGACAAACAGATCGAAAAGCAGTGGAACGCCTACAATCTAGGGAAGTACCATGCGTGACCTCCCGCTACATCAAAGCCTGAAGACTCAAGCAACACGACAAGCATCACCTCGCAAGCCAAAGACTATCTAGTTGTTATGCAGTTCCTACCTTACAGCCAAGTTTTCGTTCGTTTCACTTGTTTTTCAACTAGGAATTCAGAAATAATCTACACTTGGCTCAGCTGTATGCTTACAACAACTGATCACTCATGCAATTCTTAGAGACTTATCACAGAAATTGCACCCCTTTGGGGACCAACCATGCTCTTTAGTGCGAGAAGGTAAACCAATTCCCCGACACCCATATAGGTTTGTTCTCCAATGCGGAAGGATAAACTTACACTCCGAATATCCAAACGTGGATGAGTCGGGCTGCCCTAGTGTAACTAGGTGCACGATGGCTTGTGCTGGGATTCTTAGAAGTAGCCACAATGGTCTTTTTCAAGGCTTAGTTAACAGAAGGATTTTGGGTATCTTGGTCTAATTTATGGGGAACCGAGCCTCAGAGATAGATGAGGCACATTACACAGTATACCTTATGGACGGCTACTCTGGAACCTTAAAACTACTACCGAGTGCACTAAGGTAGCCTACGATTTCCAGAAGATTGCCTATGGCTTGCCTTTTGGGCAGTAAGTCGCGCTAAACTTATATAACCACGCATTTTTGTGAAAGGTTAAACAAGTTAGCATGCATATACGAAGCTTTATCCACTGCCAACATGCTACTTAGTCGATAAGCTTCACCTCTGCCTAGTGCGGAATGATCGTTTAGATCTACACTAATTCCTAAAGTGTTGTGATACTTGCTACGCAACCCACAGAACTGGTTACATAAAAAACAAGGAGTTCTCTCAGACCATTGCTTACGAAATTCCTTACAACCGCATACTTTTGATATGAAAGGTTAGCGAATTTCATAACCCAAAAATCTTTAGTATGTTGTGATGCAGGCCACACAGCTCAAAGGATTGAAGAAAGCCAAGGTTAACAGCCAAGTTGTCACGCAGACTCGCCTGCTTCTGTAAGTAAGACGTCCGGCTGCCGACCATATGATTAACAGCTTTTCAAAAGTTCTACACCAACATTGATGGCTACATAGGCTACACGGGCCTGTCTGCTTATAGAAAAGTAGCACGCATGTCGCTAGTGTAAGGGTCAAAGGTTGGGCGTAAACAAAAGAAGCGAAGATGAAGAAAAGTGAAGGAACAAAGTTTATTAAATTTTCTAGCAAAATTGATAAACAACTAGCAAAGGCCGAAGGAGTTCAAGCACAGCAAAAGGTGATAGGAGCATATTTATGCGACTTAGTTATCTTGTTTTCTTGCATATATGTTGTTAGTTCTTAGTTATTTTAGTGTTTTAAGCTATTTTCGTGTGTTTGTAGGTCCAAAGGGCTAAAGGAGCAAGAAAGTGCATTTTGGTGCATTTTGGAGTAGTTTTGGGCACTAAATGGATTGCACATGCTTGGAGCTAAGTGGATGGACGAAATTGAAGATCAAATGAGCTTAGGATCAAATGAAGAATGAAGAGTTCAAAATTGGAAGCCAAAGTTTCTAAAGTTGGAAGTTTTTATTCTTGGAGGTTTCCATTCTTGAAAGTTTTTATTCTTGGCTTGGAAGTTTCCTAATCATTCCTCACCTATGTTCCAACCACAAAAGGGTTCCAAAACATGTTAAGTTGCCTAATTACATGTTTCTAGAAGTCTTAGAACCTTTCTATGAGGTTGCCGTACCCCTCTATCCCTTTCCCCTTCCTTGCCTTGCAAGGGAGGCCTTTCTTCCCTAAATTCTGAACCAAAACACATTCCCCTTTTGTTTCCTAACCTTGCCGCACAAGGGAGAGGGTTCTTTCATATTTTTTGCCTTAAAAGCACATTCCCCTTCCTTTAAAGCCCTCTGCCGCATATCCTTACTTTTTTTCTCTAGGATTCTGAGTTTATTTCCCTTCTTCTAAGGGATTTGAATTAATTTTTGTTAACTAAATTAAGTTAGGGTTTTGATTTCCTTTTAGCTTTAAAAATAAAGTCCCTTGCCGCAGAATATATCATTCATTCACTTCCATACACATTCTCTGAACCCTTTGCCGTACCATACACTTATCCTAACCATAACCATACATTCTCCTATCCATTCTTCCATACAAACAACCATCCAAATCACCACCAATCCCTTATGCCGCAGCAAAGGAAGTGAAGGAAAGTTCTTGGACGTGCTTGCTGTTCAATTTGGATCGCTGGAGCGTTTATGTGTTTTCTTTCTTTTGTTTTCAATGTATAAATCTGTTTACCTTTGTTTTGCGATTATGAGGAACTAAGCCTTTTGGCTAGGGGGCTATTCAATACCATGATTATACTTGCATTATGAATTGATTACTTTCAGTTGTGATTTCATAAATTGTGAATTCAATTTGCTTAACTGTTTGATTGATAATTTATTCTTGTATGTTGATTAAGAGTGCACTCTTAGTTTTCATGCATGAATTTGATGCTAGAATATAAGGGAATTTCACCTAATCGTTATGAACTTATATTCATGTGTAGTGGAGGTCGCTTATAAAGGATCGCGTTAAGTGAATTCTTGGCAAGAGTATCATACTCATCATAGTTACTAATGCCTCGTCAATGCTTATAGTTTTCATAAACCTTAATGATCTTTGATTGTATCTCTATTGTGCTGTTCACGTAGGGAACTTTTAGAGAATGTTTTGAATTGTTGTATGCGTTTTCCCATCCAATTCAATAACTTAAGGAAAACTTGAGGGTTAATTTAAGCGTACCTAATTAATCTGGGGTGTTGAGTTTCATGGTTTATCGAAACAACAACTGAAAATTGGTTTGTATGCAAGTGTGTCATGTGTGGAGAAGAACCCTCTAGCTAGCCCATCATCCATCAATTTACCCAATTTCGTCCAAGCTTTGTCTAAGTTTACAATCTGTTTGTTTTCACCTTAAATTCGTCTAAACCCCAATCCCCTTTACTTTCTTGTGTCAATTAGGTTAGAATCTACCCAACTTTGTGTTTTTAATTGTTTTGAGTCTTTATAGTTCCAAATTCGTCCAAATTCATCCCTAGAGTCTGTTTTGAGTCTATTAGCTTGTTTTAAGCTGTTTTGAGTCAATTTAGTTGTTTTGAGTCATTAGAGTCTAGTTTTGCATTCTTTGAGTCTAGTTTAGTGTTTTAAACTTAGTTTTACGTTTTTAAGTCAGCTTCAAGTGTTTTAGCAATCCCTCATAATCCTCAGTCCAGAACGATACCTACTTGCATCTTTACTACAATTGTCAACAAGATGGTTTAGTTTGTATGTTGTTTTACATTGCATCAAAAAGCAACAGTGAAAACAAAGAAAATCCTAAAGGCTACCTAGAAGACTACTTTTCAGCAGCTTGGACATCCCACCACTACTCGGTCGCCACACCTTCAGCAGCCGCGACGCTCTCAACAGTGGCATCATTCGGCGCTTCACCCTAGGCTGCCCCAGCCTAGGCACTAACTTCCCCGACTACTTCACCAATGGAAGCCTCAAAAGTAAAGGCAAGCAAGTTTTCCAGAGAAATAGATAAGGTTTCGAAGTCTTTCCCAGCAAACTCAAAGTCAAACGACCTACTAAAGAGATGATCTACGTAACCCAGTTTGTAGAAATCGGCCTGACTCTGAACAAGTGAAGCCTCGAGCCCTTCAGCTGCTCGTTCTCCTTAAGCAGACCAACACGGATGCGTTACAACTCATCAACTTCTTTCTTCAAACTTTCGTTGATCTTCAGTGCACCTTGGAGTTCCAACACTTAGGGTTCAAGCCTATCGACGATCTTCTTGAAATGGATCACTTGATTATAAGCATTAATGAGCTCTTCATCCTTTGCGTAAGCAGCAGAACGAAGCTCAAAGACGGCACGCTCAAAATCTTGAATCTGAGGTAGGTAACATCTAATCTCATTCTCTGCACTTTCATACTTCACTTGGATCGCGTCAAGCTTAGTCTTCAAGTCAACGATCGATTGGCAAGCGATCTCAAGCTGCAGAGAAGTGGGGGTAGAGATATTAGACCCCTTCAAAGCGACGAGCTCAGACTCCATCCTCTTGATCTTCTCGACTGAGGAATAATTTTTCGCTGCTATAGTCTTTGCCACTTCCTTGGCAGCCTTGGTATCCTCTTGGTCAATGAGCATATACTCAACTACCAGAATCACCATTTTCTGCATCATAGCAAGCAAAGTAGTCCTTCTATATTGAGTTGAATGCTTCGCAAAGGAACTTGGGGAAATAATCCTTCTTACGCCATCAACAAGCTTCGCACACGCGTTCATGTCTTCAAGAAGATTTGGCTTAAAAAACACACAGATCTCAGCAGCCTATCCAGAAACAGGCTTGGTGGATTTCTCACAACTGCCTACGCTAGCAGTTTCTTCTTTCGCAACAAGCAAACCAATCTCAGCAGCAAGAAGAATAGGACTTGGCGCCACTTAAGCAGCAAAGTTCACCTTATCGCTCTTCATAATAGCAAGCCTTTCCAAAAGTGAACTGGACTTAGCTCCCAACGGACATCTTGATACAGACTTCAGCACTAGGGGCATAACAGAGCCTATATGCTAAGCAATCCTATCAGCAATCATACTAGCCATTTTCAGCATGGCAAACGTCACAGGCTCAGATCTAACAGCTTCATTTTTCTTCCCATTAGAAGAAGTCAAGTCAATTACAAGCCTTTCGGCAGCATGCGGACTTTTACAAGCAACAGAGGAAGTCTTCAGTCTTTTCTCAACTAGTATCTCTTGAGCAGGCGGGGAAGTTCATAGTAGACTTCACAACAGTGATCAGACGAGCCAATTCATCCACCTTGATCATCTTTATCTCTTCTCTCGGGAGTAGCCCACCTTTCTTCGGGCAAAGAGGACTAAGCAACCAACGCCATTCACGGTACTCAACATGAGAGCTTAACCCATGTTGGTTTTTTCCTCATTTTTTTCTAGCAAGTAGAAGGCCTGCATGCCAAGCATTCCAGCAGCTCATGAGGCCCACAAATTTCTCATTTCTCTCAATCGCCAGCCTGGCCCACATCAGGTCCAAAAGCCCAAAAGACATGAGCCATGTGACTCATCTAGCATTGCGCCCCAACGCCACATTCCATGACCCCAACCGCACAGCTGCCCTTGGCTTTAGAAAAGCCGAGCCGTGGTCCCTGCCACAACACTCCTTAGCCCATGCCGAGCCGACTCCTGGCCCCTGCCAGCTGACGTGCCGCACCACCCCGACGCCTGTCTTGCAACAGCACTATCTAAGAAGAAGGTAAGGAAAATTAAATTTTTCTTACCTCGGTGCAGCGCAGAAAAGACGAAGAAAGCAACGAAAGACGATCCTTTGCACGGGCAAGTGTAGAAGATTGCTAGGGGAGGGGAAACAAATATCCTCTAGCTTTCTCTCTCTTGTAGGGTAGAATAAATTGCTCTCTGAACTTGATTTAATCATCTACTTAAGGTAGACTTAAATAGACTTTAGAATTGATTTATTTCTATTTCCTAGAAGGATCTAATTTCCAACTAATGTGGGAATCTACATCAAAATAGGAAACAATCTTATGTTTCTTAAAGCAAGTTAAGATCTCTACACCTGATGCCTTTTCCTGCGAGCAGCTCAACAGGTGTGGAGGCATTTGTGGAGCCAAAAATAATCAAGAAAATTATGGAGGCGGCACGTGGACTTTTGGGTAAAAAGGATAAAATTACCCTCAAGATATACCAAGATTCTCACGCGCATGCAACAGACAATAACGGCTCAATCAAGGTCAAAGGTAATCAAAATGGTATTTATTCAAACCCTCGCATCACTCCTAATCAAATCCTCACCCACAAGGTAACTCCCAATTATTCTTTTCAAATTGGGAATAATTGCCAAATTAATTGATTAATTACCTAATTGATTGCAAGATATTATTTGGCATAATATCTTGCAATTAGAGCCAATTTCCACCATAAGTGGCCGGTCCCTATTTCTCCAAATAGGACCGGCCACACCCCTATAAATAGCCCCACATTTCTCAAAAAACCTAAGTCAAATTCTCTCCCAAAAATTCTCTATACACTTTCTCTCAAATTCTAACTTTGGCATCAAAGATTCTTCGGTCAAAACCCCCTATTCATCGTGGGTGTGTGAGGCTCTTGGCCTTGATCTTATGTGTTATTGTTTTGCAGATGCACTTTCGTCAAAGAAAAAGACGGTGAAAATTTGCATCCACACTTTACACAACCATAAAAATTGATCTGTAAATAGTCGTCAATGGGAGAATCCCATCCATATTATATGAATCTTATATCTTATTATTATTTTTAGTTTAATATAATGTATTTCCCATTATGAAATACAAATATTCTTCCAAACAATTGTCCAGTCTTTTATTTATAGGTTTATTTTTATTTTTATTTACAATAAATATTTTTCATTGACCTTTATAACATGTAACCGTACTGAAAGTGGTCAAACCGCAAATGAGGTGTACAGTGCAGTGCGGTGCAGTGGTTGGATGGTAGGCCTTGGGGCCGTAGAATCGAATGATATGTATGCCGGGTCCCATAGGGCGGGAACCGCCCAAGAAGCCAAAACCCGACACAGTCAGAAGAAGACGACCCGTCGCTTTCTTGCATTGATAATAATTACTGCCCAGTAATAATTGTAATAATAATTCATTAATTATATTTACCCCATTTGTGTGTACACACAAATTATTAGTAGTTACAGTGAAATGAGGATTCTCTCTATATTCTTTTTTTGAGTATTCCAATGATCTTTTAATTGTATCGGTTTATTGTATATTATACGGTCAGTTTTCGTCAGATACTATTTGTATTCATTTTTAAATAAAAAATTTAAAATAATTTGACCGTACGATTTATGATGAAGAGATACAGTTAAAGGATTCCGAAATCCTCACAAAAAAAAGATTTTGAGAAGATCCTCGTTTATTACAATGTAGTCTAGTGTCCTCAGTCGTCGTCAACGTAGGGTGGGCGATTAAAATGCAATGTTCTAAAAATCAATCTAGGCACTAGACGGCAGCCAACAGTCGCGCTTAACTCCAAATCAGCTACAAAATCAGAGAGCACATTAGGCGAGCGTTGGACGGGATTAGGCGGGACTAGGAGGAGATATGCAAGTCTAGGTAGAGATGGGCGGAGACTAATCGGGCTTATATGAAGACGTCGGAATATGCAATTTTTTATGTTGTAAAGTTGGCTTTGCGAAGAAGATGACTCTGTTCCAAACCTTACTTTGCACGATTCAATTAAGATGGTCCCACCATCTTTTATCTAGGAAAAGGATCTATAGTTGCAGCCTCCACGTTTTCTTTGAATGGTCCCCACCATTTTTTTTACTACTTTTTATACCCTTTTCTTTTTCTACTCTTAACCCCGTTATTACTTTTCTTTTCTTTTTTTATATATTTTTTTGTTGTAATGTTTTATTATTTTTTTTTTTAAGATCATACTATATGTATTTTTATTATGTACTTAAAATGCTAAAGCTCTCGCTTAAAAAAAGAACATATTATTTAATGTTTAAATTTGATTATCTTATAATTCTAAGTGAAATTATGTATATTTTAGATATGAACAAACACTTATTTATATGATATATAATAAATTTACTTAAATCTGCTGAATATGTGGTTTTAAATTGTGAGTTTGTTGTACATGTGTTATCCTATAATACTCCTCACTATAGTTATATGGCACATATGCTTAATGTGTTTTTAAATTTTGGACTTGTTGGATACTCTTTTTGCATTTTATCATTATTTTATTATCTTATCCATGGATTTCATACAAGTATAATTTTTTGTGAGTGTCAATATGCACTTATTTACAAGATATACAAAAAATTTACCTAAATCCACCTAGGCGCTAAGCGCTAGCCCGCCGCCCGACTAGCGCCTAGCGTTTTTTAGAACTTTGTTAAAATGTTAATTTACTTTACCACATATTTACTGCCTGGATTTTTTTGGTTTTGTAATAATTTGGTGCAAACCATTTGGACCACCACTAGCTTCTGTGATTTAGTGCTCAGGTCATATGAGCAAAGGTTTGTCTCGTGTGATGAAAGGATTGTTATCTACAACAATATTGACAGCTCAATTTACGGAAATATCGACTGTTGATTGTCAATTGGATTAATGTAAATTTATTTCAAAACTTGAAACGTTTAAAGAGAAATATTAAAGATATTTTCTTAAAAGTGAGACTCTTCATAATTTTTTGTCATCTTATGTCTTTTGTTCAATGTTCTATAAAGTTAGCACCGAAATTGAAGTTAAACTGTGAGGTGTTAGAGAGTTTATAGAAAGTCTTGCTTTGAGAGAGTCTCCTTAGCATTTCTCATTTTTAAATGAAGTTTTCGAAAATGTTTAATCACTCGACAATGCATGATTGCATGTACAAGACAAATAAACGTAGTGAAGCATGATTCATAAGATAAGTAAATTAGACATGTAAGGTCTTTACCAAAATAAAAATAGACACAAGTAACGTGTTAAAACTTAAAGCATACAAAAATCGCACATTAGAATATCGACAAAACTAAACGTCTTATTTTCAGTGGTTCCACACATGTTGCACTAGTATATTATAAGATGAAAGTTGAGGATTAATATTAATGTGGTTAGTAGTACGTCATTGCACATTCATCCATCTCGCTAAATGTTTAACAAGATATCAAATAGAGTTGTTTAAATGGACCCAATCGAGATTGTAAAAACAAATTTAAATATTGTCGAATGTGCATTTTGTTAAATAGGAAGATGGGGACAAATTTAAATTTAAATTTTCTATATAACAGATATTTGTTATTCTTGCATTGCATTTTTTATACCGTAGTTTTGCAGTGGACTAAGTCGAATTGTAGGGCTCGTTTAGAATTGTTTTTAAAATGATTGAAAACACTTTTGATGAGAGTACTTTTGGAACCAATTCTTAGTAAAAATGCAAGTAAATCATAGAAAAGCACTTGAAGTGCTCGCTGCTAGAAGCATATAACTGGTGTTTATTGTAGAAAACACTTTCAAGTGTTTTTGAGTTCAGTGTTTTTGAAACCCAAAAACATTTTCAACAAAAGCTTTTTCAGTAATTTTAAAAGTACTTCCAAACGGCTACTCAGTACTACGGTCTAGTGGTATTCCTTTTAACTTGGAAGTGAGATGTCTTAGGTTCGAATCCCGGTGAATTCAATATCAAATTAGGTTGCCCATTGTGTAGTTTAGCCTAACTCTTCCTCCCCTTAATGTAAAAATATATCGATGTACTAAAAAAAAATTACTTTCAAATGAGCTCGGAGGCCACACTCCTATAAAACGGAAGAGGATCCGGTCCGGATCTCTCCCATCAAAGGCCCATGATCAAGTGATTCAGACTGTTGAAATTTGATCAAACGACTACAAACAGAGTGCCCCTCTAAAAGTTATAATAATTGTAACCGTTGAATCAAATTTCAACGGTCCCGTTCACTTGATCATGGGTCTTTGATGGGAGGGATCCGGACCGGATCCTCTCCCCTATAAAACAACATTGACATCCAGAATGAGCGGTTGTGATGATCGGATCATCAGATCAAGGGGTAATCAGCGTAATCTCTTATCTTTATGCGATATGTCTTGGAAGAGAGCTAAATGGTGGGACCCATCAACGGACAAATAATCTGACATAGAAGCTCCTTTGGTCGTTGGAAGATCCAACATATGTATATAGAAACCTTTCACAAGAGGGATCCCATTTTTCTAAAAAAATAGGGACACCCTCTTAACCGTTGGATCTTACTTTAATGAAATTGTGTGGCTGAGATTGTGTGGTCTGTGTTTTAATCTCAACCACACAATTTCATTAAAGTCAATCTAATGTGTCTCTATTTTTTTTGAAAAAATGGGGATCTCTCTCCTTAAGCTCCCTGATATGGTGTGTGTGTGTATATATATAACTAAACTACAAATCAATAAAATTATGTTTGCCAACCAAAAATTAATAAAATTAATATTATATTATTTTATACATAACTGAAAGAAAATATTTTAAAATTTTGAGCATAAAAAAAAATTCGCACAAATAAGTTTTTTTTTTCCTTCCTTCACACCATGTAACCAAAATTTTACTCCTCAATTTTCTCTTAAGATGTTAAACATGAACATTTGTACCTACTCGTTATTCCAACTCGTAAAGACATGATCTTAGTTTAGAATCAAAGGTACAAACTCGTTATTCCCATGGGCAGAGTCACTAACGGACTAAAATGGTCTCTGGCCCACCCTTTTTTTTCTTTTTTGCCACTTTAACAGATGTTGTTTCTGCATATCAATCTAATACCCTTAAAATTCAAGTGTGTTTTCAATTCAATCTTTTTTCCGTTCCAAGCCAGGCCTCATTTTTCTCTTCATGCCTCATATTACGGTGCAGCCTTAACTTACTCTCCTTATTCTATCAACTTTTCTTTAGCTTTAACTTATAACTTAAAATTTTTCTTGCTTACTTTTACCTCATATTCGGTTTCTAGGTTTGTACAATGTTTTTAGTTCTCTCTATTGAATTTACGGTCTTCCAATTTTTATTCAAATTACTCTAATCTCACATGTTTTGAGTTCACAATACCCATATATCTAAGAGCCCCCTTTACACATGAAATTCTAACTCCGTCACTGATTACTCTAACTTTTTATCTCTAAACTAATGTTAAGATGATTTATTTATTCATGTCACGACTCACTCTAAATTTTATTTATTTACGGTTAATAAAAAAGTATAACATCAATTGATGCTAGGACAAAAACAAAAGTACTGACATCAAAATTGAAAGTGGAAGGTCAAAGTTTTATAAAAGGTCTTTCATACAATTAATTTTCTGTACAAAATTAAAAATTATGAATTTCTTTTTCGAATTTGAGATATTAAAAAAAAATTAATGCTTATCAATGAGACTTGCATGGAAGTACCATACCCAGGGAATGGATTCTCTCCGGATTTATTCCACCTAATTCTCCTCATCAAATAATTTAAACATTTAAAATTTGATACCGGCCCACTTTAAAAGTTATAATAACTTTAATTGTTTGATCAAATTTTAAGAGTCCGAATTGTTTGATATGAGGATTAGGTGGAAGGGATCCAGAGATGATCCCTTTCCCCATACCCATTATCTCAATGACCTAGAACTCACGCTGGTTCAGTGCAAGCCACCACACAAACTTGATATATCAGGTGAAGATTGTATCAGTTTCCTCCAAATTCAACAAGGTAAAATTTAAACAAATCCACAAAATAAGACATTTATTTATAATGAAGGAAATTGACGAATACGATGCTATAAAAAATAACTAAAATGAGTACCACTTAATCCAACGATTATATGATTTTAGATTTTTTTTCAAAATGAAGAAAGATTAGACGATATTAGATTTTCGGCAATAATCGCGTGCGAACCACCTACCTTTCTCCGAAACGATTAGGGCCATTACACCCAGAATTCTCCTGCCCTTCCCTTCTTCACCAAATTTATTGAAAATAATGAAAGCAAACGAAAAAGATACAAGCGGGGACTATATCAAGACTGACAAAGACAAAATGATGCCCTACGTACGCCGTATTTACAAGCAATAATGCTATATATAGTCCTTGCTGTCTCAGTACATGTACCAAGCTCAGCTAATTAACCTATGACCATCCTTAGAGCATCTCTACCAATGCTAGCTAATTTTTATTACTTGAACTAAATGTTCATTTGGTTAGCCAGTAGCCACCACTTCCAACAATCCTAACTATTTTAGCTTAAGTTAAAATATTTTAATATTATTTTCCCTACACTTAACAATCGAAACCTTTTTTCTTCTCCTGAAGTCCACAAACAATGCAATTTTATAGTTTTTAATGTTTAGCAAAAATTTAACTTGTATTGATGAGCTTCCTATTTGGATTAGAGCAGCTCTCACATATGATGTTATTGGAGTCTCTCGGACTCGTTTTACGTCTGCTGCTATTTTGTCGTTTACCTTTTTGGGTTGTATTCCCCACTCTTCATCAAGAAAAAAAAAATTCTCTCTCATCCTAGCTAAATTTAGCTAATTACTATTCACAAAGTTAAGATAACTAGTCGTTTAGCTAACGTATTAGAGCTTGACTTTTTGGTATTTTTTTGTTAAAGTAGCAAAAAAAACCTCATTAACTAGGTTGTTGAGATGCTCTAAGGGTGGACACAATCAGTGAGAATAATGTACCACCTTCTGAAAGATGCTACTATTGGTGCTAAGATAGGAAGCATAACTAGGCTAGGACAATCATTCACTTGGTTCATTTGATATATAATTATTGTTAATATGGTAACGATATTCAATCGGTACGATGAAATTATATAAGGGTTTGTAGCTCAAGCGGTAATATTTACCCTACAATTCAGTTGCAAAGTATAAACATACTGCCATCTCCTTTGATCTCTTTTATATCAATATAAGAGTTTATGGGTTCTTCCAATCGTGATTTAAAAGTTATATTTACCGCTTAGAATTAAATTTTTGTATGCGATGATAACATCTTGACAAGCTACCCTTCCTCTTAATCTAAGGTGCGAAGAGAAGCATCTCTTTTTTATGGCTTCCACTTATCGATCTCGGCCAGTAAAAGTGACTGACTGTGGCCTTATTGATTAATGAAAGAAAGGGTTTATGAACCCTAATCATCCTACAAGAAGTAGTGGCGGTGGGGAGAAAAATGCGAAGGTGAGGAAGTTGGAAATGGAGACAGAGAAGAAGACGAAGAGAGTTCAAACTCTCTTTTTTAGTTCCGAGGATGAGGAGGATCCAACAAGCTTACCTCTTGGTAGTGTTTTTTTATAGTCCCTTGCTCTCTACAAATCCCTGATTCGTTCATTCACTCGTTTGGATTTAGTCTCGTTCGGTTATTCATTTGTTCATAGGTAGTTGGTTAGATAGTCGTGATTGGATTATTCACTTGGAGTTGCTTGGTAACTTCCTGGCCTTATTCCGCCTTTTCATGTGGCATACTAATTAATACATGTGAATTTGATCTTGGTTTCAGTCTTGGTTAGAGTTCAAAGTCTCCCTCGATAATATTGTTGAAGGGAAAAAAAGAGTTTAAGGAAGTCTTCTAATAATCAATTAGGATTTTAAACAGTGCATATAAGTTTTAAGTGCTCAAACAACCATTTGAGTTTTAACGAATTTGTTAAAGACTAAGAGGGAAGTATTATTTGTCACAAGAAACACAAGAAACAAAAGAGTGTTCATGCACGCCTTAATATCTATCGTTTCACCTATATATTACTGTTCTATCTCAAACACAAAATTAAAAATTAAAAACAAAATAATTATCAAACGTATCATAATATTTTCAAAGCAGATATTGACCATAAAATTGAAGTTTTGAGCATGCAAGACTAAGCCCTAGAGACAGTGATGATATGGGGAGCAACAAAACAAAGAAAGCAGAAATATGTCTGTAGAATATGTGACTTTGTGTCCTCAACAACCATCCAAACCAACAGTGAAATAGCAACCTCAACAACCCTATCATACTAATGTGGACTTTTTTAACTGACTTGGAAAGCTCTATATCATATTTCCAAGCATTCCAATTTCCCAACTATTTCTTTTCCAATTCCTTTTTTTCTTTCCAATATCATTGCAACTCACTAAGGGCAACTCCACCCTTGGAGCCCTCTCTCCTGGCAATCCACTATTTAATCCATCATATTGAACAGTAACTGCCTTTAATGAATAGTAATTGACATTAATAAACAGTAAATTACCATTTGCATCTCCACCATTGGAGCCCTCCCCCTGGCAATAGATAATAAAATATTAGTTTTTTTTGTTTGTTTAAATAATACAAAATAAAATTATTTGTAATTTCGGATAAGAATTTTTAAATCGTTCTAATTGCGCCACGTGTCATTTTATCCAAAAAATAATTATTTTTGTGATGGATTTCGATAAGATTTTTATCCAATGCCATCGTGCCACGTGTCGTTTTGTGGAAAAAAAATTGGATTGAAACTTTGAGAGAAAGATAGGAATTTGATTGAAAGTAGTTGAGAAAATATGAAATTGTGGTGTAAGGTAGATGGAGAAGAAGTGGTATTTATAGAAAAGTAAAATCAATTTTTTATAAAATTTTTCAGATTTTTTACAATTTTTTTTAAATTTTTATTCAACTAATTAATCTTTGCTGTTGGATTTAAAAAAATTTGAATTCCAACACTCCAGATTGTGCCACGTGTCACAACGGTAACTTTTCTTAATTTTAAAACTATTTTTTCTTTTTTTTTAAATTTATAAAGCAGATTAATATCAACCGTTGATCTCAGATCGAACGGTTGATATTAAATCAACTTTTTTTTAATTACCGTTTTAAATCGGACGACTCATATTAAAGAGCTGTTGGGATCGAACGGACCGTGGGAAGCCACGTGGCTTTCCAACGGTCACTACACGCGGGTCAATCCATTCTGAAACGTGTCGACTGACGCGCCCCCACGCGCGCGTGAAGGGCACGCGCCTGACACAAAAAAAATTAAATAAGGCTTGGGCCTCGGGCTCTAGGCCTATCAATTCCCCCCCCCCCCCCACCCCCGGCCTTCGGGCTCCCACCCTCACTTGGGCTCTCCAAGGCTGAAGCACTGTCCACCGGGCCTCGGGCCCTTTCCTCTCCCCTGTCCCCCAAGCAATGTCCATGGGTGGACTTGCTCTAATGATTGAATTCCATGAATTAGCATGTCAAACCCATGATGTTTTTGTAAGATATTTATAAAATCATAAGAACAACGACAAGACATTAGAATCACGAATGTAACAAACTAAATTATAATAAATCAATTAACAATGAACTTATCTGTAAAATAGGAAAGACATGGCTTTTGCGGATGACAAATGAGTCTTCTACTCTCATTAAACGGAAATATTCCAGCAATAGTATGGTTTGGTCGAATAGAATGTGTGCATTGTGAAAGCAAGGACATCCTTAATGTAGTGATTAGGGTTCCTCTAAAATCGCCTATTATAGTTAATAGGGAGATACACCAAATCACTATTAAATCAAAATATTGTCCCACCAAAGCATGTATAATATGTCTTACTTACGATTCCAAATAGTCAACTAAAGTATCTCGTTACCATAATTCTTGTCAATCAATATAAATCACTCTCAGAATCAAATAAATTGAAGATTAAGTTACTTTTGACTTTCAAGTCATTAAAATGAGTCTTACAGTTTTTTTTTTTTTTTTTTTTTTGGAACAAAAATGAGTCTTACAGTGATGCTGATTATTTATTTTTAAAAAGTACAGAGATTCCTATTTGTAGTTTTGTTAATCGCACATCATTTCAAAAACAAATTTGACTCTAACGTTTATGTTATTGAGAATGACTTTATTTTTGAATTCGGTCTATTTTATGACCGCTTAGGCCACATTTTTTGTGTGAATTTCTCATGTTTGGTGGGTGAGTCACGACTCATGACCCAAAAAAAAAAAAAAAAAAATCCAATTACAAAAAACAAGAGCTGTGGTTCATGTTTGGTGAACTTAATAATAGCGGGATTAGACTCATCGAGTTGGGAAATGAGGTAGGATAGGAAAGGGGTATTTAATTAGAAAGAAAAGTTTGAAAAAGGGTTATATGGAGCTAGAAATAAATTCAAAAATTCAGAAAGCGACACATGAACTTTTTTTAAAGAAAGACAAGATGACCTTCATTAAATGACCAGACACACAAATATTCTCACGCGCAGCTCAACATCTCAAGAAGTTCAAGCAGCTGACACGGCTGCTCAAAGCTCCCTTGCTCATAGTATGAAAAAGTCAAAAGTATTAAAAATAGGGATTAATTACCAAATCCATCTTTAATACAATCTCAATTGAAATTCAACTCAAACAAGTAAGGAATCCCTATCACTCCGAATGCTTCCACCATCATCCCATGATATTATCTCCTAATTAATATGTTGGGAATATTCTTTCTTCATTCATCAAACAAATGACACACCTTGGCCAATAGGATGCCACCATGTGTAGGGCAACTCCCGAACACTATGGCCGGCAACCTCCTCCTAATAAATACCTCTATCTCCACCAAATTTTGGTAAACTTTTTGCTACGCATGCAAGCCCTAAACACTCACTCTTTTCAGAGATATTAACTTAGGCATCAGAGACCCACTGGCCAACCCCCCACCTCGTGGGCGTGTGAAGCTTTGGTCTTTGATCAAATGTGTTAATTGTTTTGTACGTACAAATTTGTCAAGACTGAAGACGACAGATTTTTGCTAGTATAGGTTTGATTCAAGAACGAGGAGAAAACATTTAAAGATGGAAAATCGTGTTCATATAATAAGAGGCAAGTGACTTAGTACTACGGTTTAGTAGTATTCCTCTTCACCTATAAGTGAGAGGTCTTAGGTTCGATTCTCGCCAAAGGAGAATTTGAACCACAATATTGCTACTACATTATGAGACTAAGCGGACCCCCTCTCCCTTAGTGTAGATAATATTATTTGGTCAAAAATAAATAAATAAATAAAAAGCAAGGTTCATTGTTATAGCTTAGGTTCATGTTTCTTATTGAATATGGAACATGCATTGATGTTATCTCGTAGTTCATTTGGGAATTTAACTTTATGTATCATACATGTATTTATGTATCATCTAGAAATATAAAGGTGGTTTGTACCCTTAGTTTCTCAGTTCTCATATATCAATCAACAATATTCTTAGTTGAATATATAGTTATTCTTTAGATAGAACCTAGTTGAATACGTCTTCTTCAAAAATTTAAAAAAAAAAAAAAAAAAAATACTAGTTGAATACGTAGTTAAAATCACTCTAATTTAAAATTTCAAAAAAAAAAAAAAATCACTCTAATTTTTCAATCCATTATATTGAACAAATCAAATAAGAAACAAATAAAAAAAGTGTGCAAAAAGTGAAAAAGAAAATGGTGTACATAAATCAATCTCTAGAATAACAAGTTTTTTGGGAAGGTTTTTTACCTAGACCCACATTATAGTGTGTAATGCATGGCATGTTGTATTCTTGTCTTTTGGAAGTTTTGTATTTAGTTAGGAGTGTTGATCATGTAGTTTATGCTCGATGATGATAATCAAACCGCGTGTCTTTAAGTAGGCAACTTTAGGTCCTGCTATTCAGGTATCCTATATACTCTCTTTATGTTTAACAAACAACTTATGAAGAAAGTTGAGGTTCCACCATAAAACTAGTTTGGCATTATAGGAAGCTAACCAACTTACTTATAAGTCCATGCACGATCTTTCTTTCCATCAATGTGGAATTCATTCTCAACAACTTATTCGATAAAAAGTTAACGAATGATTATATATGTGATATGGTGATGGTGATGGTGATGGTAAGTGGTAGCATATTGGAACAAAAATAAAAAGGGAAAAAAAATGAGTTTATGCGACGTATATGTGTCGAATATCTTTTCACACAGCAGTTGCACGACTTTGTCATGTCTATTTGCGTGAAACTATATTGTCAAATTGTCATATCTTACCATCTACTACTACACCAAATATTTTACCATTTCACATGCATTCTCATCTAATATTCCGAATGCAACAAGCATATTATTGGCTTACCAGAAGCACACAGACATGCATGCATTCTGGTGATCTAATCCACATGATTTCTGATCTAAATTATTCTACATCCTTATCAAGTTATTAGATTCCATCTTCCGCTTTGAGGTCATAATGTTTAACCCTATTCACATTTCTAACAAATCATCAAACCAATTATACTCGTAACGGCATGAATCAATTGTAGTAAGATATGTAAATACGAAGTCGATCCCACATGGATTACTTTAACACCAATTTAACCGACTAATCAAGCCTAACTTAATTAATCAATTAGATTGAATTGAATGATTGATTAAGACTAAAACTAACAAAAAAATTAAAAAGACAAGTAAACAAAATAAACACACGTCAAGAAGAATTTGAGAAACAATGAAGCTTAAGGTTATGAATCCATCAACAACAATCCTATTTACTTTTCTAGAGTCAACTACTATCCAATTATCATGCTAATGTTAAAGGTTGTTCTTTCTAAGGTGTGAATTAATTTGTGATTAGGCATCAACTCGTGTATCTCTACAATGAAATTATATTCTTGGTCTGACATACAATTAACACATAGAAACCCATTAAGTATAAAAGAATTATCAACCAAGTAGGGCTAGCTTGATATTGGTCATTCTCACTAGTTTATCTACTCTTCTTAGTCTTAATTCTAGTAAACTTAATTTATTGGTCATCCTCATAGATTTATTTCAAGGGGTGATCAGTCGTTATAAATCCAAATCTAGAATAAAATACATATAAAAATTAAGAATGTAACATTGCATAGAGACAAATAGCAATTAAGAAAGTATTTTACAGATATTCATGTCATGGCTTCATTATAAACCTTAGAAAATAAATTAGTTACACATAGATGGTATGGTATTATGATGGTGTGGTGATATGGACGGAGAGATTATAACGCTTTATTTATACTAGAAAAGTCCAAAAAGGTCTAGTAGAAACTCTCCTAAAATAAAACAAATTTCTAAACAATTAATGACAAAGAATTCTTCTTGGCTTGAAAAACGTATCATCTGTCTTCCATGCCAACTTCGGGGTTCTTCCCTCTTCTAAAAAATTTTGGAAAAACAAAGGAAACTTGTAGCTCTATGTCTTATATTTCTAGGAATATATTGCACTTTACTAGGAAAAATTGGGAAAGACTTCGCATCTTCATTCTCCTACAGCTGCTCAGTTTTGACGGAAATGTAACTTCCACAACCATAGGATTAACTTGTAAAACTGGAATGTTTGGCTCCCTAGAAAATTATGAAATTTGGACACAATGATCTTCAACCTCTTAGCTTTCTCCTCCAATTGGCCTTTCATAAAAAATCCTCCATAAAGTCGATTTATCACCAAAAATGTTCTAAGTACACAACTTGGTTGAAATTGAGAAAAGAAAAATAGTAGTGCTCTTTTAAAAACCAATTCCTTAACAAAATTAGGGATAACTGACGTGAAAATATACGAAATAATGCACCTATCAATGTTATCCCCAAAAAAAAGTTTTAAAAGAAATCTTATATTTTGATTATGAAATGTTAGTATCTTATATGGTAATGAGTTGAACATCCACAAATATGAAAATCATATATATATTTGTAATAAGTTTGATACTTAGTTGCGACACCCAAATATAAAAATGACATAGATTTGTGATAAATTCGATAATTAGCTGTGACTTATACTCGAGTTGATTCTTTCCATGAAGTTTTTGTTTCCTTTCGAAAGAAACAAGATTTCAAAGTTGACCAAAGTTGACTACATATGAACTTGAATAAGGTATCAAGTTACTTGGTCAGCAAATGTTTTCACATTCACCAAATGCTATGATCGCTAATTGCTTTCACATTTAGCAGGACCATCTTGGTCAGGGCCACAGACGCGCCAACACCAGATCTTAGGCATTAACGGTGGTCGCTGCAACGAGATATTAACTTCAATCGCTTAACATGTGCTTGGATGTGAGTGTGACCCTTCACTCTTTCTCTAAGAAAAGCTTTTGAGCGTGACGATCGTGTAAACTACTGTATAAGTAACTCAATCACAATCTTTGAAAGTCCATGATAGAATTGTGATAAGAGAGAAGTGAATTGTGTTTGTACCGTTATTATTTGTGGTGAGTTCGACACCTAGAGAAATTGGGATATAATAAATTATTTAAAAGAAAATAGAAAAATGAGACATTTGGGATTTATTTGGATTATGATTAGATATGGTGTAAAAGTTGACCAATTTGTGCCAAAAGGTTTGCATAAGGAATATTTGGGGTTTGGACCACATAAGATTTTGAAAGCAGCCACATTTCAATGGGGTCTGCGTGCAGTCCACGTGAACTTGGCCCATAGGGCCCATTTCAAAATTAATATTTATTTCTGGATATTAGACCTTTTCTTACTTTGATTTTTAAGACGAAGATACCAGCCTCATGCACACTTCCAAGGGACAAATTAGAGCTTCGTGCTAGTTGTGGATGGCGGGTTGAGTTTCTACTGGAAAAGACCGCGATTTGCAGGTGAGGAGGAATGACTTCGTATGTCGAACAATGTTATTGCATGACACAATGTGCCCTAGTCATGGTCATTAACATTTCAAACATGTAAACCCACTTGTTTTGTGGTTTAATTTAACAGTCTAACAACATAACATGTCAATCATTATAAAATTAGTCTAAACCTACTCTCCAGTTGGAAAACATCGAGGATCGCCACCGTCTGCCACAGAAACGTACCAAGTGTCTAATTCAAGTGGGTTGAGGGTCCACTTGAGAGCTCATTTTCGACCCCCAGTCATTGAAGGAAATAACTCATATAACCCAATCCAAAGGGCTTTGTCTAGCTAGGAGCGTATGTAAAAATGTCTCCATCACAAGCAAACCACAGAACAAGGTGAATCATAACTTTGTTAATGATTCAATGTATCTTGTGTATGGGAAATGAGAACCACATACAACTCTTCTCCTCGTACACACTCATTTGTGTTTACGGCCGTCAGATTGAATAAATCAAACAGAAACAATGGACAAGATGTAATAAGAGTATGCGGAAGAAAAACCGGTGTGCGGTTATCACTTCACCTTGTGAATTGCTAGCTGCAATGATACTAATTTTCAAAAGGCAAAGAACAATGAGAGGTGCAATCCAAGTGCTGCATAGCCACCTAGAGGCCGTACCGAATGTGATAGCAAAAGCAACAGGCACGATATGAGTATTAATGTTTGGATAATGTAAACCCTAGATGGTGTGGATGGGAGGTTTTTTGATGAATGGATGGGATATTTTAGTCAAAAAAACCTGCTCATAAATGCCAAACCATTAATTATAAGGAAAACTAATGAAAAGGGCTTGAAAACCTTGAGTTTTAACGATAACGACAAAATAAAGGGTAAAATGAATAGTACAAGGATCGACTTTTTAGTGTAAAAATGTGATTTTTCGTTAAAGTGAACAGTACCGGGAGCTTTTCGTTAAAGTTCCCTTAATTATAACGCTAAAGCAGGTAACAACTCCGAAAGCACTTTTGAGAGCGTGTAACAGTTAAAAATGATTCTGAGTTACAATACCACATATTAATGCTATTTGGAGGATGCGTTTCTTCACGAAGCACTTTCAAGTTTGACACCCTTCTAATGAAACCACTATATGTCATTCCATAACCATGGAAATTAAGGATCAAGGAAAAACAACGAACCGAACAAATGCTCAGTGCATCTAGTGAATGTAAGAGTGAGTTCATTTGCCACTCAGACTACGGTCTGGTGGTATTCTTCTTCACTAGGAAGTGAGAAGCCTTATATTCGAATCTCGCGGATAACTCCCCATCCCCTTAATAAAAATATCGATGTGCTAAAAATAAAAAATAAATAAAAAATAAGAAGAAAAGAGTGAGTTCATTTTACGTCAGAAGTCAGAGAGGGAAGCCCACGCCTTTAACATGGAGGAAGATGCAGGCAAAAAACACCTTGTTGGAATTATCTTCCCAAACAAAAAGAGCCAACAGAAGACCAAGGCTTTTGTTTCAATTACACAAACAGGTCCTTTGGGGGTAAAATTATCATCAACGGAGAGGGGCTGGGTACATCGGACGGTCAGATGTCATCCGGCTGATAGGCCCACTTCACAGTGACCATCCAGATGAAGGCCCACTTTCCGTAGCCCAAAAAGGGCCTTAATGATGGCGGGCCCAGTCCAAAAACAGGAAAACAACACTAGTCAAGTCCCAGGGCCCGAAAAGGACCCAGCACGCTACAAGTCACGGACCAATGGGGAGTAGGGCCCACTTTGCACATTATTAGCATCTTCTGCTTGTACAAAGAAAGGCAAAGCTTTTGTGAAGCTGCCTACCGTATGTCTGGTGTCTGGCAAGCTCATGAGGTTTGGACGCTTGGGGGGGGTGAAGAAAATATGGGGCCTATTTTGATGCCTTCTGTCATTTCAGATCTCAGTTCGGAAGAGGAAGTGATTTCCGCACTCTCTTTTGAACTCCCCCTTAATTCTGTCCCCTTTTCCTTTTATTTATTATAAAAAGAAGGGAGTGCAAGAGGTGGAAGAAGAGTGCAGAAGTCACTTTCATTCCGCCAAAAATCCGTCAATTTAGGCTGGCTAGGACTTTGAACCCTAACCCTAACTCCTAAGAAATATCTAGCAATCTCAGAAAGCCCTAACACGTATACAAAAACAAAGGACACGAACCCCTTTCATGTCCCCCACCAAGTCCAAACACTAAGTCTAGGCCTAACAACAAAAGCCCAGATCACTAGTCTTTGGGCTATATTTTCTGCCCACAACCAGAAATTACAAGCACCTAGTTTTCTCTTAATTACAAGAGGTGCAACCGCTTGTATACATTTATGTTTCTATCGCTCTTACCAAATGACTAGTAACGTAATGGCATGGATAAACATATGGTTTGATACCACCAACAACCGATGATAGATCTTGCCGAACAAGGCCAAGAGTTGCTGTGGTTATGTACGAAAGAAGAAAAGAATGCATTTATAGTAGATAAAAATTTCAATATTTTGCTGGAAATGGACACAGAAATGGAAGTTCAAACATTCAGTAATAACGCAGCAAGGATAGCAGTGGTGAATGAATTGGCTCGACTAGGGTAACCTATGAACTAGGAGTGTCGGAAGGCAGGTTCAGTTGTCACTTTCACTTAAGAAATCAACGGATGAACAACAAAGATATTCTAGCTGCCTTTTGAGAGAAGCTAACAACAGAACAAGACATTAAAACATAAGATGACGTACCGTGGACACAATTAAAGCACCTTGAAGACAAGCTAACAAGTAACAACTATACCATTAATCATCTGAACACAAAGGTACAATCTACAAGGATTCACCATGCTTATCAGTCAACGTGAATACTTCACATATCAAGCAACAAAAGGGTAGGGTTGTCCACTGAATCATTCATTCTACCCTTTGAGCTCTAAATTTCTATAACCCCTGAGCTATGATTCATCTTTCAGTAGTACAAAACTATAGATAGAAAACAAACTTACAATGAGTGGCTATCATACTGTCAAGCAGTGAGTAATCAAAATATCACAGCATGTTCTTCACTAGTCAAAGAGTTGAAAGCAGCTAAGGTAAGCCTGCACATTAGGATTTGTTATCAGCATTTGATACATCACCGAGGGCGGCAAAAGAAGCAACTAGCGACAATCAATATCGCCTCCAGATAAACTGATGATGAAAGAAAAAGTACAAGCCTTAATGAAATCAATTAAAAGACAGACTTTGAGTACATTTTGGTGCTTGTGGCTCATATAAAACAGTAGCACTTTTTTGAAAAGGAAGACAATTCCTCGAGGGGAACAAATTTTGGAATGGCAGTTATGAGTGGACAGGGAAACCTTCACTTGTAAGAAAACAGATGTAGGGAAATACGGCTGAAGCCCCCATTGATAAATCAACACAATGGGATATGAAATATTTACACGGCGAAGAAATTTCAATGAAAATAAAATGGAATGAAAACCGGGGGATCATCATTTCAGAGAACTTGCATACTACTCTAACAAATTTATACACAATTTTTATTAATAAGCAGAGATTCTCCATTATCGGATGTAAATTAGGATTTTAATAGATTTGACCCAGGCTCTTCAGGGTAGGTGTTTTATTTTATTTTATAATTTGATCGAATACAGAATCCTGCAAGCTGAATTAGACTACTATTTCACAAACTTAATCCCTACTTTGTTCAGAGAGAGAGAGAGAGAGAGAGAGAGAGAGAGAATTAAGTGCTGGATAGATAATTAAATCAGATACCATAACTGTGGGATCATAAAAAATAAAACATATCACCACCTATATATACAGGATACAGCGACTTCTAAAAGCAATCAATATCATGATAAAAGAATAATAGGTAAAATATGCCATTGAGAAAACTTTGCAACCTAAGGAGGAATCCGTTAATCCTTAATTTTGATACCCCCATCGATATCATGTATCCGTTAATCCTTCATGTCATCAGGTGCTACTCCAAGTAATAAAAGGTATATACAATAATGTAGATTATGAAGTTTCAGTTCTAGAATTCTAGAAAAGAGGCACGAATGTCTAATTCTTCAGATCCGGCCGTCGGAATTAATATTCCAGAGATGGCAATTCTATAACCAAACAGCAACGAAACACTTAATTAGAGATAATGAATTAAATTATAACACAAAGAGCAAAAAAAACATTTCCCTGCAAAAGATAGTATGGAAAAGTCTATTTATACTGTAAAGAACAAACCTGATGATGATTACAGCAAGGAGGGAAAAGTAGAAACCAAGTTTGACAAGCCTGCATTTCTTCTCAGTATTAAGAACCCTGAACACTTCAGTCACATCAATAAGATGCTGCTGTTTTACAAACCTGAATGAATCATGGGGAAATGATGGTTATGAAGTTGGGAATGCAAGTTCACCCCCCGTCCTCTCAAACATAAATACCACATATCAAGATATGCACATGGACAGACATTAAATAGGTACTATAAACCAAAACAAAATCTAATTTATAGTGGATCAAGCAATAATTTATTACCAATTCTTTTTGTTTCCCCACTCAATTTAAATGGAATAGCAGAGCAAAAGTTTTAACAATCAAGAGACACACCAACCCTAAATTTTCCTCAGTAATATCGCTGCTAATGGCATGTAATAGAAGAGATATGAAAAATTCTCTATTATTGGGGAATGCCGTGAGTGGTGAGGAAAATAGTACAATGGCTTTTTTGTTATCCTTTTATGAAACTAAATGCAGAAATCCAATCAAAACTTCCAGATCTAGGACCAATGACTTTTAAAGAAAGAGTGAAGGAAATGCTGAGTTTCATTCTTTTAAATGTCACCCGCAATGATGGTGAAGAATACATATAAAGAAATTAAGAAGACCAGTTAAAAGTAACAGAAATCCTTCCCGTCACCATCCATGTGGTCTTTCCACTCAAAATATGAAAAGCACTTTAAGAAATAACCGTGACATTATTGATGGTAGTTACTAGTTAGAGTCTAATAAAGTATGTCAAGTCTGCTGACTATTGAATTCAAAAGAAAACGTGAAATGTGGTCCAACTGCATTCTCGAAGGCAAAATATTGCGACAGGTGGTTAGAACACTTAACCCCTTGAGAAATTTAGGACAGAAGTTGTTAAATAATAAGTTAGACCATAGATGAAATTAAAATTTCAGTCAATCTTTTAGCTTATTCACCTTCTTATGCCTGATATAGTGCTATATTACAAGAATGTTAACCTAATTCTCTCAACTATACCAAGTCTAGTAAAATCTATCTGTCACAATTTCTAAATGGAAATCACAATTCTGTTCAAAAAGTTAAATCGGTGTTGATTATGTTTTCGATATACATTCATATCAGTTAAAACTTGAAACACAAATTGTATCACAAGCATTAGTTGAGATAATAGCATCACATAATTTTCGCAATCCATTGCATATTCAAATGACGAGTAATACTTACAACATCGCAATATAGCAAGTAAGAGGGACTGTAATAAGGAACATGAACCAACGTTGAGCCAAGAGGAAAAAAGAACAGAACACAATGTGCACTATAAACTCAGGGACAACCAATTGATTGATGCGATTTGATAGTTCGTACGGGTTGAGATAGTCAGCCTCCAAGTCTGTTAACATCACATACTACAAAATGCATAGAAGGAGAAAAAAGTTAGAGGCGTTTCACTCGAGAAGCACAAATATGAATTTCATCCATGCTGCCCAATACATGTAACTATGCTATGAAAACTCTCTAACCCACAAATAACAGAGGCAAATTTACGGACTTACGATACAATTTGGACCGATTTCTCCCATATTTGTTCATAATAACAGTTAGTATACTCCCTTGAAAAACCACAAATCACAGGAAATTAAGAGGGAAATTTCAAAAACCCACAAAAATTTCCACTTTCCCAAGAAAATTCAGCACAAATACATATACTTAAGCGATCACAGAGAGCTCTTGGCTCCCACAATAACAAAACAAACCCAAAACGCCCTTGAAAAGAAAAATTAGGGAAAAAAAGAGCAGCAGCGATTCTAGGGTTTAACGGTGGTGGCATTCATTAGGGTTTAGGATTATAAGAAAGAGAAGTGAATAAAAAAACAAGTACCTGGTAAAGGCTGGAGGCGAAGAGGGCAAGGTCGACGCAGAAGCAGATTAGCCAATAGATCAACTCCCAAGCCATGCCTGCTTGCTCGTTTGCCCGCTTTCTTGCACAGAGGTTCGCTCTGAAGCTCAGTGAGTGTGTATGGTAGGCTGGCTTTTTAGCCAAACACATGTATGGTTTTTTTTATTAATAATGAAAATCAATAAAATGATTTTAAATTTATTTACCGTAAATTATTTTAATTTTTAACCCATAATGATTGTCATTATAACGTAAAGGAGTGAGAAGTTATACTAATTTTATAAGATTATTTTAATTAAAAATCCGTAGTAACGGGATTTCATTTATAGCTTTTTAAAATTTTTGTTGCTTTTTTATGTTTTTATATATCCATTTCTCGTGTGATTTTTTATTGAGTAGTCTTATTAAAATCCTATAATATTAGAAAGACACCCAAGATCCTTCTTTTTTCTGTTGAACTTTCTCTTTTAAGTTAACCAATGTTGAACCCTATTTGCCGACTTGCGTTTTGGTGTGTAAACAAGTTTATTGAGATACAAACATACCTCAATATACAGAGGTTTTGATCCGACAAGACTTTATATTGATGAAGAAAAATTTTAGTCTCCCTACTTTTGCATAAGACTTTCAATGGTTATCGCGTTTATTTTAATTTGCATACTCATACAATCACATGTGTTACATTCACTCTCAAATTTATTATTTATTAATAAAAAAAAAATGTCGCAAAACACCAGAAATTGAAAAATAAAAAGAAGAAAACAAAACCCCTCTTCCCGGTTCATCTGGAAGACGCCCAACGGCTCCGATCACTGCACGATATATAATACTTTGCCGCGCATTCGAGCAAAACCCCATTTGAACGAACAAATATAAACGCTCAATCGGCATGAAGCTGCAATCTTTGAACAATGGCCATGCAATCCGAACCCTCAGCCCCAAACCCAATTGCTCCGCAGAGCTCAAACTCCCAGCAACCGTCCGATCATGCGCTCCGGAACAGGACCTTCGAGGCCAATCCGTCGCTGTAAGCTAAGCTATTTCATTCCCTTTCTGATTCCGTTAAGTTATTGCAATTCAATCTTCCGAGAAAGTTTGGTGTTTGCAGATTGTTGGGTTGGGAAAATCTGGGAGAGCTGCGGCCAGGCTTGCTCTTGCCAGAGGTGCTTCAGTTTTCGCCTTCGATCAGAACCCGAATCTGCCTCTTTTAGAGGTATGCCCAAAAATCCATTTGTCCCACTGATTGCATTGTGTATGTGTGTGTAGCTGTGTTTGTACTCATAAACAAGAAAGAGAAATTGGCTGAAATGATGAAAATACTAATCCCAATTGCTGAAACTATCAATGTTCTGGATTTTATTGATATGTCATGAATATTTGAATTGATAATGTCGTTAATATTGATCTATATTTAAAATCGTCATTTCAGCAATTGGGATTTGTAAAGCCCTCATTTCACCCAATTTCCCTGCCATCATCATGCATACTTGTAGTGGTTTAAGTTCTAGTTGGTTGCAGAAAGATCCACTCTTCGAGAAACAATATGATGGAATAGGTGGATTGAAAACAATCCTGGGTGAATTTGACGAGGAGCTACTTAATAATGCGGACAGGGTTGTGGTGTCCCCTGGAGTTCCCCTACAAAACTATGGTCTTTCCTCTTTGTTGCAGTCGGTAAGTTAGTGCGTTCATAATATGTGCCTACTATTGAATGAATAAATCTAAAGACAACATACCTATATGTTTAATTTTGAATAAGTTTAAGCTTTGGTGCAACTGTTGAATGAATAAATCGAAGACAACAAACCTATAAGTCTAATTTAGAATAAGTTTAATCTTTGGAGAAATATATACATTTACGTGCCTTGCTTTATGCATCATAACATTCTTTGGTTATACTCGTGTGGACTGGTGGTGTACTGTTTCTGTAATCCGTTCTGAGTGGATTCATTCAAGTAAAGGCATTGGACAATGCCTCATTTAGGGAAATATGTAGCCTTATTTAATTTAGTTGTGGATTCTTTAGATTTTGTCATGAATTCTTTGCAGCTGAAATGCAGGGAAAGCAGGTAATGTCTGAGTTGGACTTTGCAGCTGAAATTCTCCCAAAAAGTGTAAAGATTTTAGCAGTGACAGGGACCAATGGAAAATCAACTGTAGTCACTTTTGCTGGACAGGTACTAGATCTTACTCTTTTTATTTATTTATGCTTAACAACAACAACAAAGCCTTATCCCACTAAGTGGGGTCGAATTAATTTATGCTTATTCATGGTAATTTCAGTATCAATGTCTCATATTGTTGCTGATAGCAACTGAAATCTGAACCAAAACACTTAATGTAAAGCCCAAATGAAAAATGGACAGTGAGAAAAATGCTATCATTTCTGAAGTTCACAATATAACAACCTAAATGTGTTCCACCAATCCCCAAACTCCAAAAATGGATGAATAATCATCACATTTTTAGATAAGTTGCGTTGACATTGCTTCCAGCATGCATTGCTTTCAATTGGCATTTGGCACAAGCCCCTGTCTGCTGTCTATAGAAGCTGCAGCATCCATGCAAAGTTATGTTGGAATAAAGAGAGTTGTTAATTAGAATACTAGGATAAATTTAGTTTCTTATATCCTGAATTTATCCTGTTGTAAAATGGAGTCCTTACTATTCCTCTATAATTAATTTTTTTCTCATATGAAGGTAGATGCTTAGTCATTTTGGAATCAAGACATTTGTTGGGGGTAACCTTGGTAACCCACTCTCAGAGTTTGCTTTCCAATGCTTACAGCCACCTTCTTCAAAACCCAAGTTTAAGGTATGTCCAATAGTCTGGGTGAATTGTGTTCCTGTGTTTGTGAAAGTGATTTTGCAATAACATAGTTGAAAGTCATTGATTAACTAGAATTTTTGGCTCAATTTGAAATTTGTTGAAGAAAATAGGAAGAAAATAGGAGGCACTTAACAGACATATACGGATGTTGCTACATTTTTCCAGGTTGCAGTTGTGGAGGTTAGCAGTTATCAAATGGAGATTCCCAGCAAGTACTTCTGCCCTTCTGTAAGTGCTTTTTTGAAAATTTGCTACATATTGCACCCGCTTCCAGCTTTATAAATATTTCACAGTTTATTTCCTCCTTCAATATAATATGCTTTTGTGTAGGTTGCTGTGCTGTTAAACCTTACACCTGATCATCTAGAAAGGCACGGGACAATGAGGGATTATGCACGGACTAAATGCCGGTTATTTTTTCACATGACTGGTGCCAAGCTTGGGCTTCTTTGTTTTGGTGTGCACTTTGTCATTCTCTGCGTAAATGTATTTTGGTCTAAAGAATTTTTCTGAAGTTATTTCTGACATCCATTGTTAGCAATTTACCCCATCATTGCAGTTTTATTAATAGGTTCCTATTAGATTATAGGTAAGGCACGAAAAAGTGAGTTTGTGTGGTTGGGTTGGACATCATGCATGATGACTAAACCCATTTTTCTGATAGCAAGATTAAACTAGGAAAGGATAACCTGTGAAGTCGAATGCTTAGATTTTTTTTTTCTCTTCTTTTTGAGAAACAAATTCTCAGGTTTCTATATAACTGACTTTAGAAAAGAAAATATTGGGTTCCTTAAAAATGACCTCAATGCAGACCCGGAAGGTATACGGATGTTGACATGTAGAATGAACCTTGATCACGACAATACTTTTTTCTTTCTTTCTTTGGCTTGAAAATCTACATCTAAAAGTGATATTGGGATGACTTCTCTTTCTGATTAGCTGTGGTTTCTGTGATACTTAAAGAGGGTCTCCTAAGTCCATTGGATTTTCTTTGGCCCCATCTCGTTTGGAGAATGACCCTTATGCCAGCTTTAATCAGTTATTCTCACAGTTGAGATAAGATTCGGACCGCCTCTCTCGTCCATTCATTGAGTGATCCCTAGCTCTCACATTCGAGTGTTTGCTCGTCTTTTAGGCCGGTGATCTCAGGCCGGGGATAGGGAATGCAGGTTGGTCAATGTAGATCTACTTCGTGTCAGGTAGATTGTCATGTGTTGATGTTTACAAGCAAGGAGAAAGATGCAAATGCTTAAAGTTCCATGAGTAATAACGGACCCATATAATTTCATACAGTTTGTTTGTTTGAGAGTTATGTACATCCCTTTGAGTCAAACTATATATGTTTCTATTTGGTTACACTGGACATCTTTGAAAGTACAAAGCACAAACGTTATGAAATACTGCATAGGATGCATGGAGGCTGGCAATTTTTAAACCATGTGTAAAAGTCCTGGAAAATAGATGATGACCAGAACCTTTTCAGTTGGTTTCACTTTATCCTCATTCATCTGGTGTCTGTGTATGTATCTGTACTTTTGGTGATACCATACCATTGTTGCTTATATGAGACTTGGTATATGTTTCTGACAGCCTTTCTTGCAATCTATTTCAGGAAACCAGTACTTAGATGAAGCAATTATTGAAAGCTTGAATGAACTTAATCTTGCGTGGATAGGAGCCATTCCAGGTGTGAAAGTAAGAATTACTTCGCTTAGCACTCCAAAAATCTCATTCTACACTCCTCACAAGTATATTTTTCTTTCTAATTATAGAAAGTTTGGAGTGCAAAATGAGATTTTTGGAGTGCGAATAACAATTCCCTATTATTTTAGGAACTTTTCTGTTCAATTTTCAAGTAATGGACCATTATAAGTCCACATATCAATGTCAAATATTTGGAGAAATAAAGATAGAAGTCCAGCCCCACGTGAGATCAAGAGTTGGAAAATTGTCTTATTTTGGATGGTCGTAGTGTTGCCATTTTATTTTAGAAACAGAGAAGGAATTTTTTTTTGGAAAGCTACGGCTCAAAGTCATTGGTGATAAATTTTGGAATGAAACATAAACCATACTTTATATATTAGCATCAGAAGTCTAAATTTATACTTCATTCATGTTTTCTCCTTTCTGCCTTTCTTCAGTTTTACTTTTAGTATCATATATGATTTTAATTTGGTAATGTGTATTAAAATTTGAAAGATTGACATGGAGACAAAAATTGCAAGCATTGAAGTGCCTGCATTGGGAGTCAATTCACAACTACAATTGGGGGCAATGAAAACGATGGGGGGACACAACTTTCACAATGCTGCGGTGGCTGCTCTGTCTGTTGTTGGACTGAATGTCGGAGTTGATGTTGAAGCTATAGGTCCATGTATTGAAAAATTAAGGGCACCACCTCATCGTATGCAAATTGGTAAGTTGAAACAGATGCACCTCTCTAAGTAGTGAGCTATTTCTTTCTTCACTCTATCTTGATTGGAAAGATGAAATCAGTGAGTTGGAGCATACCATTTTTTTTTCCCATGGATCAAATTTATATCTTTTTCACTACTTTAGTTTTGTTACAGTATGCAAGGATATCCATGGAGTAACCTGGGTCGATGACAGTAAGGCAACAAATGTGGAAGCAACATACGCAGGACTAATGGGTCTAAAGAAACAAAAGTCTGTGGTTCTACTTGGGGGCCTTGCGAAGGTTATAGTTTATCCTAGTTGCTAAATGCTGCTTTAATATTAAAATTTGCTCAGTTGTCTTTGTTTTTTCTCCTTACATGAAAAGCTTAGAGTAGGACATCGCGTTCACCAGTGACATTATTTATAGTAGAAATGAAAATGCGTGAAGTTCTTTTATCATTTTACGCGTCAAGTTAATGTAAGAAATCTCTGTTTGTTGTGCTTGCCAAATACTCATTTGAGTACGCATTAGATAAGTCAAAATGGTTAGTGCATGTGCTAGTAGTGTTGCATCATTAGTGCGTATTATGAATTGAAGAACTAGACTCTCACAGTCTCACTTTATATTTAACTTTATTACGTTGAACTTTACTCGTAAATGAAATAATTACCTTAGATTTTAGGAGGAATTCCAATGAAACTTACATTAGTTTAATAAAGTTAACGTACCTTTCTCGTGTATGTGACCTAACTTTGTTTTTTCTTCAAACAAAGTCACTGTTAAAATTTGCATGATAATGTTTTGCTTTTGTAGGTGTTAGATGGACAAGAGTGTAATGGTTTTGAACGACTGATAGAACCTTTGAAGTACCATAGATGTGTAATCACGGTATTTTATCGTTTCCTCTTGATTTATACGTAGTTGCGCATATCAGTGCTTGTACCTTCAAATCTCGTGGTGGTTTTCCAATACGAAACATAGTTTACCTGCATCTTGTGATCATTTTTTACCAACAAATTCTAAATATTCTCCCAGACTAATGCTATCTGTTCACCAATGTCTCGAAGTTTGGGTCTTCCGGAATGCTGATTCAGAAGACGCTGTCTGATAAGGGTCTTAGCATTCCCTGCATCAGAGCCGTAAATCTTAAGGATGCTGTCAACTGGGCTAGGAGGATGGCAGAACATGGTATGTACATCGTTGCTTAAAAGTGCTAGAAAATCTTTTTGTCTATTATTTGCATTCCAGCCCATTTTTGTTTAGTTGCGTATTAGCGGGTTCCAGTTATAAAATCTCTACGTTAAATGCTTGGCATTGAACACTTTTAAGATATGTATTACCTTAAAAATTATAAATTTTAGCGACTCGAAGATATCAAGCTTATTTCATTATTCTCTGATTATTGCAGGGGAAAGTATTGTATTAAGCCCAGGTTGTGCAAGCTTTGATGAATTTAGAAATTTTGAGCACAGAGGAATGTTTTTCCAGGACCTAGCATTCACATACGTATCTGGGTAAAATTTTCCAGCCAGGATGATTATTTCGTATCTGAGCTCGAAAATTGTTAATCCTTCGATCTGTACTAGTATTGTAAAGGGCATTTTCCCCAGCTGCTCTCTCCCTTGATGTATTTTTCGCAATGTTTTCGACAATTCATAAATCAATCCTTTTCTTTTGCCTAAGAACATTCTCAAATTGTTTACTTTAGAGTAAACTTCAAATTTAGCATTTATTACGAGAGTTGTCACGGTTTAGTGTTATTCTTCTTTACTTGTAAGTGTGAGGTCTTTGGTTCGATTCTCTCCAAAAGCAAATTTGAATCATATTATTGCTAGAGTAAACTTCATATTTTCTCTCTAGATGGAAAAAGAACGGGGCAAAGCCGACGTCGACTACCTTAACATCTATTACGAGAGTTTTAATCCAAATTAGGGGTGGGCATGGGAATGGGATTACCAGCCAACCCACCCGGTATGAGTTGGTTTGTGTTGGATTTTAAGCATTAAAACTTTACTTTTGGGTAAAAACCCGTTTAATAGGTGGGTTGGATTGGGTTAAAAGTATGATTAATCCGATTGAAACCGTTGTATCTCGGATCAACTTTAAAGGTCAAAATCGGAAAACTCACGTTGAAAACTGACATGTTAGTGGAGTTTTGTTTTTGAAAGAATTATTTTAATATAAATCAGTCGACTTATGGGGTGAGGCTTTAATACTCCGCAGCACTCAGTGCTACATGTTATTTAGTCGTTAGATTTAATTTTCATAACTGTTAAATCTTCTATTTTCCATCTTATCCATTCATTTGTAAAATGACTAGTTCCTTGGATTCCATTACCAAAACATTTTCCGAATTTGATCGGGTGTTCCAAAGTCCAAAAATATTGGACTGGATTCGAATGTGGGCCTTCAGTTATTATAGCCCAAACAGATCCCAGCCCAGTGATCACGTCATGTGCCTTCGTTAAGTCTCCTCAAAACCCCTCCGCCTCTTCCTCTGTTGCCCGCCGCTGCACCTCTTCCTCCTCCTTCTTTTCCTCTCTCTCCGTCGGTCTCAGCGCCACAGACACCGCCGCCGCCTTGCCTCCTTCTCTCAGTCTCAGTCGTCACTGCGTAAGTCATACTTCATCTTGCTCGGCAATAATCTTTTTCTTAATTTTCTGTGATTACTATTATTAAATTGAAAATTTTGAATTATTTTGCATAAATTGGAGGCCGAATTGATTGGAATTAATTGGATATGAACTATATTAATTTTTATGTTGGGGTTGTATGTTGAAATGATTACTCTCAGTTTATTTGATTATTTTGGATTTAGAAATTTTCAACTTCAGTAAGGTCTCTCTTTTGTTGTGATTGAGTTTAAACATATTCTAGTTGAATTTATCTCAGTTTTGTGGTGAATTGTTCATAGCTACTATTCGGGTTGGTTTCGACAACAGCTTTTAATGTCTGCATTTTCTTTTCTTTTTTCCTAGTAGAAAATCAATCAAGTTTGGACTGGATTGAACTGAGGAAAATTTAGAGTTCAGACTGCAACTGTCGTACGGGCCTACGAACATATTTGCTTGCATGAAGTACGCGCTGATCGTCGCTGCATATAGTGAGAAAGAAAGAGGAAAGTAATAAAGGAATGGAGATAAATTTGGGGCACTTGGCGTTTGACATTGATTTTCATCCATCGCAGCACTTGGTGACTACAGGTCTTATCAATGGCGATCTTCACTTGTACCGATATGCATCTGATTCAGTACCTCAAAGGTCAATTTTCTTAAGTTTCTCCGTTATTTTTTCTTAATTACTTTTTGCATTCTTATATGATTATTATTACTATGATGATGATTAAGATGAATATGATATTAGGGTGTTGGAAGTTCATGCACACAGTGAATCTTGCAGAGCTGTTCGCTTCATCAACAATGGCCAAGGTATCATTGAGTTTTTACTTTTTAGTTATTTGATATTGTTACTATATCATAATTAGTTGTGCTAATAACAAGTTACTGATGGATGATGATGTTAGCCATTTTGACGGGCTCTCCCGACTGTTCAATTCTTGCAACGCATGTGGAAACTGGTGCTGCTATTGCTCGCCTCGACGAGGCTCACGGGTCTCTCTCTCTCTCTCTCTCTCTCTCTGTGCTCTGTAATTAGTCAGCTCTCAAGAAATTCTCATTTAGATCATGACCTAACATTCCTTAATCAAATTCAGGTCTGCAGTCAATAAGCTTATAAACTTGACTGAGTCCACAGTTGCCTCTGGAGATGACGAAGGCTGTATTAAGGTCATTTTGTGTTTTGCTTGTGTTTCGTTTACCGTTGTTTTTATTGGTTTTGTCATTTTTTGACATTGCTTATTGATCAGGTGTGGGATACCAGGCAACAGTCTTGCTGCAATACTTTTAAAGCTCATGAAGAGTACATTTCTGATATGACTTTTGCGGCTGATTCCATGAAACTCCTAGGAACTAGGTATTCCTTCGTGCCCTTGTTTTTTATTGTATTTCCCTTACTTTTGCGGCAAATGCAACCCTCAAGAGTTGTTCATTTATATTTGTTCTTTTGCATTGTTAAGTGGAGATGGGACTCTTTCTGTTTGCAATCTTCGAAGAAATAAAGTAAGGGTTTTTTTCCTTTCTAACACTGCTGTAAAATACAAGGTCAATGCTTATAGTGGATTACTAAAAGATTTCCAAATTTGGTTCTATGGTAATGACAGGTGCAAGCTCAATCTGAATTTTCAGAAGAGGAGCTACTGTCTGTGGTTATCATGAAGGTTGCATTGCTTTCTACCCCTTTGAATTTCTTCCCGTGATTTTATGATTTCATCAATATCATTTATTTTTCCCTCTTGTTTTCTTCTCCTTTATTCCATGCCTTTTTCATTCTTTTTGTTGGTCAGAATGGTCGGAAAGTGGTTTGCAGCTCACACATCGGGAATCTGTTATTGTACTCATGGGGATCTTTCAAGGATTGCAGGTATTTGTTATTTTCATTTTTAATCATGTTTAAAAAGTTGAAAATCGTAATTGGTGGAGTAACAAACCAGAAGAGATGTTGTCTTTAATCATGAAAGAAAGACTTTCAACTTTATTGCTCCTCTCTCCCTCCCACTTCTAATTTTCCTTTCTGGATGACCCTTTGAATTCCAGCGATCGATTTGTTGATCTCTCTCCGAATTCTGTTGATGTTTTGTTGAAGGTGAGTTGGTCATATATCTGTTTTACATTTGATGGCATTTAATTTTTGTACGAGTGTTTGTTGAAGCATTTTAAAATTTCTTGTGTCAGCTTGATGAAGATAGGTTGATCACTGGATCTGAAACTGGACTTATCAGGTGAAATAGCATGCAGAATCGATTCATTATATTTCATTGCTCTTTAACCTTTTTAGCATTAAGATTGATTTCATACAAATTTCTTTCAGCCTCGTAGGTATATTACCCAACAGAGTCATCCAACCTATTGCAGAGCACTCAGAATACCCGGTTGAGGGTCTCGGTAATGCATTCTTTTCTTTTTAGAGGGTTGAGTAATCAAAGTGTGTTTCTTAATTCCGCTTTTATTGTTGAGCATTATATAACAGCTCATTATTCATAGAAAATACATTATGGTGGCGAACTCATTGCTGCTGAGTTCAATATGGTCTCGTTGTTGAATCTTTACCATCAACCTAAAATCAATTTTCTTATTTGTTTGTGGTTGGTTAACAAGCTGTCTTGTTTTGTTTTGTAGCTTTTTCCCACGACAAAAAGTTTCTGGGCAGCATAGCACATGATCAGATGTTGAAGGTGTGTGTCTCTCTCCCCCTCTCTCTCAATGCTCTTTTATTAATCTGTCACGTTTATGATTTCAACCTACTTTCTAGTAATGATCTTAGTAGTTTTATGAATTGACTCTTGACAATTGCTTAACGCAGCTGTGGGATATGGATGAGTTATTGCAAGGTTCGACGAAGCCTTCAAAGCCTCAAGCAGCTGTGGAGGACAGCGATAGTGATGATATGGATATGGATATTAATCCTCTGAAGTCGAACAAAGGTTTGTTTATGTGATTAAAAACATAGAAATTCGGTTTGGGTCCAAAACCAAGCACAATAGTCATTATCGAAAAGCATTATTTAACCTATGTTACTATCTTTTGCAGGGACAAAAAGGAAAAATGCAAGCAAAGATCGTGTTTCGGGAAGTTCAAACGATTTTTTTGCTGATTTACAGATGGAGGGTTGAATACGGTTTGTAAATTCCGGTACAACATTTTTCGTTGGAGTAAAATGCATGTAGTTTCCCCTCACAATTGCTAGACCTGTTAATCAATTATTCCCATAACATGCTTTCGGGGATTATAAGATATTCAGTTTTTGTTTATGTTCACTTTTATGATGTGAGGGAGGGAGGTTTTCAATTTAAGTATTTGTCGAACCAATCTTTTGTATCTGAAGTTGTAAAAAGTTCTCCGTCAGAGTCTTGCCATCAATTACATCCCTCGCGGGTTCTGGTTACCGGGGAAGATTATATGCTATGCACTTCAAGGCCTACCTGCTCCATGCATTTATTAACGAAAGTAATATTCCGAACAGACTAGTACGACATGACCGGACATGGGGGTTAACTCGAGTTAATCCAATCAACGACAACCATGTCGAACGGGAATGAGCACCGAGCATTAATCCTTTGAAATCAGGAAGCTATCTTTTGTATTGTATTTGTAGGTGTTCAAAAGCTTATGTCAGAGCGAATACAATTGAGTGGGCAAAGCCGAACAACAAGATTGGGTTGGGTTGGGATTTTGGGGATTGGATGGGCTCGGGTAACATATAAAACTTAACTTTTGATTTTCTCACTTGTTGGGTGGGGTTATGGCCCAACTCATCCTCCTCATATTACATCGATAAGTTTACAATAAGTTGGTGTTGAGTTTGCTATTCACTATATTCGAATTTAAAACTCTTACTTACAAATGCAAAAGAATAATACTAGATCATATTACTCATTCAAAGTAAATAAACATGTCATTAACTCGAAACTAAGCTTAACTTTGTTTATCATTTCTTAATATTAAAAAGTAAAAAACACAATTAAGAAAATTCTGCATAAGGTTTTAATCTTTTCTGTCTTGAAATAAATTCTACAAAAGTCCGATTTGAAATGGACAAGTGAAATCTGATTAGTAAACATATCAATTATGGAGTATAAATAATAAATCATATCCTTATGTGTTATAATAAATGGATAAGTTTGCAACGTGTTGGGATTAAAATAAAGTTTTAAAAGACGTTAGACGCTAGTCGGATAATGAGTTGGGGCCTTACACCTAGGCAGATCTAGGCGGTTTAAGGGGGCACCTAAACAGGTCTAGATGTTTTTTCTTAATTTTCAAACGCCTATGAATTAATCAGAATAGTTATCAGCCACTAGCACTTAAGCAGCGTTGGACAAAAATTTTTAGAACAATGGATTAAAGCATATAAATCTAACCACCAACTAAAATGATGGATTTGTTGAAGTTTGAATTGAGATGAGCCATGAGCCCAAACATGTTTTGTCTTGTCACCCAAAGTTTGAGTGCACATGAGAAAACAGTATTCACGAGAGACAGAGCGAGCTTTTACTTGGATTCTCTTGGGCGGAATAGAATAATCCCAACTGTCAATTTTGAATCTCAAAATTTCAGAATGAATTGACATAAATACCCCTGGTTGCTTGGTTAGTGGAAAGTGGAAAGTGAAAAGTGAGTCACAAGCATGCCTGCACGTATAAATACAAAACAGTGTCATTGTCAAATGATTTTCTGACACCATCACTAAATTACTCAACAGAATCCTCTTGGGATTTTTTGATAAGGATATTGAGAATCTGTAAATCGTGTTCGTTCATCGTATATCGTGCTTTTAGTTTTTATCAGGTACTGTTTATGTATAATTTTAAATAAAAATACTTAAAATAATTTCTTATCGCACGATGTAAAATAAACGAACACGATTCACAGATTCTCAGGATCTGTACAAAGAGAATCCGGTGAGGATTTGGATTCCTAAATTACAAACCAGTCCCCCACACGCACACTCTTTTGGCTAAACCTTTTCTTTGCTCGTCACCCACGGGGGAAGGTCAACTAAACTTTCTTTTTCCCTTACAAAATTACAAAACTAAATCACAAAATTGTTCATTTTAAAGGTGATGTGGTTGAGATTTAATTAATATAAAAATCCTTAATTTCACTCTTAGCTTTTATATTTATACAAATATTTCATGGTAATGATTGTGTGTGGGTGAGCAACATAATATTTGGCATAAGTTTACAAATATTTCATGGTAATGATTTTTTTTTGGGGGCCCTACCTAAGGCGCCTATTTTAGCAATATAATATTTGGTATCGAACTTATTATTCAGTAATTTCTAATTTTTAGATCAAGTTTTCGAAAGTAGTGATGATGTTAAACTTAATCAAATACATAAAATTCTCAATGTCACTTTGACCCTTATAACCCTTGGATTTGAATTTGGGCACAATGGTAGATAATGACAATTGCAAGTGGGAATATGAAATAACATAATCCCATTGTCTTAAAAACAAATAAGCTAATAATAACAAAGGGAATAGTTGTATATCCAATCCCAAAATTCACAAATCTTCTCATTCCTCCCTTCTCTCCTCTATTGCTTGTTTTGTTTGAAACTAACAAACTTTAATCACGTTTTAATTATTTCTTAATTTTTCAAAAGATCAACCACCAAATATTTTAAATGTGATAATACTTAGTTACTCACTAGTTAGTACTCTTTATACTTATTTTTTTATTTATCCCAATTAAAATGTCACATGATCTGTATGTATTAAATTTGTAAGCTAAATGACGTGAAAGTTAATAATTGAATTATTATTTAAATGTTGATTAATCTACTTATTTATCATTGTGATACATTATTTAATTTACCTACTATTGATCGACATTTTTTTAATTAGCTAAATCAGAAAGTGAGTATAGATAAAAGAAACAAAAAAAATTAGGGTAAATGACAAAAAAACTACCTCAACTATTGGTGTCACGACACTTTCATATCTCATTTTTAAAAATTGACAATGTCATACCTCATCTTACGAATTTGTGTCAATGTCATACCTCCGTCAGTTTTTCTGTTAATTTTTCTGTTAAGTGCTGACGTGGCTGCATGCGTGGCCCACTCACTAATCCAACTAGATTAAAAAATTATTAAATATAATTTTTAATAATTAAAAATTAAAAAAAATAATTTTTTATAATATTAAATCTCTCTCTCTCTCTCTCCCCCACTTCTCTCGCCTCTCTCTCTTCTCTGCATCCCCAACCCCTTCCCACCTGTGTCCCCCCCCAACCTTCCTCCACCATCCTCCCCAAAAACCCAGATACCTGTGTCCCCCCTCCCTCAAAACCCAGCTCCCCTTCTACCATTGACCAATCAGGAATCAAGGGGGGGAAAAAAAAGAGAAGAAAAAAAAAGAAAAAGGAAGTCCTTCCCATCGGTACTTGCACCCGCACACCCAACCCAACCAACTCCAGCGATTTTCGCCATTTTTTCTGTCGAATCACCACCATCCAACACCCACAACCTCTTCCAGAACCTCCCCTCTATGATCTCCACCCAAATTTGAGGATTTTTAAACCCAAAAATCGTGTAAAACCGTGTGGGTGGCCGGAGGTGTTCCACGACGATTCCTAATCTCTGCAACCTTCAACCCAAAATCATAGCAAAATTTGAACTTGCTTCACGTGGGGGAGATACAGAAGGTTTTCGTTTCTTCTTTTTTTTTTTTTTTTGAAATTGGCGAATTCAAATTTTAGGGTTAGGGTTTGGGTGGAATTGGGATATTTACAGGGATTAATTTGGTGAGGGTGATGGGTGCGTAGGAGGAGGGGGAGGAGCGCCAATGGGAGGGAGGTGGAGATGGAGGAAGAGAGGGCGGCCGGGGGGGGGGGGGGTGTGGAAGAAGGGGAGTTGGGTTTTGGGGGAGGGAGGGACACGGGTATATGGGTTTTTGGGGAGGGTGGTGGAGGAAGGTTGTGGGGGGGGGGGGGGACACGGATGGGAAGGCGAGAAGAGAGAGAGGCGAGAGAAGTGGGGGAGAGAGAGAGATTTAATATTATAAAAAATTTAATTTTTTTAATTTTTAATTATTAAAAATTATATTTAATAATTTTTTAATCCATTTGGATTAGTGTGTAGGACCTGCATGTTAACAGAAAAATTAACAGAAAAACTGACGGAGGTATGACATTAACACAAATTCGTAAGATGAGGTATGACATTGTCAATTTTTAAAAATGAGATATGAAAGTGTCGTGACACCAATAGTTGAGGTAGTTTTTTGTAATTTACCCAAAAAAATTAAAAAACAAATGTTAGACATTATGGGGATTTGCTGCTGCTACTGAGTAGTACAACAACACTGGTCAGAAAAATTCAAACCTCCCCTCGAATTACACAATTCTCCACAAATTCAAACTCAAGCTCTAAAACCCCTTCTTCTTCTTTTTCTTCTTCTTCTTCTTCCAGTCTCTCTGCAACTCCACATAGAGAGAAAGATAGATATATACATATAGAGTGGCATTGCCAATTTCCCAAAAATTGAAAGAAACAAAATGATGCTTCTTTTGCTGCATATTGCTCTATTTCTGGTTCCTGACGTGGTCCTCTGTCTCAACCCAGATGGGCTCTCCCTCCTAGCACTCAAATCCGCAATCGAAACCGACCCGACCGGGATCCTCGACTCCTGGTCGGAATCCGACCCCACTCCCTGCCACTGGCACGGCGTCGTCTGCACCCGCAACCGAGTCACCGACCTCCTCCTCGCCAACAAACGCCTCACCGGCTACATTCCCTCCGAGCTCGGCCACGTCGACTCGCTCAAGCGACTCAGCCTCTCCAACAACAACTTCTCCGAGCCCATCCCGGCCCATCTCTTCAACGCCGCCGCCCTCATTACTCTGGACCTCTCCCACAACTCCTTCGTGGGCCCAGTCCCGGCCCAAATTGGAGCCCTCAAGGCCCTGAAGCACCTCGACTTGTCCTCCAATTTCCTCAACGGCTCACTCCCCGATTCTCTCGCCGAGCTTCCCTCCCTCGCCGGAACCCTGAACCTCTCTTACAACAATTTATCCGGCGAAGTTCCGGCGTCGTACGGAAGGATTCCGGTGCTCGTGAGCCTGGACCTCCGGCACAACAACCTCACCGGAAAAGTGCCTCAGGTGGGCTCGCTGGCGAACCAGGGCCCCACCGCGTTTTCCGGAAACCCTAGCCTCTGCGGGTTTCCGTTGGATATTCCGTGCCCAGAAGCTCAAAACCCTAATTCCTCGAAAAGCGGAGGTCAGGATGTTCAGAAACCTGTCGACCCGGATCCGAGTCTAGACCGCGGGGCGGAAGAGCGGGAAAATCGGAGGGGGGGTTCGGTGACGGTTCCGATAATTTCGGGTGTTTCGGTGGTGATCGGGGCCGTCTCGGTATCGGTGTGGCTGTTTCGGGTAAGAAGCAGGGCCAAGGAGGGCAAAACGGGAAAGGAGAAAGTGGTAAAGGAAGTAGCTGACGTCGTGGTGGTGGTGGAAGAGGGGGAAGGGCAAAATGGTAAATTCGTGGTGGTGGACGAGGGATTCGGGTTGGAATTGGAGGATTTGCTGAGGGCATCGGCGTACGTGGTGGGGAAGAGCAGGAGTGGGATTACGTACAGGGTGGTCGCCGGGAGTGGCGGGAAGGGACCTGGTGCGGCGCCGTCGGTTGTGGCCGTGAGGAGGCTGGGCGAGGGTGATGCCACGTGGCGGTGGAAGGAGTTTGAGGCTGAGGTGGAGGCGATAGGGAAGGTGGTCCACCCCAATATTTTGCGCCTGAGAGCATACTACCACGCGAATGATGAGAAACTTCTGGTTACTGATTTCATTCGCAACGGCAGCCTGTACAATGCACTTCATGGTAAATTCACCCTCCCTTTGTTTTTGTTTTTGTTTTTTTAAATTTTATTTTCAAATATTTGGTATTTTTTTATTTGAATATAATCTTTGGTAAAGCGGGACCTACATAATATAATAGGGGTCGAGGTGTCCATGACTTCGTAAAACATTTCAGACAATGATACGATGAGTCCCAAAATTCAGTGATAGTTAAAACCTTATAGATGCCATATGCAATCAATATTTTGAAGTTGGCTACGTAGCATTTGAGTTTGACATCATTTTTCTTCGTCCTTATCCTCATATGCACGCATAACTGTTTTTCTTTACGTGTTATGTGATGAGAGAGATATGCACGCGGTTGCACCCGAAATTTCCCGTGACGTGCAATACTTTAGAATATTTTCTTGTGTTACCGCTTGTGCACTGAAAATATTGCAGTGTGCTTTGTCTCAACTGGTTCAGAAATAGGTTAATCTCTTCAGAAATGCATGTTACCTAGACATTTATTCACTCTTCAAATCATACACTTGTGGTCCTATTATTTATCTGTGTGCTCAGATCCAAAGTTATTTAAGACTCCTTCAGCAAGACTGACAAGTTTTTCAGAGTTTTTTTTATATGCAATTTCAAGTAATTTGGGCCACTGCAAATCTGGAGCAACATTATTATAATTTGAAACAGTCTACACATATATACTGTATTCGTTTTGTGTCCTTTGGGAAGTGATTTTCACACACCATTTTTTCCCCTGCACACCCCTGTTATTTTTTGGCCGTGTGACTAAGTAAATCAAATTAAGGGACAAAAATGAACACGGGTGTGCGGAAGTTAATTCTCGTGTTTATTGCACAATGAAACGTTCAGTTAATGAAGATTCTACCCAAAATATTGTTACATCTGTTTTCTGTTGCAATATAGTGACAAAATGTTCAAATATGCTCAAACTTGTGTGGTCATGTAATTTATTGCAGGGGGACCATCCAACTCGTTGTCGCCATTGCCATGGACGGCAAGGTTAAAAATTGCTCAGGGGACTGCAAGGGGTTTGATGTACATACACGAACACAGCACTCGAAAGTATGTTCATGGAAACATTAAATCGACAAAGATCCTTCTCAACGATGATCTCCAACCTTACATATCCGGGTTCGGATTGGCACGTCTTATGTGGGGTACCTCAAAGCTCACAACTTCAGCATCCAGAAGGCAGAACTCAAACGAATCCATATTGGCCTCTGGTTTGGTTGTTCCAACTTCTTCAACCATTTACTTGGCACCCGAGGCTCGAATTTCTAGGAGCAAGTTCACTCAGAAATGTGATGTTTACTCCTTTGGAATTGTGCTCTTGGAGATCCTGACTGGTAGGTTGCCAGATGAGGGGCTTGAAAATGGTGGCAAGGGACTTGAGAGCCTAGTCAGGAAGACATTCAGAGATGAGCGCCCCTTGTCTGAGATCATAGACCCTGTACTTCTGCAAGAAGTTTATGCAAAGAAGCAAGTTGTTGAAGCGTTTCACATTGCCCTAAATTGCACTGAGCTCGACCCTGAACTGCGTCCTAGGATGAAAACCGTCTCCGAGAGTCTTGATCGCCTCAAATTGCAATGTTAATAGAAAGAAACAGAGAATGTAAAGCTGACTGCTCATCCGGAATTGGTTGTGGTGCTGAAAAATGGGTTCACATGGGCGTTTCAATGTATGTTTTTGTCGAGTCGATCACTGTTAGGAAATCCATTAGCTTAATGGGTTGGATGTATCATATGTAATGTGTTGTTGAATTATTGCTTGTTTGAAGATGATAAATTCAACGGGGCCGGCGTGTTCTTAGGTTGCCGGCATTCTGGTGGAACGGGACGAGAAGAGCATTTCGGCCGTTTGTTTCTCTTCTTTAGGACTTGTTTTTGCCCTCTTCTCAATCCCTGCTTTTGCTCAGGTTGAAATTTCTAATGGTTAATGTTGATTAGCACCTGTGTTCTTCGTTATGTTAGCTAATTGCTAATGTGGTTTAGGGTCAAGGAAAGAAATTTTTTTATTTTATGGAGTGGACTATTAACGGCACCAACTATTGTCCCAAACTTTTTATACCAACTGATGTAGCACATACCATAACCGTTGTTTATACTCGTAAATAACTACGGTTCATAATAAGCACATGAAATGCCAGCACATCAGTTCGCATTGCACTTTTTTTGAAATTGTATCAATTCATACCTTTTGCCTCTTTAAACGTCTAATCATTCATTAAGTCAATAGGTTATTTGTCAATATGGTGCAAATGTGGCTTCCACGTTAGCTTACATATGCATCTCACGCTCACATCATCATCAAGTTAACGAATGATCAATCCGACCAAAGACATATATTGATACAATTTTAAAACATTATGGTGCTAAAAGAAAAAAATTAATATTTTACGGCCTATTTTAAAAAATTACGTCACACTTGAAGGGTGTAAAATGTAGCTAAATTAATAAATTCACAATATAATTTGACAAAAAATAAATATATTTACAACATAAATACATTTTTTTTGTCGGAAATAAATAAAATTAATTAAAAAATGGCTCATAAATCATAAGCAAATAACGGGCTTAAATGGCCTTATCCAAAACTAGAGGCTGCAACTTACGAAGCCTAAAAGGCTTTTTTTGTCAAAACCAAAAGTTTGTAATGTAAGTTTGTTGACGTGGGTAGGGAGGCCAATGCATTATGTGTGTGTTTTTTGACAAGCGCTAGAACATTTACAAAGATATTCTCACAAGAAACACAGAGCTCGTTTAGAAGTGTTTTTAAAATGACCGAAAGTGTTTTTTGCAAAAATATTTTTGGGTTCTAAAAGCACTTAAAGTGTTTTCTACAAGAAGCATATAACTGGTGCTTCTTCCAGAAAACACTCTAAGTGCTTTTCCAGGATTCACTTGTATTTTTACTAAGGATTGATTCCAAAAATATTTTTACCAGAAGGGCTTTCAATTATTTTAAAAGCACTTTTAAACGAGTTTATAATTTATACACATACATTTATTTTTCTTTATAAAAAAATTAGTTGATAAAAGTAAACAAATATGTGCTTGTGGAGAAAGAATGTAGGAAAAATATTTCTCTTCTCCAACGAGGCATTAACTCAGCTACAAGAAGTCATGGTGTTTGACAACTGAATACCAAACTTTCAATAAATATGCCTTATGTGCATTGAACTTGAGGCTACTTAAACCAAATTAAAAACGACTGTAGCTAAACCAGCTGGTCACATACAATGTTTAATAATTTACATACTTAACATGTGTTGTCACTCAGTATTATAGTTTAGTGATATTCCTCTTTACTTAAGAGGTCTTATGTTTGATTCTCATCAAAGGCGAATTTGAACCACATTATTATAGCTAGCCCAATATAAAACTTAATCCACTTCTCCACCTCTTAGTGTCAATAATATCGTTTGTTAGGGCAATGATGGCAAAAGTTTGGCAAAAGTGGAGATAATATGAACACAGAATCTATAGAGGATGTCACCAAATCTAATGGATTCCCTAAATAGAAATGGCTTTATATTAATATATATATATATATATATATATATATATATCCTCATTCCTGAACAAGACATGGTGATCATTGAATCAAATGGGTTTTAACTTTTAGAACGCGTTTACTAATCCGTAATCAAATTGAGAGGATTTGAATTGAGAAGGAATTGGATTGAGGAGGAATTGAAATGAGGTGGAATCAGAATCAGATTCATGTTGAAGTTGTTTACTAAAACTGTCTGGAATCGGAGTAAAAATGATGTTGAGTCCATATAAGTTGTTTACTAATTTACTTCAATCGGAATGAAAATTAGATTGATTACTATATTGCCCTTACATGAATAAATTATTTTCATACTAATTAATTAAATTAAATTCTTAATTAAATTTATATAATAAAATTCATTTATATAAAAATATATAAATAGGTTTTATTTATTTATTAAAAGATAGCAGTAATGTTATTGAGTCCATATAATTTGTTTACTAATTCACATAAATCGGAATGAAAACTAGGTTGATTATTAAATTGCCCTTACATAAATAAATTATTTTCATACTAATTAATTAAATTAAATTCTTAATTAAATTTATATAATAAAATTCATCTATATAAAATATATAAATAGGTTTTATTTATTTATTAAAAGATGGCATAATGAATGTCAAATGAAGGGTAATATTGGGATAATAAGAAACAAGTGAGGTCATAATTGGTAGAAAAAATCCATTCCGGATTCCTCAAGTCTCAAGGAATTGAAATACCTCCCTCATGTAGGGAGTCCAATTCCTCCAAAATTAGGAGTTGGATTCCTTAATGTGCGTGGACTCCACATGTATTTTGATTTCCCAAGACTACGTGAACAAATGTGTATCCCGTAATCGTAATCCAATTCCGTTAATTGATTCCGATTACGGGTACGTAAACGTGTCATTAAACCATTTTAATTTCTATAGTTCATGCCTCTTTTGGGTCCCCACTCCCCTCCATCCCATTCTCTCCTCCCAGAAGCAGAAGCTGAATAAGTGATTTTCTAACCACCACATATGCAAACTCTGCTTAAATTAAAAAGAAAACTAATGAAAATAGTTTGAAAATTTTGAGTTTTAACGATAAGGACAAAATAAAGGATAAAGTGAATAGTACCAGGATTGATTTTTTAATGTAAAAATATGGGTTTTCATTAAAATGAACAGTATCAGGAATTTTTCGTTAAAATTCCTTAAATTAAAAGCCATTTTTAATAAGATATTGGCTTTTTCTTGTAAGGTGGGGTGGATCATTCTGCTTACTCAGGACACAGATTGAGATTGGTACAAAATATATTATAATATAAAAAGAAGGACACTGAAAAATATCTCACTTCTCCACTTCTGCCTTGTTTATTTAACAAAAACAACAACAACAAAAAAAGAAATTGGAAAACTTAAAAATAATAAAGGTCAGGAAAGGAAATCGGATCAACTAGTTCCATTTAGTCGGTCTGATTATTTTTTTGTTTTTGTTTTAAATAAACTATATTATCTACACTAAAAGAATGGAGAGTAGGGTAAGTTTTGCAATGAACTAACAATAATATGATTCAAATTCTTATTTAGCGAGAAACTAACCTAAGACCTCTTACTTACAAATGAAGAGGAATACCACTAGACTATAATATTAAATGACCTCTAATTCTTTATTTTCAAATATTTGATTACAAATTTCAAAGAAAAACTTATGCTTTTCTGCTTTTTTTATGGACACGTAACTAAACACAAGGGAAATTTAAGGAGTAAAATGATTTTCTTACCCATATTTTTGTATAAGAATGGAATCAAGAATCAAAATAATTTCAATTCTTATTCTTGTAAATAAACCATAAATTTATATTACAACACATGATGTACCAATTTGTTTTTAAGTATAGAAAAATATGGATAAGAATTCCCTCTCCTCCTAATCTATATCACATTCCTTCTTTAATTGAACATTTACGGTTAAGACACGTCAACATTTCATATTAATATTTTTATAAAGGTAATAAGATGAAAAGTAAAGTGTGGGACCTATGGGAGAGAATAAACGGGGAGAATCCTACTTGGAAAAATTTATGATGTTTTGTTGTGTGCTAAAAAGTGGAAAAAGAATAGGGCAGACTTCGAGAAGAAAATGCTGCTTCACGTGGCCTTGTTGCCCTCCACACAAACATACATTTACCCTTCGGCCCCCTCAAGGCGTCGTCTTGCATGGAATTGGATCCTCTCCTGTGCATGGCTCAGGATCCTCTGACTGATACACAAAGATAGTTGGATTTTGATCAAATGGCTACAAATAGGAAGCTCTTCTAAAATTATAATAATTATAGTTGTTGGATCAAAATTCAACAATCCTTGTGTGTCGGTCAGGAGGATCCTGAGCATGGGCTCAGGAGAGGATCCAATTCCGTCTTGCATCTCTCACTATCATTTATTATTTTTTTAATTGACTTTTTCTATTTTTTCTTGGTTTACTTTCTTTACTTTTATTATGATTTAATATCACATGTAACACCAGAGACAATGGAGAGGGGGACCACAAACAAACTCACAAAAAAGTTTGATGGCTTAATTCAACTCCATTTAAGCATAGTTTAGTAAATCTAAGATCTTGATTCCATTCAACAAGGTTTTCATGAAATTGTGGTCCTTCACAGCATATGATCTAGATTCTTCTACTTATCTTAATGTTTGATTTATTTTTTTAAATCCATTTTATCTGTTTAATGAAAAGAACGAGAAAGTTACTTTGCACATCGAAATTTTACTGCCAAAAAGTGAAGTAATTTTCGATGTGACTATCATATGTTGCTACGAATTAGCTAATGTTAAATCATGTGGTGTTACGAATCAATTGAAGAAAGGCATTTATTCATTGATAATATATCATAGGTCTAATTAATATATATATATATATATATATATATATATATATATATATATATATCTAAGATCCATGAAGTATCATTATGTAGTTCATCCACGTTATAATATATAATTACATCACAAAAATGAGTAATTTTGCAAAATATGGTTTTATAATAAGATGTGCATTTATTTGTTAATAGTATACCTTAGGTGTATAAGATATAGCTCTTTCGTTTGTGTTGTTGTGGTGGCCCAACTTTTGTTTGTGTTTTGTTGTGTTTTTGGACCTGTGTTTTGTATGTAAGTTGTTGGTAATGAAAGTTTACCTTTTATCAAAAAAAGAAGAAGATATAGCTCTTTCGTTCACTTATGTCAAATTCAATAAGAATTTGGTTCATCTGACATGTACATCACGGGCATCATGCTTTTCTATGCTAGGTGTTGACATGTATATAATGATACAGAGTCACATAATGTGACAGCCCGTCCCGAAAAATAATTTATTGTTGATGTGGAAAGACTAATATACCCTTGGACGTTGAGTTTTATTGTGGCGTTGTGTGGTTTAAGTTTTGGATGTGGACAAATAGGTTAAGTCCCTAATATTATGGAACCAATTAGGGACTTAGACTTAAGTTATTTTTGTTTTGTTTGGTTGGTGACCATTTGGACCACACACACACACACACATCCACACGTTGACCTTCTCTCTCTCATTTCCCTTTCGATTTTCTACCAATGTCTGTACAAGTCGTACGGACAACACTCGAACATCTCATCCAGTCACAGATCGAAGTTGAGGAAGTCACCATCGTGTTCCTTGCAAGCCCATGAACTCATCTATGCCATTTTTAGAACGTGAAACCTCCAGTTTCCCCGAGAACCCGAGAGCCCGATTTTGTGCACTGTTCATGCACACATAAATGTGAAGGTTTCAAGGAATTCTAAGCTTATAGGGAGCTTTAGATCATCCTCACGAAGCTCGGAGAAAAAAATCAAAGTGATTTAGACGTCGGGAAGGCCAGGTTTGATGAGTTGTAGGTTTAGCCAGATTATCGAGGGATTTTCTGGCAAATTCCCGTCGATTTTAGGACTTTTGAAAGGTAAGATCTTGTTCTACTAGTCGAGAGCTTTAATTTGATACAAGTTTCACAGAATTTGGTTGAGTATGGACTGAGATATTAAGGTTTGTAGTTTTTCCAGTTTCCGGCGACGGCGACGGCACCAAAAGAGCACTGGAGAAGAAAGGGGAATATTCTGTCAAGTTGACGGAATATTCTTAACGGAACCTAACGGCGTCAGGTTAGTTTTAACGGAATATACTTGCTTTTGGACAGAATATTCCTAACTGCCGTTACTGTTTGCATCAGGGTTCCCTGCGCATGTGGCTGTGCACTTGGCGGCGCGTGGGTGGTTAGAAAAATATTCTACAAATATGAGGATGTTCCTGAGGTTGAGTAGGTCTCTGTGGTAGGGGTGGGCAAATGGGTAGAGGAGCCGCTGGTCAGGGTGGGTAATCTAGGTTCGGGACGGGTACGGGGCGGGTCGGGCCGCTATCATTTACGGGGCGGGCTGGTTCCATATACTTAGAAAAACGGGGCCCCGGACCGGCCCGTTTCTAATTTTAATGAACGGCCGAGATTAAATGATAACCTATCATTCAATCTTAATTGTTACTTTGAACCCTAGTCATCCTCCGTGCTCCAGAATCAGTCTATTCCCTCTCTCTCGACTCCAAGTTCCAACTCTCAAACTCTATTGTCTTCTCGACGACATCGCTTGATGACCCATCCAGCCTCACCGCTGTCGTGACCAATAACGACACCACCTATCCAGCCATCATCCTCGACATCATGAACCTAGGTCGGAAAACCACGGCTCGATTTTCTCCTCTTCGACAACACCACCGCCGTCGCGACCACCATCATCTTATCACCGCCGTTGAGGACGCTGTTACCAGCCATCATCCCTCTAAAATTTAGGTAATTTTGAATTAGGGTTTTGTTATTAATTTGAATTTCGGGTGTAGGGATTTTAGGGTTTTTAAATTAGAATTTGTAGTTAATTTTGCAGTACATTGATGATTGATGATTAATTTGTTTGCTTCTGAGAACCCAGAGGGTCGAGAATGTCTATGGTTTTCGAACTAGGTTACTAGAGTTAATTAACTTAATTTTGCAGTAGATTAATGATTGATGATTGATCTGTTTGCTTCTGAGAACCCAGAGGGCTGAGAATGTCTTGATCCGTTTGGTTCTTGCACTTAGTTTACATGCGGTTTAATTCTTTCTTCCACTATTAGTCGCTTCTCATGCATGTTAGGCGAGCCCCGTAATTAACTATACATGCCGTTTATGCTTCCCAATGATCATTGCATAAGAGTATCTGTGCCATCTTGTGCAGTTCTTTTTCTCTAGAGTTTGATTTAAGATCAACTTTGGTAACAGCTAACAACTCAAAATAGAATGATGAACACTTGCTAAGCAGAATGATACTGGGCTACGTGAAGGTAAAAAACTTGGTTGATTAAATTAGAGTGTTTAACCCAAACCTGGTAGCGGCTTGAAACCCGAAGATCATCTGTTATCAAATTAATTGCCTTTGGCTGATAAAATAGAAGAAATAATGTGGTATGGTAGGGTGGCATTTCACAAATGTTAGAATTTTAGTTTTGTACACAGCTTATATGTACTGGTATAGTTTGTTGCATCCCTTTTATGGTGAAATGTAAAAAATGACCAAAAGAAATAACCTACTGTAAAAATATTTGTCTGCTATTTACTGATACTGAAGTTATTTTTATGTGTGAATTTCTGTGTTGGGTGTGTGTGTGGTTGTGTGTGTATGTGTGTGTGTGTGTGTGTGTGTCTGTATGTGTATGTGTGCGCGCGCGCTAGTAGCTTGGTAGTGATGTGTTTAAGGATATGTATTTTATGTTTGTACGTTGTGGTCTTCTGCATGCAAATTTTGGTGTACTGACAGAACCGATCGACAAATAAAAACACAAGTTGCTAGAACAAAATTTGTCTGTATTGTCTGATTTGGAACTAGTTAGTTTAATTTTGTGTTTGGTGTGCGTATGTGTGTTGTGTATGACTAACATGTTCTCTTGGAAATGTATATTTATATGTTTATTTTTGTTTCAGGTTCGAGCTACTCCTGGGCATACATTAGGTTGTTGAGTTTGGTTTCTCTCTGGCTTTCCTTCCAGCTGTGGAGCTAACCTCCCTCACAAGTTCAGCAAATTTTAGTTTTTTTTTTTTTTTTATTTTAACAAAAAAAAAAAGACCAGTGGACCCGGCCCGAACCGGCCCGTTTCAATCGGGCCGGGTTAGGTCTGATTCCTATATTAGAATATGTTGTCCCTGGCCTGGCCCAACCCGTCTCCTTTAAACCCGGGTCCGGTCCGGTCCCTTCAAAATTGGGCCCGGCCCGGCCCGTGCCCACCCCTACTCTGTGGTATATTCATATACCTAATTTGAGGAATATATGAGAAGTTATTAGCTAGAGTTGGTTATGTGCTATTAATTGACGTTTATACAGTTATTTCTCATATAGGGGAGACCTATCCGGAGGACGAGCGTAGCCAGGATAGGCACGGGGGTTACGACCTGGCTACATATCAGTGAGTGGGCTTTTGTTTTTAGTGTGTGTATGTGTATATATATACACTTGATGTTTTTCCCAGAAAACGTATTTAAAAGAAATGTGATTTAAATGCCATGTCATACTTGCCTCATATTCCCCTAGGTAAGCTACAGATGAGTATATTATGTTGGTAATGGTTATGAGTTATGATGATGATGATGATGATGAGATATATTAGAGCTCATAATCTGCACCACGGTGTTAGTGCCCCCACCCAGAGTTAGGGGCACAGTCCTTCATGTGATGTTCACCTCCTGCACCACACGCTCATCTTGGATCCAAGTTAGGTGCACAGTCCTGTCGTATAGACCACTATAAGTGGGTTCGACTCGTAGGTGACCCACGATTAGCGCATAGTCTTCACGTGATCGTAGCACTAGAGCGTATTATTTTACACCCAATCCTGTCAGACAGACCACGTGAGGTGGTTCCGAATTGTGTGCAGATGTATATACATGATGAGATATGTATATACTTGATGAGATATATGATTGAGATGTGATTGAGATGAGCTCTAGATTTCGCCGTGCAGATCACGTTAAGTGACTCTGGCTGACAGATGATTTATATTGAATTGCATCACCTGGCTTACAGTAGTTATATTGTGATATTGGACATGGCATATGCATGGCATTTTTTTTTATATGCGGATTTCGATATTTCTGAGCATGATTTTGAGATATATACGTATGTATTCTATTTTCTGGGAAACTATGCTTGTTTTACAGTGAGGGGTTAGAATATTTGAGAAATGAAATGATTTTGAAAAGCTTTGTTTTTGCCCACTCACGCTTTCTGTTTTTCGCCCTTCCAGGTATTAAGTAGGAATTGTTCATTAATGGCTTACAAGGGCTTGACGGAGGTTCTGACAGTTCACCTTTCATGTAGGATCATCTTCGGATGTTGTATTATTAATAATTGTCTTGCTAGACTGCACTAGGTTACTTATGCTCTGAATGGTGAATTCACGCTTATTCGCACTAGCATATTATCTTAGTTAATATTGCTAGTGGTTTGTTCTTTAATTATCCGTATTTCTCTTTATTCTTCCACTTCCGCAATGTGCACATGGCTACATCACCCTCACGTGACGGCCAGCACGTTTCGATCTTGGTCGGGGTGTGTCAGTTTGGTATCAGAGCACTAGATTGAGCAGTCCTGTATAGCTTGTGAATATTCTAAGTATCTTGGTGTCTTCTGTCAGAACTATGCCACCTCGTAGAGAGCCACGTCATTCAACTGAACCTAGTTTTCCTAATATCGCCCAATTAGGGGAATCTATACAATCTGCATTTCGACCTTCCCAGATGACTCATCTTGAGGTTATTATAATTTGAAGTGGAATCATTATATGGGAAATGAAGGACCTGAAGGAGAAGAGAAATGGTTCATTTATGTGGAAAAGACTTTCCGTGTAATGCAAAGTCAGGGGAATCTTCTTCCTGATAAATGGGTCGAGATGACTACTTGGTTCTTAGGTAAGGAACCTGCATCCTGGTGGGAACATGAGGCTCTTGATTAACTCGAGAGGAAGCTGCTGAATGGGAAGTTTTCAAGCAGTTATTCCAGAAGAGATTTATTCCTCCAGCTTATATTGATAGTCAGAAGCAAGAGTTTACTCATTTGAGACAAAGGAAGATGACAGCAAATGGGTATTACAGGAAATTTACTGATTTATCTAGTTATGATCCAGAGGTTGCTGCCAATCCGATTAAGATGCTTCGTCGATTTAGTTGGGTACTAAAAAGAAATGACGTTCTATGGCGACCACTACTCACTGTGCTACATACCAGGAATTTTATGAGATTTTGTTGAGGATTGAGGACTCCGAGAATATGCCCAATGAGAGTGAGGAAGAAGAAGAAAAAGATGGAAATCAAAAGAAGGATAATAAAGGTAAAGGTCATTCATCTCACGGACCTCGTAAGACCTAGAGTTTTAAAAGAAATGAAGCTAGTTCTAGTTCTTCCAGCGGAGGTTTTAGTGCCACTGGTCAGAGGAGAGGTAATTGATTTTCTGGAGGTCCTAGATTATAGAGGCAGGGATATTCAAGTGGTGCTAGTACTCATTTGTGTAAAAGATGCAATAATCGACATTTTGGAGAATGTCATCAAGGTAGCAGTGGATGTTATACTTATGGTCAAATGGGGCATAGGGCGATAAATTGTCCTTAGAATTAGCAGAGGCCCCAGTAGACTTCTATGCCACCACCAGCGCTGATCCAGCAAGTTCCTGGATCTAGTAGTTATGGCCAGATGGGTCGTGGTGGAGCTTACCATTATCAGGGATGTGTCCACCACATGACATTACAAGATGCTCAGAACAATCTTGATTTGATCATGGGTACGTTAAATATTCTTGGTCATTTTGCTAGAGTATTGTTTAACTGTGGTGCTACGCATTCTGTTATTTCTCATACATTTGCTCAAGTGACGCAACCTCATCCTATACCTCTAGGGTATGATTTAGAGTTTGCAATGCCTAGATGGGAGAAATGTTATGTTGATAGTGTGTATCCAGGGTGTCTAGTGATGGTAGATGATGTAGTTATGCCAGCTAATCTTATCCCGTTTGACATTGTTGATTTTGATATGATTTTAGGCACAGATTGGTTGCATTATAATCGTGCCAATATAGATTGCTACGGGAAAACAGTTACTTTCCATCGTCCTGGATTAACTGAGGTTACTTTTGTGGGTGAGCAAAGTGGAGTGAGGCATGGCGTTATTTCTGCTATGAGAGCAAATAGGTTATTATCGAAAGGGTGCCAGGGATATTTAGCTCATGTAATATTGAAGGATGTTGCTCCTAGTAGTGTGGAAGAGGTTGGAGTAGTCAGGCATTTTCTTGATGTATTCCCAGATGATTTACCTGGATTGCCGCCAGATCGAGATGTGGAGTTCACTATTGATTTACTTCCAGGTACGGATCCTATATCTTTGACTCTACATAGAATGGCTCCTTCTGAGTTGAGGGAATTGAACGTTCAGTTGTAGGAATTAGTTGATATAGGTTTCTTTCAACCTAGTAATTCACCATGGGGAACTCCAGTTTTATTTGTGAGGAAGAAGGAAGGGACCTTGAGGTTATGTATTGACTATAGACAATTGAATCGGGTACCGACTAAAAACCATTATCCATTGCCGCGTATAGATGTTTTCTTTGATCAGCTTCGAGGTGCTTGTATGTTTTCAAAGATTGACTTCAGGTCAGGCTACTATCAGTTAAAGATTAGGATTGATGATGTCCCTAAAACGGCTTTTAGAATTCGTTATGGTCATTATGAGTTTTTGGTGATGCCATTCGGATTGACGAATGCACAAGCAGTTTTTATGGGTTTGATGAATAAGGTATTTCAACAACACTTGGATATATTTGTCATTGTTTTTATTGATGATGTTACTTGAGGAGTAGTGCAAAAGCACGATCGAGGCTTTGTTTAGACGGTGTGTGTATATTTCCCAATGAGGGGCAAAATGGTAATATTGCACCCTTGTGAATTATTTACTTGCTTATCGTGACAATGATGAGTTATCAATATTGCGGGCTGCAGACCGTAATATTGATCACATATTTGTTGGATTCGTTAAGTAAATGAATAGGTAGACCCTCAGAAGGTAGCAGCTGTAGAAAATCGGGAACAGCCACGAACCGTCATTGAGGTACGGAGTTTTCTTGGCTTAGCAGGATATTATCAACGGTTTGTTAAGGATTTTTCAGTCATTGCTTTGCCACTAACGAGATTAACAAGAAAGGAAGTTAAATTCGAGTGGGATGATAATTGTGAGCAAAGTTTCCAGCAGTTGAAGTATTATCTCACTCATGCACTTGTTTTAGCATTCCCAAATGATAGCGGTAATTTTGAAGTTTCCAGTAACACTTCCTTGAATGGTCTAGGATGTGTGTTGATGTAGCATGGTAGGGTAATTGTTTACGCTTTGCATCAGTTAAAGCCTCATGAGATGAATTATCCTACTCATGATTTGGAATTAGCAGCCATTATTTTTGCTTTGAAGACCTGAAGACATTATCTTTATGGTGTAAAGTGTAGGATCTTCACAGATCACAAGAGTCTTCAATATCTTTTCACCCAGAAAGAGCTTAATCTTAGGCAACGAAGGTGGTTAGAGTTGCTTAGTGATTATGACTGCACAATTGAGTATCACCCTGGACGTGCTAATGTAGTGGCTGATACTTTGAGTAGGAAATCCCAAGGTCGGATTAATGCTTTGTATGCTTTTCGTGTTCATCTCCTTACAAATTTGAGGTCTACTTGAGTGGATTTGGCAATAGAAGAACGAGAAGTAGCCTTGCTTGCTAGTTTTCAAGTTAGGCCAATATTACTTGATCGAGTGCTCGAGGCACAGATTAATGATGAAGAAATTCAGGAGTTAATTCGGTTAAGTAATTAGGGGAAAAAGAAAGATCTCAAAGTTTGGGAATCTGATGGCATACTTAAGCAAGAGAATAGAATATATGTGCCGAATAATATGGAATTAAAGAAAGAAATTTTGGATAAAGCGCATTGTTCGGCATATGCAATGCATACAGGAAGTACTAAGATGTATCATACCATTCGACCATTTTATTATTGGCTGGGTATGAAAAGAGAAATTGATGAGTATGTTAGTAGATATGCTATTTGTCAGCAAGTTAAAGCTGAAAGAAAGAAGCCATTTGGATTGATGCGACCACTTCTCGTTCCGCAGTGGAAATGGGAAGATATTACTATGGATTTTGTGTACAAACTTCCTCGTGCATGGAATGGTTATGATGGAATTTGGGTGATTGTTGGTCGGCTTACTAAATCAGCGCATTTTATTCCAATGAGGGATAAGTATTCGTTAAGCCATTAGCTGAGTTGTTCTTATCGAAGATTGTGAAGTGTCATGGAATTCTAGTTAGTATTATCTCGGATCGTGATCCTAGATTTACTTCTAAATTTTGGGTAGCATTCCAAGAAGTTCTTGGTTCGAAATTATTCTACAGTACAGCATATCACCCTCAGACAGACGGTCAATCAGAGATGACGATTCAGACCTTGGAGGATATGTTCAGATATTCGATTTTGCAGTTTGGTGACGCTGGGCATAAACGGTTGGATTTGATGGAGTTTGCCTACAACTATAGCTTTCACTCAAGTATTGGTATGTCACCATTTGAGGCACTTGATGGCAAGGCTTGTCGCTCACCTTTGTGTTGGTAAGAAGTTGGCGAAAGAGTTTTAGTGGGCCCTGAGATAGTAGAGGAGATTACTCAGAATGTTCAGGTTATTAAGTCTAACCTGAAAGCGGCCCAGGATCGCCAGAAAAGCTTAGTAGACAGACATGCTACTGATCGAGTATATAATGTAGGTGATTGGGTATTTTTAAAGTTATCACCGTAGATAGGTGTTGTACGGCTTGGAAAGAAAGGCAAGTTGAGTTCTAAGTATATCTGGTCGTATTTGATCATTGAAAGAGTTGGTGAAGTTGCTTATAGGCTTGAGTTGCCTCCAGAGTTGTCTAAAGTGCACAATGTTTTTCATGTTTCGATGCTTCGTCATTACATCTCAGATCCTTCACATGTGATTCCTCTTCAGCCATTAGAAATTAATTCGGATTTGACTTATGATGAGGAACCAGTGACTATTTTGGATTGGAAAGATAAGGTTCTAAGAAATAAGACAGTGAAATTGGTGAAAGTTTTGTGGAGAAACCACTTAGTGGAAGAGGCTACTTGGGAGACAAAGGATCGGGAGAGAGATGTATCCAAGGTTGTTTTATGATTATTAGTGGATAGTATTGATTGTATAAATTTCGGGGATGAAATTTTTATAAGGAGGGTAGGTTGTGACAGCCCGTCCCGAAAAATAATTTATCATTGATGTGGAAAGACTAATATACCATTGGACGTTGAGTTTTATTGTGGCGTTGTGTGGTTTAAGTTTTGGATGTGGACAAATAGGTTATGTCCCTAATATTATGGAACCAATTAGGGACTTAGACTTAAGTTATTTTTGTTTTGTTTGGTTGGTGACCATTTGGACCACACACACCCACACGTTGACCTTTTTTCTCTCATTTTCCTTTCGATTTTCTGCCATTGTCCGTACAAGTCGTACTGACAACACTCGAACCCCTAATCCAGTCACAGATCGAAGTTGAGGAAGTCACCATCCTGTTCCTTGCAAGCCCAGGAACTCATCTATGCCATTTTTAGAACGTGAAACCTCCAGTTTCCCCGAGAGCCCGATTTTGTGCACTGTTCATGCACACGTAAATGTGAAGGTTTCAAGGAATTCTAAGTTTATAGGGAGCTTTAGATCACTCTCACGAAACTCTGAGAAGAAAATCGAAGTGATTTGAATGTCGGGAAGCTCAGGTTCGATGAGTTGCAGGTTTAGCCGGATTATCGAGGGATTTTCTGGCAAATTCCGGTCAGTTTTAGGACTTTTGAAAGGTAAGATCTTGTTCTACTAGTCGAGAGCTTCAATTTGATACAAATTTCACAGAATTTGGTTGAGTATGGACTGAGATATTAAGGTTTGTAGTTTTTCCAGTTTCCGGCGACGGCGATGGCACTGGAAAAGCGCCGGAGAAGAAAGGGGAATATTCCGTCAAGTTAACGGAATATTCTTAACGGAACCTAACGGCGTTAGGTTAGTTTTAACGGAATATACTTGCTTTTGGATGGAATATTCCTAACTGTTGTTACTGTTTCCATCAGGGTTCCCTGTGCATGGTCGCGCGTGTGGCCGTGCACTTGCCGGCGCGTGGGTGGTCAGAAAAATATTCTAAAAATATGAGGATGTTCCTGAGGTTGAGTAGGTCTCTATGGTATATTCATATACCCAATTTGAGCAATATATGAGAAGTTATTAGCTAGAGTTGGTTATGTGCTATTAATTGACGTTTATACAATTATTTCTCATATAGGCGAGACCTATCCGGAGGACGAGCGTAGCCAGGATAGGCATGGGGGTTACGATCCAGCTACATATCAGTGAATGGGCTTTTGTTTTCAGTGTATATATATACATACACTTGATGTTTTTCCCAGAAAACATATTTAAAAGAAATGTGATTTAAATGCCATGTCATACTTGCCTCATATTTTAGCGTATGCATTATCATATATATTATTTATGCATAATGTTGCATGGTGCTGCAGAAGCCCAGGTAAGCTACAGGTGAGTATATTATGTTGGTAATGGTTATGAGTTATGATGATGATGATGATGAGATATATTAGAGCTCAAAATTTGCACCCCGGTGTTAATGCAACGCCCATAGTTAGGGGCACAGTCCTTCACGTGATGTTCACCTCCCGCACCACACACTCATCTTGGATCCAAGTTAGGTGCACAGTCCTGTCGTATAGACCACTATAAGTGGGTTCGACTCATAGGTGACCTGCGATTAGCGCACAGTCTTCACGTGATCGTAGCACTAGAGCGTATTATTTTACATCCAGTCCTGTCGGACAGACCACGTGAGGTGGTTCCAACTCGTGTGCAGATATATATACATGATGAGATATGAGATTGAGATATGTATATACTTGATGAAATATATGATTGAGATGTGATTGAGATGAACTCTAGATTTCGCTGTGCAGATCACGTTAGGTGACTCCGGTTGACAGATGATTTATATTGAATTGCATCACCTGGCTTACAGTAGTTATATTGTGATATTGGACATGGCATATGCATGTCTTTTTTTTTTATATGCGGATTTCGATATTTCTGAGAATGATTTTGAGATATATACGTATGTATTCCATTTTCTGGGAAACTATACTTGTTTTACAACGAAGGGTTAGAATATTTGAGAAATGAAATGATTTTGAAAAGCTTTGTTTTTGCCCACTCACGCTTTCTATTTTTCACCCTTCCAGGTATTAAGTAGGAATTGTTCGTTGATGGCTTACGAGGGCTTGACGGAGGTTCTGACAGTTCACCTTCCATGTAGGATCTTCTTCGGATGTTGTATTATTAATAATTGTCCTACTAGACTGCACTAGGTTACTTATGCTCTGAATGGTGAATTCACGCTTATTCGCACTAGCACATTATCTTAGTTAGTATTGCTAGTGGTTTGGTCTTTAATTATCCGTATTTCTCTTTATTCTTCTGCTTCCGCAATGCGCACATGGCTACGTCACCCTCACGTGACGGCCAGCACGCTTCGATCTTGGTCGGGGTGTGTCACATAACATGACAATTCCATCGAAAAAATTGATTTTGTTTTAAAATGACCAAACATAACTATGTCATTATTTCATATCAAAAAGATGTAGTAACATTACAGAAATAATATGAATGTCATTTTACGTGAATAATATGAATGTCATTACGCTCGAAATCTATAAGAATATAGTTACATCATTCATTTATATCATAACATGTAATGATATCATTTGAAAGAATGATAATTACTTGGACTAAAAATTTCTTCAAAAGAGGAAGCACAAAGAATGACAAGTAGATTTGTAATAGACGACTCTTTTAATGAATACCTGTATATGAATTACCTAAAAAGTTGAAAATGTAATTTTCATATATTATTATATCATTGGTGGAATAAGCTATATGTAATGTTAATTGCAATTCTAGGTGGTTGAATTGGATCCCCTCCTGAGCATTAGGTTGGGATCCTCCTGACCACACTTCTTGGACCGTTGGATGAAAATTCAACGGCTATAATTATTATAACTTTAAAGGGACCTCCTGTTTGTAACCGTTGGATTTTCATCCAACGGTCCAAAAAGTGTGATCAGGAGGATCCCCACCTAATGCTCAGGAGGGGATCCAATTCCCTAGGTGGTTAGTCACTTTTCTAAGCACTTGGATATATTCCAATTTACATAGAGTATCCATCTCGATTGATAATTGCCTTTTATTTTTACAATAATTCTTGCTTAATCAATAATCAGAATACGATATATATGACGTGATAATATTCTTGCATTGTTCACGATTCAACTCAAAAAGATTCACAAAGGACAACTTAATAGATATTATATTGAGAATTTCTAACCCAAAAGGAAAATAAAGAGTGAGTTGGAACTTATTGATATTACTAATTAATATTGCAATTTATTGATATTTATTTTTATTTGTACGTGAGAGATTTTAGATTCAACTTATAAATGACGAGTTTGATACCAGTAAATTAAAATTGTCTTATTGTGCGGTCTAACTATAACCCTATTACTCATTTCATTGTTGTGTAAAAAGAATAATGTTAGGGAGATCAATTTTTTAAATCAAATGATGTGTCACCATCAATAGGAAATAAACATGTTAATCAATACTTAAGTAATAATCCAATCATCAACATCCACATCATTTGATTTTCAAATTTTGGTTTAGAAATTTAGTCTTCCTAACTTACCTGTGTAAAAATATTCATAGGAAAGCTTTTCATAGCAGATAATGTTATTCAGTAGCCTTCAATATTTCTAAGATGCTCCCTCTCTTTCTCTCTATCATTATCTTGGTGATTTTTAGCAGAGCATCTGCTTCCTATATAGCAGTTTCAGTGAAGTTTTAAGGGCTTTCATCGTAAACTCTTGATGGAAAACCACTTGAATCAAACGCAAAGTTTTACCTACCAAGTATGAATCCGTATCGAAAAGAGAAACTAGCAATTAACAATCTAGGAATAACTAAAACTTCACAAAAGTAGAAAGAATAAGTGAAATTCATAGTAAGAGCATCTCCAAACTCTACCACCACATTTGAGTACTTATTTAACGACTTCAAAAGAATATTCGAGTCTATAAAAGAATATTGTCTCCAATGAAATGTCCTTATAGTATAATCTCTAAATGTAAGGACTAAACAATATTAATTTGGTTTGAGTATTGTGGCCATTGATCTAAACAGTAAGAACAACAAAAAAAAAAAAAAAAAAAAAAAAACCAAGAATCTATCTAGACCTTTGGTTTTCCATCGGTTGAAAAAAAAGAATAAGGTGATGTGGGGTCACGCGTGACGCAACTGTCTAGTGAGTGAGAGAAGCTGATGTGTAGCCCACGTGGGTGAGGTTTCTGCCCACTCAAAATCAACCTCGGGCACCACTACGGGGTAGACTTGGCATTCGTGTCGTGTTTTTCGTGTTTGTGTCATACCTGATATTTTAACGGGTCGTGTCGTGTAACACCCATTAAAATAAACGGGTAAAATGACCTGACCCAAAATTGACCCGATAATATTAACGGGTAATATAACCCGACCCGTTACCCGTTAAGGAAAATATATTTTAAACCAATAAATAATTAAATGAAAAACATCATATTTTTTTTGAGTGAAAAAAAGGTTGCACGCCCAGTGGGACTCTCGAAACCACAATTGCTTGATTAGTATATTACTAAGCAATAAAGCATTCAGAATTAAACAACATATCAATATGTTGAAATTGCAGACTTAAAATTTTTTCAAGGCACCAACTACTACTAACTTAAATGAATTTCAAGAACCATTTATTTTTAAAAAAAAATGATAGAAGTGAAGATAGAAAACAAACAACAAGAAGAAAAAAAGTGGGCAAGATTCATTCAGATATAGCAGTGGCAAGACATCACACTGATCTGGTGCCCAATATCTTATCAAAGCACTTATAAAATGTAAAAGGAATATATAGCTAACTAGCATATGAGTTTTCAACTATGAACAAATTTTTTCTCTTTCAGAAACATGGAATAACTGAGCTTATAAGAACAGCAATTTGCTAGTTCCTTTCCATAATAATTATTAATTATAGAGGGAGATTGTCATATACAGACAATGACATGATTCAGAAGCACACTTGGGTTATGGAATGACACTATTACATGACTATTACACAACTTTAGATCTCAGAGCTCACAATGTAATTATGCAATGCAGATTATCTTAGGGAGCTATAAATAGGTTCCACATCAAATTCACCAGTGCATATTTCAAATGATAAAAAATTCTATCTGATAAAATTGAGATTGAACATTCAAAAAATTATACCTTAAGCAGTCGACAATAAACTGGCGCACAATAGGATGGTTGCAATTGAATGTGTTACCGCATCCCGAATAATTATAGAACTTTCCCTGTTAAAAAAAAGGACAATAGATTGAGTTCACATCGTATGAATGAAGAGATGTCAAATAAAAAAAGATGGCATGAGAAAAATGTCACATAATTCTGCAGTTTACGACACAAACGGGACTCTAGGTCTGGGGCATGCAACGCAAACCTGACCTTGTTATGGTCTTCCAATTCAATACTGCATATAAGGTAAATGTTTAAAGATCAATATCCATAGACAAACAAAATATAATAGCACTATAATGTTCTGCTGCTTCATTTCAGATTGACCACATAACAGCTATGTAATTCATGAAAAATGTACTCATAGAAAGAAGAAATCTCTGGAATGAAAAACCAAATAAGGGGATAAGTATGATACTGATAAAACTAAACGAGCTACTATGCACAGAGAGGTGCCAAATTGGTCCAACACAAGACTGTGAGACTGGTAAAACACTTGTGTTTTAAACAAATTTACATCAAGCAGTAGGGTGCACATCATGTACGTAACAAGCAATAAACACAGACTCAGCAAACGAAATGCAGAAACTCAAATACCCCCTAAGCATATTTCAATAGAAAAAGTAAATCAGATATCACTAGCTAAAATCCAAAATCCCCATATCAGTTAACAAGTCATATAATCCAAAGTTAAATCACTGCATGTTGGAACTAATCAAAGATTGTCACATTTTAAAAACAAAACATGGGTTTGTTTTCAAGAAATGAAAATTCATAATTTCGAATGAAAAATAAGAAACAAAAACATAAGATGTATGAAGATACAACATTAAACAAATGAAAAGAACATAGATGTAGAGATGTAGAAACAAAATCGAACCTGGAGTGGAATCTGGAGAATGCAGAGATGTAGAGTCGACCAGAGCAGAGATGACAAGATCAAGAATGATTCCGTCCAGGCGTCCACTGCACGAAGGAGGAGAAAATAGATACTGAAAAAGGCTACCAGAAGAACATACGGTGGGAGAAAGGGGCTAGGAAGAACAAGCGGCGGTTCAAGAGAGAGGGTTACGGAAGTGGGGAGATAGAAAGGGATTAGGGCTGGCTTTTGTTTTGAATCTTTTGATCAGATTAGATGGTAAAATTGGAAAATACAAGGGATTTTTTTGTCCCAAAAAGTTCTAATAATATAAGTGAGATTTACTCTCATTTATCTTACGGCTGTTATTTAAGTAAAGTCTTTAATAGCTTTTTAATTAATGTAGAAGTGTAAAAAATATAGTAAAAAAATATATATAAACGCTCGTAATGACAAGCTTTACAACTTTCGTGAAGAGCTTAACTTCGAAATTCGCCACTATAATCATATAAATCATAGATCAAGATTTAACCATTGATTGTTGTTTACATTTATGCTTCATTTTTCTCATCAAATTTTGTTTTTTCAGATTTTATTTTTTGAAAACATGATCTATTAGAGGATGCAATAAGATGAACAGTTTGGATCGTTGATATTATGTTCAGAGTTCTACGGTTAGTGAAAATATTGCTTGATGTTTATAAAGTTTCTACAAACTATATAACATCGACTCATATTTCAGTTAACCATAAATATCGAAACGTGAAATCAAATATTTGAACCGTTCATCTTCTTACATCCGCCAAATGATCATGTTTTTGAAAAAGAAAATTTTAAAAATGAAATTCAGTAACAAGAATGAAGCGTAAATGACAATCGACGATTAAATATAAATTTAAGGTTTATGGATTATAGTGTTGGATTTCGAAGTTGACCCTTTCATGAAAGTTGTAAAGCTTGTCATTATGAGTGATTGTATATTTTTTTTACATTTTTTACACTTCTACAATAATTTTTATTAATTTTATTAATTTTTCCCTCAAATAAAAAACATTATTCATGTGGGTTCGGAGGATTTTAAAAATCTAAACGATAATGTAAGTGTAACCATTATCAACTTATGGATGAATAATGATGAATCACGAGTGTTTATATATTTTTTCATATTTTTCATACTTGTATTGTATGTATGTCTTCTTAGTTCTTGCCAATACAAATACTATAGTAGTTTATTTTAATTTTGGACAACAACATGTTAAGTAAAATTTATCCTAGTAATGATAATAAGGAACTCTCATAATAAAAATAAATAATGACCAAAACTTTTTTTTTAAAATTTATATAGAATAATAATACAAAACTATATAATATATATTTAATATAGAATATATTGTATATATTAATATGGCTATTGTATTTTATAATAAATCTTTTAGTAATTAAACATTAAAATTATCAAAATAATTTTTTTTCTTAACGGGTCGAAACAGGTTACCCACGTGTTATCCGCGTGTATACCCGTTATTAACTGGTTCTTACCGTGTCACCCGATAATAACCCGATTAGATATTGTGTTGACCCGAAACCCATTATTTTCGTGTCGTTTTTATGTCGTGTCATCGTATCGTGTCAGAAACTGCCAGGTCTACTACGTGGTCCCTATAGAGTCCCCATATGTGAGGATGTTTTTGGGTACTCCGGTGAGTTCTTATACAATAGGAACAGCTTTTCCACCTTGTTGAAAGTCTTATGGTCCTCATATATAAGGACATGCGTTGGTAAGGACAACTTTATAGATTCCTATTGGAGATGCTCTAAGAATGGTTTATGCTTCTGTCGTCATAGAGGAATAAATTCCAACTTTTTATTTTAACAAGAAACAAGATATCTATAATATATACAACGAGTCTAGTCATATCATCTATAACAAAATTAAGCCACCACAAATTGTCTACTCTTAATTGGGTATTGTCATATTGAACTCGCAACTAATTACCTTTTTAGCATCCAATGAATCATTTATTTGACGTAGACCGAGTTTGATAACTCTTATCAAATTTTAGAAACTGATTGCACTACTTATAGCAAAAAATTTCTTCAAAAGAGGAAGCACCAACAATAACAAGTAGATTTGTACTAGACGACTCTTTTACCAAACATAAAAATTTGATCCCTATATTTGAATTATCTAAAAATTGACGACTCTTTTAGTGAAAATAAAGAATTTGATACCTATATCTAAATTGAAAATGTAATTTTCATATTCATCATATTATTGGTGGAATAAGATATATGTAATTTTTTGCAATTATAGGTGTTTAGTCACTTTTCTGAGCACTTATTGGATATATTCCATTTTAAATAGGGTATCCATCTAGATTGATAATTGCCCTTTATTTTTACAATAATTCTTGCTTAATCAATAACCGGAATACGGTATATATGACGTGATAATATTCTTGAATTGGACTCGACTCAACTCAAAAGGATTCACAAGGGACAACATAATAGATAGAATATTGAGATTTTATAATCTAAAAGGAAAATAAAGAGTCAGATGGAACTTATTGATACTGCTACTAAATACTACGGTTTATTAGTATTTATTTTCACTTGTAAGTGAGAGATCTTAGATTCGACTCATAAATGACGAGTTCGAAACCAATTAGTTCAAATTAACATATTGTGTGGTCTAACTCATATCCCCATCACGTAGTACATTGTTGTTTACGAGATATGAGAAATGCTAAGAAGACTTTCTAAAAAGTGGGACTCTCTATAGATTCTCTGTCACCTCATGTTTTTGTACAATGTTTTACAATATAGGCACAAGAATTAACTTTAAACTATGAAGTGACACATAATCCATAGAGTCCCACTTTGAAAGAGTTCCCTTAGCATTTCTCAAAAGATATTCATGGGGAAACGTTTCATAGGAGAGAATGTTATTCATACTAAGAGTGGCTTATGCTTTTGTTGTCATAGAGGAATCAATTCCAACTCTTTATTTAACAAGAAACAAGATATATATCTATTATACAACGAGCTAAGTCATCTATAACAAAGCTAAGCTACCATAAATTGTTTACTCATAATTAGGTATCATCGTTTTTTTTAGTACATCGATATTTTTACATTAGGTATCATCGTTTTGAACTCACAACTAATTACCATTTTCGCATTCACATGAGTCATTGAGTTCATGTAGGTCGAGTTTAAGATCTCTATCTATTTTTAATTGCACTACATTCATGTACTTAATACAATCTTCTACTAATGGTCATATATAATATTTAGATGTCATTACAGTGCATCTAACCGTTAATGAGTGATTTTACCAAGCAGAAATGGATTATCACTTAATACAATAGTTTAATGACACTTATTTTCACTTATATTAAGTGAAACATCTTATAATCAACAATGTGGAAAGTATTCCAAACTATGAGCATCAAGCTTTGGAATTAGTAGATTATATTTTAAGCAAACACCAAGATATAAAACAAAAAAGAAAACGAAAGAGAGAGCATGCATTTATCAAACAACGGATGTATTTTCGGAAAGGCGGCGTCTGTAATTTTAGAGGCAAAACCCAAACCCAAACCCAAAACTGAATACGACGACAAGAACCAGATGCAGAGCGGAATCTGGTGCTCGCGGGACTAATGTTCACGTCATAGTTATGGCCCTTTATCCATGTCAATACCAAATGCCAAAGCCATCTCTCCCATACCTCACAAACTAACAACCACAAGACAAGAATCAACCGATTTAAAAATCATTTAACAGTTTAATTAACATTGTTGTAGTATTAGTGATTAATTGAAACATATGGTTCATTTATTTATTGGATGACCATTAGATTACTAACTGACATTGAATTTAGTTAATTTTTCGTAGAGATGTCTTTAAAGGATCCATTAGAAAATAGACAATTTAAATCATCGTTCAACAATATAAGATGAGTATGAGAAGGTCAATATAAGAAGGTTGCTAGCAGTTTACGATTATTTTTATTAATTACCATATCAGCCAAACATGCACAGTGACTGATTTTAGTATTTCCCATGCAAGAATCTATGGTCATCAAGCATATGATAAAACTTAAGGGCTTGGTTAATACTCTACTTAAATCCAATTTTTTAAACTCAAAAACAAATTTCAAGTTTTAGGCCTTAAAAACTTGTTTGGTAGGACTATTTTCAAAAACTGAACTCAAGACTAACTAAAAAATATAGTCTATTATCTAAAAACATAAATAAAAAAAAGAGTTTTTAGAGTTTTTAAACTTAAACTCACTCATTTCTTTTCTCTCCCTCCTCCCCTCTCACTCCAAATCTATCTCTCTCTCTTTTCTTCTTTTTCTCTCCTCTTTTTTTTAACCTTTTTCGTCTCTCCTCCAATCCGTTCTCTTCATTCTCTCGGTTCTTTTTCTCACTCTTTTTCCTCTCTATCTCGTCCAATCCTCTCTCTTCTTTCTCTTTCCTAAAATCATCTCTAACTTTCTTTCCTCCTCTCCCCTCTTTCTCCCTCTCCTGCGACCCCCTCTTTTTAGATATCTTTGTCTAGTTTAAGTCGTAAGAATTTAAAATTTTAAATCGCAAACCAATCAAGTTTTTGAGTCTTAAAGAAAATTATTCTCAAGAAATGTTCTTAAAAAATATTTTGAGAAATGATAAAAAATTTCAAATAGGATATCAAACAGGCCCCAACTGTCTCGTGACACATGATTTTTTTCTTTTATAAAGTGTAATAGCATGGATTGAGTTTTAAAATAATTAAACTGTACATGGTCAGAAATATAAGCCAGTTCTTTTTACACAAATGAGTAAACGAAACGATATTCTCTAAGCTATTTTTTACAACTGGTTAATTAATTCACCTTATAACAAAAGTACGCACTATCCTATTCTAGCAAAGGTCTTTGAACTATATCACGAGTTTGGTCTTTGTCCTTGAACGATCTACTAGTAGATTCCTTCATCTCTGAATATGTCATTTGTTGCACTAGTAGTCATTTACGTTAATTTCGTCTTTTTTCGTTAAGTTGAGGGATAAAATATGAATTTCATCCAAAAACAAGAAAATAAATTTTTTTAAGAGAGATTTGGCTTCTCAAGGATTGAGGATTGAGGAGGAACTTCTCCTTAAAATACCTCGTGATCTGTTCACAAAACTTCGTGCTTATGATCGGACTCCTTAAAGATTGACTAAATATCTTAGTTTTAGTTGATTTTTCTACTGAGATGATTTTTATATAGTGATTTATAATATGAACGATTCGATAATAAGTATGAAATTTTGGGAATCTCACGAGGCATTTTGAAGAGGAACTTATCTTTAACCTTAAGGAGCCATCCTCTTCTCTTTTTTAGATAACTTAGATTTTTTTTTTTTTGCCACACTTAAATTTGATGGAAAAGAAGGCAGATTTGACGGAAGGTCCATTCATACAACACATAATTAAGTTAAAAAACAAGAGAAATTAATATGAGAGTTTAGGAACAAAAACTAAACAAGAGGTAGAATTCAGGGTCCTTTGCTACCACACACAACCTAAAAATAAGTATTGTGAACTTGTGTAAATGTCTATTTGAAGATAAATTAATCCAGCACACTATTTCTCTCCTTCTGCGTAATCAAATTTACTTTTGTCCTTTAATATATTTTTCTTTGTGAATTGGATGTGCATCAATAAAAAAATGAGCGTATAAATTACATTGCATTCTTCAAAATGAAAACTAAAAGCTATGTAAAAGCAAAAGGGAGGAGGAAAACCCACAAGTAGTAAGTACTAAAGTAGAAATCTACTAAAAGAGGCAACAAAAGCAAATGTTAGGTGGAGAGATCAGATATTGATAGCACCCTGTACTTTTCCATGGCACCCAACTCGTATCACAGACCAGAAGACGAAGCAACAAGAGCTCTCTCTCTCCTCAGCTCAAGATCTTCCTTGCTTTCAGTGCTTTGAAAAGCTAAATTGAGGCTTGCACTCAATCTCTCTCTCTCTCTCCCCCCCTAATCCCTGCAAGTCTGCATCTTTTTCTCTCTACTTCCATTGCAATACAGACCTCAAGGTTCCATTTAATTACGGGGTCCCTGTTTATCTTCTACTTCTAGCTACTCTCTCTCTCTCTCTCTCTCTCTCTCTCTCAGTGGCTTACGGTTTGGTCAAGCTTAGCTTTTTTCCCTCCGGTTGCTTCTTCCACAAGATCTTATCCCACTCTGCTTAAAAACAAAGCTTAAAAATTTTCTCTGCGAAAGTGAAAGAAAAAAGAAAGAAAAATTCTCAGAATTTTCCCGGAAAAGTTACGTGAGCACCGAGAGCAGCAGCGTATGTATAATGGTCCTCCAGCATCAAATTCTACCTTGACCCCATTAATTCAAATTTCCACTGTAGCAAGCAGTGCACGGCCATTCATGGATTCAAATACCCACCAACACAATTCTGGGTTGCTCAGATTTCGCTCTGCTCCGCGCTCCCTCCTCGCCAATTTCGCCGACGGTGGCGATTCGGGGCTTCACAGTAAAAACCCAGTTGAGGGTTCTTCGGAGTCCGAGAGATTGTTCTCCAGATTCGCGAATTACAGCCATACCAACGACTCGGATTCTTGGCCGTCGAGTTTTCAAGAATTTGACGACAAATCCGTGGTGACGGCAACGGAGGCGGCAGTGTCAGCGATCCGGATGAGCTCACAGGGAGGGTATTCTGGGCTGCCGCCCCCTCATTATCCGAGGCAGAGCTCGTTTAATGGCGGATATGTGTTGGCGGGTTCCGGTCCAATGGAGCATCATCACACTCCGGCCAACAAGTCAGTTCATTCGAATTCAAATCTTGTTAGACAAAGTAGTTCCCCTGCCGGGCTTTTCTCCAACACCTCTCTTCAAAACGGTATTGTGTTTTCTTCCGTCTTTCATTAGCTTATGGTTTTTTTTTTTTTTTAATCTGAGCGATATCGTAATCTAATCTAAACTACGAGTAGATATATTAAAACTCGGGTATTCGAAGGTGATTCTCATTTTTTAGTTTCTAAATACTTTGACAGTTGAAGCTGCATTCAGTTTTTTACCATATCATTGTATGATTCCTATCGTTTGCATCGTAAATTCGATATCCGAGTATGTTAGTTTTGGAGATTTTTATTTTGGTTTTTGGTAGTAGATAAGACAGACATTGATTTGAGAAGCACATTTGCAATTTGGTTACCAAAAAGAGAATGAGTTCCTCGCTCTCTCTAGATAGTTGTAAAATAATTACTATTTATAGGCTATTTGTAAAGAGGAGATGGCTATGGGGTGTTTGATTTTCTAACTTCATACTTAGTTGGAAAGAGCATCGCGAAATATAATATGTTGCGGACGAGCGAATTAAGCTAGATATTGTGTTTTCTTACTGAGGAAATCCGAAATTGATCCAGATTAACAGCTGATAGATTCGGATTAGAAAGCTAGATATATTATTATCTTTCAGTAAATTGCAGATGATTTCACCACTAAAAAGTTACAATGGATGGTACTAATGGAGATTGTAGCGCTGATCCTCGATTTTATGTTACAGGATTGCCACTCGGAACTTGGAATGACCCATCGAATTTTCCAGAGAATTTAGGTGGCATGAGAAGAGACCAAGATCATGATGGGAAATTATTTTTGGTTGATCAGGTACTTATTTGGTGTATGTGGTTTGAATTTCCTCAAATTTTTGTTGCTTATTTAATTCATTCTGAATAAACTTTCATGGTTAGAACGGAGAGCTTGAAAACCGGTTTCATGTATTATCGCATCATCTGAGTTTACCAAAAACTTCAGCAGAAATTGCCATGGAAAAGTTCATGCAACTTCAAGATTCTGTACCTTGCAAAGTTAGAGCAAAGAGAGGTTGTGCCACTCATCCTCGAAGCATTGCCGAAAGAGTAAATATTTTCCTATATCTATAGCCTGGCAGCTAAAATTTGTTGTTAGTCAGCACATTTATTCCTCATACATTTAATTAGTACATCCACCATGAAACTAAATTGTGATTTTTCCGTTTTAGTGTTTTGCTCGAACATAGATGACGCTAAGGGGTAGTTTGTTTATAGGTGAGAAGAACACGGATCAGTGAACGAATGAGGAAACTACAAGAACTTGTCCCGAACATGGACAAGGTAGAATGTCACATAAGCATTTTAGCCTCGAATCAATTCTCTAATAGTTGTGTTCGGAAACTCATGATATTCAACTTTTTAAAATTCTTGGCAGCAAACCAACACGGCAGACATGCTCGATTTGGCAGTTGATTATATTAAAGATCTTCAGAAACAGTTCAAGGTACCAAGCAAGTTAAATCGAGAAATATTGCATTGTGGACAAGCATCATCAGTTGTTACTCACAAAAGTTTATAATTTTGCAGACGCTTAGCGATGTTCGAGCAAACTGCAAGTGTTTAAACATGCAGAAGCCGGTGTCGAATCAAATCGTTTGACGTGCTTTTCTGTATAGGAATCAGGAAAGTGACGGGGGAAGTGGGTTGAAAGTTTGAAGCCAGATAATATATTTTCTTTTATGCAGTGAAGCAACTAGAAATTATATCAAAAAAGAACTCCAAAGAAAATGGTAGAAGGAGCTGTTAGATAATGTAGTTTACGATGGGGTGTGATGTAGAAGGTTGGTATAATTTCCACCACAAACCTGGAGGGGACCAGGTCTTGTAACCTAAACGAGCAGCTTGAGTTCCCATCACATAATTAATATATGAAATAAACATAACAAGAATGTACAGGACATGTTCTAATTATGAAGTCCTTTGATTTCAATTTTTTTGTTTGCATATCATTTTATGTAAGTGATTTCGAACTCCCCTTTTAATTTTTCCACGAATTTCACTTCTTTTTTCTTGCTCGTGGATCAAACGAGAATTAAGGAACTGAAACAAAAAGAGGAGTACATGAAAAAACGGGAACATGAAATCAGTATTTGTTTTGTTAGTTAAGTTAGACATTTCGTTATGTGAAATCAATATACCGTTAAATATCAAACTCGTTATGTCGTTCAAACTCATTACGTTGCTTCTTATTGTATATCTTACGTAAATATAGACAATTAAATATTAAACTCGTTATGTCGCTCACAAATATATACTGATGTTGCATTTAATATGAGATTTGCCACAATAAGCTATCGAACTTATGAAAAAATATATGTTGTTTTTGCATCCAGAACAACTAAATATGTGATTTTCTGTAATTAAGGAAATTTCAGACCATTGTGATGAGACGGATAATGAAATAATTTACAAAATTCTGGAAGTTGACGTAACTTAAATTACTGGTGCATGTCTCTTTATTTGGTTACAGACTTCTTTTGTCTTTCTCTACTGAGCCTTATCCTGTTTTGGAAAGGACTGTATCAGACTTGAAGAGTTTGCTTGTCCTTATTTGGAAGAGACAAAGGAACAGTCGTGATTCTATGTAGCCGGAACTTAAGAAGGTAATGACTGCTCTCGATCGGCTCGTTTGGTGCTTAGAGCTGTATACTCCATTATGTTCAACCAATGTTAAGGGGAAGACGGAATTTCGAATTTTATTCAATTGAAACTAGAAGGTTGATTATTTACGAAAGAAACTTATTTTTCTCAATCATATTGTTTGTGTTAATATTTGAACATTGGGTTTGAGTGGAGAAAAGCCAAATGGTGCCAAATTAAAGGAGATTTGGCCGAAGCCCAGCGTCGAGCCCAGAGCAAGCTGAAGCCTTCTCAGCCAAGATATAAGCCATGTGCTTCCATTGAAATGACAAGTGATGGAGACTAACTTACTAGCGGCCAAAGAACACTTTCTAGTGGCATTACAAGTAAAAAACTGATGACTCACTACCCTCCAAAGTGCTTTCGGGCAAGGGTAAAGTTACGGCCGTCGGGCCAAACTGCCTATAAAAGGAAGAAGAGGCCCCAGAGATAAGGACACTCAATCAATCAAACAAACAAACATACAAACTCTGCTCTCAAGCCAGATTTGCATCTAAAAGCTGAAATCAACTCAGATTCAGTCCTTTTTAGCGATAGTCCTCTGAAAAAGCTATCTCTTGTCTAGTATAAAAGCTCTGCTATCTCCTTCAATGGTGTAGTATCTATTCCCTTGTGTAAACTTGTTTACCATCCATCTCTTTTTAGCATATAAACCCTGTAAACACAAAGAGAAGTGACTGCAAGTAGTTCAACCTTGCCAGACAAGGTGAAATCTTGCCCAAAGCTCTTTGTTTGTTTTCTAAGTTAGTAGATCTATTGCTTAATGTATTCCCCAGCATGTATTCAAGTCATTTCCATTTGTTTTTCTATTTTAAGAGTCTCATTTGCATCTGGATTCAGTTAGTTTAATGGATATATTTTCATTAAAAGCAATCTAGGACCAAACAAATGACTTAAGGGACTATGGACTCCCTTCATTCGAACATACAAGACCATGAACTAAAAAGTCTTTGTTTACAAGGCAAGAAAAAGAACTTAATGTGGACTTAACCCATCCACGAAATCCTTTGATAACAAGAAGTTTGAGTAACTTGGGGTGCAAGTAATCGACTTAAAACACACTTGTTCTACATTTGCTATACTGAGATAGTAGTGGCACGCCTAGCACTTAGTTAGTTTTGATTGTGAGCCTCAAGGCCTACAACTAAGGCCTTACAAAGGCACCTTTCAAAACTAACTTTGTTCTCTTCTTGTAGCACATCAACAAGCAAGAGCCCGACTACACATCCAAAGTGTCAATCCCTTGGGGAGTTGTGTTGAGGTCCGAAGAGCCTTCTCAAGAGAAATCTTTGCCCGAATACATATCATCTTATTAGAATAACTTGTAGATTTAGGAAGTTTTCCGTCATTTATAACGTTGAGATATTGAATCTGATCAGTTATCCAATGCAATAGACACCAAAAGTGATCATAGTTTTAAGAAGTAATTTCATAAGTAGAACATACTACTAGGTTACCAACCTTGCAATTTGTAGAGCATGGACTTTACCCGATAGAGGGGGCCGCGAGCCTTGTGAGGGAAATGTAATTTAAGTTGGAAGATGTTGACTTCTATTATTTCCCAAATTTGGAATCTTATTATATTATGAAAAATACATGACTACCCAAGCTTTTAAAAAAAGTCGTCCTCAAAAAATTTTGTGTTCGATTCACGATATTTTGAGCTTATGATCGGAACTGTGTGTATTATAATTCAATATGTAAAGATTATCTCGCAAACATAATAAAATATGAGATAGTTTAGTCATCGAACTATATAAAAACATAATGTCAAAATCAATAAAAGTATTATAAGTCATCAATCTATTTGCTACAGTTGATTGACTAAATGACCGATTATTCTATAAATCAAGTACAAAGGGTTTTGCAGAGGACTTCTTTCAAAACTTTGAGTAACCAAATATTGTTTATAAATTATACTTTTCCTTTAGTCTTTTGAGGAAAGGAAAACTTGTAGTTTTTTTTTAAAGTAAATTGGAAATAGCATTTCAAGGCAAAAGCCACCAAATTACAATAAAGCAAATATACACAAGAGGTCCAATTACATGAAAATCACAAAGCAAAAATATATGGACCCTAAAGCAAAACAAGACAGGGCCCAAAACACACTTTCAAGCCCAAAAATAGAAACACACCAAAACAAAGAACCTATCCTCTTGCTACCACCGACATCGCCAGAACAGTGCCTCCCAACCACCGCTAGCCAACATCCCAAACAGTTGCTAGAAATCAACTCCACAGAAGTGAAGAAGAGAGAGATTCTGGCGTCTTACAACAAGCACCCCTCAGTCGCATCCACATAACGAAATAAGCCAATAGGAATAGGTGACCCATTAGCGACAGAGCCAATAAAGGCAAACAAAGTGAAGGTGGTGGTGCAAACACCCAGCCGAAGCTCTACACACTTTCCAAAAGCACCCCAACAAAGCGTAGTGAAGAAAAGTGTATGCAGATCCGATTTGGTGTAGAAATGATGAAGTTTGGAGCAAAATAGGAAGATGATTGAAGAAAAGGGGAGAATCGAAATGAGAAGGATTGATGAAAAACATGGAAATGGATGAACGCAAGGAGTGGAGGAGAAATGGGATTTGATGTGGGGGTTTAGAAAGATGAAATCAACATTAATTGGGTTTGAAAGACAACAACAATCGAGATGGCAATCAGGTGGAAAATGAAGCAAATGGAACCGAAAAGAATGAAAAAAAGAAAAAACTAGGGTACCAACCCTGGCAACGGCTAGCCCCGGCGGCTACAACAAGGTTTGACAAGAAGAGAAAACACTCACACACCAGTGAGAATAACTCTCATGAAGAGAAAAAAAAACAGGAAAACTTGTAGTTAGATTGACAAATGAGAAGAAACATTACGTAACTCAATCATGTTTTTCGAATGCAATATATAGAAGAGAATCAAACTTTGTACATTTTACTAAGGGAAATTTTATTTGAACCAAGGTTCTAAAAAACGCTAGGCGCTAATTGGGCGGTGGGCTGGCGCCTAGCACCTAGGCGGCTAGGCGGGGTCTAGGTGGGCGCCTAGGCGGATTTAGGTAAATTTCTTGTATATCTTGTAAATAATTGCATATTGACACTTACAAAAAATTATACTTGTATGAAATTCATGGATAATATAATAAAAGAATGATAAAATGCAAAAAGAGTATCCACCAAGTCCAAAATTTAAAAACACATTAAGCATATATGCCATACAACCATAGTGAGGAGTATTGTAGGATGACACATGTACAATAAGTTCACAATTTAAAACCATATAAAATGCCAAATAGGAGGAAAATAAGGAAATATAGTAATGTAGATAGGATTTTTTTTTTTTTTTTTAATTTCAAAAAAAAAAAAAAACCGCCTAGCCGCCTAGCGCTGCCTAGCCAACCTAGGCGCCTATCCTGCCTATCCCGCCTAGGTGTCCACCTAGAGCCCAACCGATTTTTCCAACCGATTTGTAAGAAAACGTCTCGGGTCACCACCGCCTAGCGCCTAGGCCGTTTTTTAGAACATTAATTTGAACCTATATAACTTCTTTCTACACCCAACTTATACTTTAAATATGAAATATCTTTACTATCCTATTGCATAATTACCATTAAGTACAAGATGAAATTAACAATAAAAATAAAATTTATCAATAAACCCACCCAATAATCAAACCCTAACCATCACGTAATCTTTCTCTTACGTTCTTTTCTGGCAAAAATCCTAAGACGCTCTCATAGACCTTTATCATCGTCATCATCACTACCACCACCACTATCCACCAACCCCACCACCACCATCACCATCACCATCACCATCACCATCACCATCTCCAACACTACTCATCACCTGCACGAAACCTGCTTTTACTTATGCTACTACTGCTGCCAAAACAACAAGCAGCAGCTGATCAAGATCAATACTTAGTTCTAAATCAAGTGTTTTTCCTTCAATTTTAACTATCCCTTTTAATTAAGTAATTAAAGTTCTTTTAATTCTTTAATTAACACATTCAGATGTTACTTATGTTTAATCAGTAGTCTTGCTATGTACATGCACTGCAAACGTGTGAGAACATGATAATCATTGCACTTTGTTTCATTTTGTCTGTGCACTGTTGAGTGTTTATAATTAGTCATGTGATCTTATTATTATTTTATTTTATATATTCTGAAAGAGTTTCCATTCTCAGTTTCTAACTTCCGTGCATGCTTGATAGCTGTTATTCCCAGTACTGCAAGTCGGCTTGCAAAATATGCATGCATTTGTTAAACTAACTAGGGTTTGATTAATTTGGTTTGACTCTCATAGTCTCATGGCAATTGTGTTTAATTAGATTAATGGATTTAATTAGCATGGATCTTCATGAGACTGACCCAGATAGCTTCTAATGTGAAAACATGGGTGTATAAATTTGCATATTGAATTGAGTGTGTGAGGGTAGTATTGGTAGTAAATTGGGTTTAAAGAGAGAATAATAGTTTGATAAAAAATAATATGAGTGTAAAGAGTAAGCTGGGTGTAGAGATAAGTTATATGGGTTCAAATAAAATTTTCTTTTTACTGATCGTAAACTCTTACACCACCCGCGTTACCAATAAAGCACTCGAAGAATCTATGTTGACAACAAAAAGTGTACAGAACTAACGACCCAGATCCAGCCACTTGTACCGAAACTATTGTACCAGCAAGTGTTAAACTCTTCTCATGGTGAACTTAAAAAACTGTTAATGGACCCGCACTAGCCGATGGTTTCCCCGCCTGTTCCTCCTCTTTCCCTCTCTTTCTTCCACAAATGATAAAACCACCATTGTCCACCTCCAACAAACTCTCCTCTTCCTCTCAAACCCTAATTTTACCACAATTCCCATTCTCACCCCTTCTCTTTCTCTAATTTCCCCAACCTACCCCAACCCTGCTGCTGCAACCAACACAAGCTTTTCATTTCCAAGTCGATCCAATAAAATGTACCCACATGATTGATCTGAAAAATTTACCATCATCAATTCATGTAATTTTATTATTTTATGTTCCAAACTGTGGGGTTGAGAATCAATCGGTTGGGAGTCCGGTTGTGGCTAGGATGTCGAATTTATACGGAGATTATAACCAGAAGATTGATTATGTGTTCAAAGTGGTGTTGATTGGAGATTCGGCGGTGGGGAAAACACAGCTGCTCGCGCGATTTGCTAGAAATGAATTCAGTGTGGACTCTAAAGCCACGATAGGGGTCGAATTTCAAACGAAAACACTTGTTCTCGATCAGAAAACCGTCAAGGCGCAGATTTGGGACACGGCTGGCCAAGAAAGGTGCGACATTGCATGCCTTAATGATCAATATTTTTGTTATAGCTACAAGATCATTTTTTTTTTAAATTTAGATGTTGATGGGAAAATTGTAATGTGATTATTTTCTACCGATCATAATGCATGCTCATTTCTAGGTTTTCGGATTTTCCGTTCAATGGCAACCTTAAATTTTCTAAAACAAAATTACGATTGACCAAAAAAATACAAGGCGGTGTGTGATGATCGAAAAATTTGTAAAAATTTGGTCTAGCCCTTGGTCTGAAAAATATGAATATGTGAGTTTAAAAAATTAAAGATATATAATGATTCTTTAGGCACAGTGCAGGGATGTAAGTTAAACTCATCTCGCTGCAATGTTGGGAAATTCGAAACCTAGATTCTGAGACAGATATTATGTTATGCCCTATAGAGTATTAGGGAAATGGGCGAATACAAATTTATATGTATAGATTTAGAGGTTTGTAAGTAACCTTTGGTTCATACGTTTCCTTTATCAAGTCTTCGATTTTATGCTTTATATGTGCAAAAATGCAAGTTGCACACTTGTTCTTTGTTGGGACTCTATTAACCCACTATGTGTACACTGAGTTAGATCTCGTTGTTTGCTTATCTAGGATCGGTTTCTTGTTATGATCAGGTGTGACTGTGTATTTCGATGTAGATGTTAATACGAAACATATTTATGCTTATCTCTTATGAAGGGGGATCACTTAAATGACAACTGCAAATGGATATATCCGTACCTTATGATTGTGTGGAAGTTATGAAATTCATGATAGATGAAGCTGCATTCACAATGAAGGATGAGAACTTGAAAAGGAAATAAAACTTTGACGCTCTTGTTTTTTTCGTTTCTTTAATAAAGTGTTGATTTCCATTTGAACATGTAGTTTGTGCTTATTTCCTTGGGAGTTTGATTTTACTTGCAATGTCATAGCCTCCTAAACTCATCCCCTCTAGTCCCTCTTCAGGTACAGAGCAGTCACGAGCGCATACTACCGAGGTGCAGTAGGAGCAATGTTGGTTTATGACATGACCAAGCGTCAATCGTTCGACCACATGGCTAGGTGGTTGGAGGAATTGAGGGGGCATGCCGATAAGAACATCGTTATAATGCTCATCGGCAACAAATGTGACTTGGGGAGTCTTCGAGCAGTGCCAACTGAGGATGCACAGGAGTTTGCTCAAAGAGAAAACCTATTTTTTATGGAAACATCCGCTCTTGAGGCCACCAACGTTGAAACTGCGTTTTTGATGATCTTAAAGGAGATATACCGGATAATGAGCAAGAAGACGCTTGCTGCCAGTGACCTAGACGGCGGAGATTCAGGTCTCCTAAAAGGAACAGCAATTATTGTTCCCGGTCCAGATGGGGATGGTTCTAGGAAGGGGGGGTGCTGCTTCTCCTCCACTTAATTTTATTGAACTTCATTTTCTCTTTTCAATTTGTCGTCAGGGAAATATGTTTCGTTTGGGCTCAGCTTATACTTGGTAGGAAAGGAGATTGTAGGTTATGTATGGCAGTGTTTGATTGTATTGAACAGATGAGGAACCTACAAGCCTAATTTCCATAAAACAGCCTCCAATTGTATCTGGAATTGGAAAGCTGTTTCTTCTATTTAGAATTACTATAGGAACTTTTGTACAAAATTTCTCAGAATTAAAGTTTGGTTTGGATTTGGTCGCTTTCAAAGGCAGAATTCAAGTATTTATCTTTTATGTTTTCATGCATTTTCATATGAGAAGAGCTTTAAGGTTTAGGAGGAGCTTCTCCTCAAAATACTTATCCACCTATTCACAAAACTTCGTGCTTCTAATCGAAACCGTCCATATTATATATCTTAGCAAACAGATAGATGATTCATGATGCTTTTACCAAATCCGTTTGTCTATTTTATACAGTTTGATGACTAAACGGCTTAGTTTTATTGATTTGTTGTAGAGATGATCTTTGTAGAGTAATTTATAATATTAACCGTTCCGATCACAAGCATGAAATTCTATGAATAGTCACGAAAGTATTTTAAGGAGTTCCTCCTCTATGCTTGAGGAGCCAAGTCTCCCCTCTGGATGTGCCATGAAAGCACAAACAATCAGAAAGGTGAGTACCAAAATCGACAAATGCAGAAACACAGACAAGTCACCGAATAAATGTCTATTTGTTAATATGCGAAGGCCGGACACCATTACAAATCATAATGCATCTGTCGACTCGAATGAGTGAAACGACACATATGCACTGAGCAAGGTCTGCTTCAAAACCCTTCTCTCAAATCATTGTTCATTCTACAGACAAACATTATGCATCAATTGATTCTATTCCTTTCTGGATAGTATTCAAAATCGAACAAAGCATCAGAATCTTTTTTAAAGGCATCGCTTTCGAGTCTAGTGAGCGTGCGTTGCCTTCGAGTTTAGTGAGCGTGCATTGCGTTTGAGTCAGATAGGCTCAGTTCGCCTTTTTACCGTTCGTGGTTTAAAAAAGAGGTTTGCAAAATCAGTGATTATAATGGAGCATATGAATAAAGTTTTCGAATTCAGACCTTCAGCGTGAAATTTGGAGATCGTATCAAAGTAGACATGTATTAATTTAGAGACAAATCACGGCTGATGAAGACAATCAAGGTTGAGTAGAACCGTAACAGACAACTAGGAAGAGCTTGTGTAGCTTGTTCTTTCTTGTTGTAAAATGTTTTCAATTTCCTCACTCAAAGTTATTTTTTAATTTCTCGTGTCTCGCACTATACCATAGTTTTTATTTTCTCACGCTTGGATTAATTTATTTTCTCACATCTTGTAGTTTATTTTATCTCAAATTTACTTTCTCGCATTTTATTTTTTTTAGCAATTAGAGTATTGTAATTTAATTACTTATCAATTTGGTTCATTCGACCAGTTTATTTGGGTTGATGCGATTCACCTTCCCATGCATCTTATCTTACCACATCAACCACTAAATTCGTTCCACTCCACTTTCACGAACAACACCCATTCTAAAGTCCTGGCACCTAAGGCATGAAGAACCTTAGACCAAGACAGGTTCTTTCATTGGTCACAATCGTTTGAAAGAAGTCAAACAAATCGCAACCAAAATCACCAACAACTTCTCTTTACTCACTTGACTTTAGGCCACAAGTTAGCACACCTGCAACACCAACAAGGAGGAGTAAGGCCATCTCCAACTGAAAGGGTTATATTTAGCCTTCGTCCAGATTATAGCCTTGCAATAAATTATTTTTTTTAATGAACAGTGTCAAACCATATTTATCTACCATCTCCAACCGAAGGAGGCTATTTTTTAGCCCCCTCAATAATTTACTATTTTAAGTTTGTTCTTTAATTTATTGGTTAATTGAATTAAATTACCATATTAAAATAAGGTTTCTGGACATATTTTTAGTGCCACTTGTCGCTAAATGAATAAGCCTCCAGATTTCTTATCATTATATAATCTCAATAATTTTTCGGATACGATTTCGAGTGACACGTGTTGCTAAAGTGAGTAACTCTCCATATTTATTATCTTTATGTAATCTTAAAGATCACAATTTAATTGATTCAAAGATCACAATTTAATTGAAATGCATTAATTCAACTTAGACATTAACCAAAGATCACAATTTGGACTTTATCTTGCATGTTAACCAACTTAGACATTAATTCAAATATCACAATTTAATTGAAATACTTCTTAAATTTAAAGACTACAACAACTTAAATATTAAAAGTACACAACTTATTGAAACTACAACAACTTAAATTTCAAGACTACAACAACTTAAATATTAAAGACTATAACAACTAATTATAATAATGATCTTCATCCGCCAATGTAGGATTATAGTCGGATGTTGTAAACAACTCCTATCGGGCTATAATTTCCCTCTTTTTCCTATCAAAATATGCTTTACTCATTGGAGTATAATTCAGTGTCCTTTTCCATGTTCCTATCATCCATCTCTTCTTGTATTTGTTTTACTCGTTTTTTGTGTCTACGCTTCTTTTCTTCCGCGGCAATAACATTTTGCTCCTCCATTAATTGCAATAAGGAGGCCATTTCCTCTTGAAAGGCTAACTCCTCCTTTTCCTTGCCATTTTCCTTCAATTTTCTAGCCTTTTTTCGTTTCACAGCCTTAGGTATGGAAGATTGACCCGGAGATGGATTTTCTAGCCTTGTTTCTTCAATGGTAGGAGATATTTCTTCATCCCCAACTAATTTGAGGAAACATTTCCGAATACTGGCGTATGACCAAATCTTTCTTAAGGTGGATCTTGAAATAACACCCACCCTTTACAAATTTCCCAACAACCTTGATGAGTAAAGGGTTTTTTCATGTCATCCATATACAATTGCTCCGCTTGGCATTCCTAGAAAATATAATTACAAAAATTATAGGAAATTAATTTATGAAATTAAATGTAATATAATTAAATATTTAAAAGAACTTGTGAAAACACTTACTTCGTCGTATAGATTGGCTCCGCTTTCATGTCTCTTTTCGGCTGTTATCACGACTTGTGCCATTTATTCAACCTTGGATGAAGATGTTTTTTCCATTGTGAAGAACAACTTTCATGATTTCTGGGGTTTGGTGGAGTGGTGCCTTCGTAGAACTCATAGTACTTTTTGGACGTACGAGTCCAAATGCCTTCACTTGTTTGAGAAATACTCTTTACACTATCTTTCGAGACCTATCTATAAACCTTGCAAAGAGCTTCATCTTTTTTTCGGGTCCAAGCCTTTCCTTTGGTTGAAAATGTGGCCATTTGAAAATTATTGAAACAATTAAAAGAAAGATTATTGGAAGATGTAAGAGAATAGAATGTGAAGAATTGAAATAAAATGAGGTAAGATAGTATGAAATGGTGTAGAGGTATTTGTAGGAAAAAAATTACAATTTTTTAATTTTTTTTTTAAAAAAATTCGTCTAAAAAAACATGAAATTCCAACGGCTACATGACTTAAGGATGATGTGATGTTACCGTTGGAGCAGATATGGGCTTTCAAATTTCGGCCTGGTTGGTTGGCTTTCTTTGGCCAGTCTGCTAGCCATTTGGCTGATTTATGGCCCAGTGGGTCCCAATTTTTTTGGGTCCAGCCCTTCATTGGAGATGGGTTTTGTGTCAAAAGGGGTTATGTTTTGGCTTATAGCCCTTTGGCCGATCCACCCAGCCAAAGGGCCATAAGCCAAAATATAGTCCGTTTTAACACGAAAACTGTCTCTAACCGAGGACTAGGCCAAAGGGCTTGTGGGCCTCGCCCCGCCAAAAATTAGACATCAGGCCAGCAGGTTGGCCAAAATTAGCCAGCCCGATGCAGCAGCCCAACCAGCGTCATTTATCGATTCCATTCCATTTGTCCGGTGCACTTGGTGTTCCACGCTGCTGGAGGGGGACAAGCTCTAGTGTCGGATATCTGCTCCTGGAGAGGCAATTTATCGATTACGGAAGAACTTGGGTTTGTGACCAAGGTTTTTGCCCAATTTATTGAAGGAAGAAAATGAAGGTCAAGTTCGTGCCTAGTTTCCCGTCCAAGATTAGGAATGAAGACGTGATTTCCTCTTGAAATCATGGAGAGATTTTTGAGTGTGATCGTCACATGAGGTGGTACTTTACGTGTCCCTATATAAATGGTGAGTTATGTGTGTTAAAAAGTTAATAACTTAAAAATTAAAATTTTCCACTACTTGCATAAAAACACGTGGTGTACCATCCGTGTTCCCGTCACAACTAAAAATTTCTCGAAATCATGGATGAAGAGCCGTGAAGTGCAGAGGGAAATCAGAAGAAAAAATAATATAAAAGGCAATGATGGTGCCATGTGAAAAAAAAAAGTATAAATAATCAAAGCAATAATGCATCATTGCTTTGTAATGGTGCTGTGTGCGTGTGTGTATATGTATATGTACATATAACATATTGTGTGTATATATATATATACACACACACACACGTTGGATATCACACAAAGGGACTTGGATGCTCTCCTGAGCAGGGGGTCCGAATCCTCCTGACCAATAACACGGGTCGTTGGATTTTGATCCAACGACTACAAACAGGGGGTCCCTCTAAAAGTTATAATAATTGTAGCCGTTGGATTTTGATCCAACGGCCCGTGTTATTGGGTCAGGAGTATTCGGACCCCTTGCTCAGGAGAGGATCCAAATCCCACACAAAGCAGCAGGGCCAATCTAATATTCCACTTAGGCCATCTCTAACCGAATGAAGGTCAGAGGGCTCCCTTTAGCCCTATAGCCCTCTAAGAAATTAATATTTTAATGAACAGTGCCATGCTATATTTCTTACCATCTCCAATCGAGGGGCCAAAGGGCCACAGGCCAAATGTAGCCCTGTGACAAAAAAAACATCTTCAGCTGAGAGAGCCAAAAGGCCATAGGCCAAACATAATTTATTATTTTAATTGAATTAATAGGGTTACTTAAATTAAACAACCTCAATAATTTTTCGAGATGGAATATCAATAATTTTTCGGATAGGATTTCGAGTGACACGTGTCGCTAAAGTGAGTAACTTTGTACATTTATTGTCGATATGTAATCTCAATAATTTTACGTCTCGGATTTCGAGTGCCATGTGTCGATAAGTGAGTAACTTTGCAGATTTCTTGTCGATATGGAATCTCAATAATTTTACGTCTCGGATTTCGAGTGCCACGTGTCGATATGTGAGTAACTTTGTAGATTTCTTGTCGATATGGAATCTCAATAATTTTATGTCTCGGATTTCAAGTGCTACTTGTCGATATGTGAGCAACTCTCCAGATTTCTTGTTGATATGTAATCTCAATAATTTTTCGGATAGGATTTTGAGTGTCATGTGTCAAGATGTAATTGGTTGTGGAAATTTTAGATAGGATTTTTATCTATATGGCACTTTTTATCTTCAGCTTCCAATGTCCATAAATAGGGTGGATATTGGGCTATAATTCATACACATTTAGCTTTACTCCCTCCAATATCTCTTTCAATTCAAGTTTGCAATGAATTCCAACTTTGGATCCTCTTTGGATTCCAACTGGGGGTCCTCATCCAATTCTGAATTGGAATATAAATGGGTGTAGATGAAATGAGAAGATGAAGAGTCCAATGAAGAAGATGAAGCATGGCGCAACACATTATATATGGCAACCATGGCTGGTCATGGCGTGTGAGCCAACTGAAGAACAACCTCAATGGGGTGGCTCTATTGATGGTCGCTCTTACAAACCATGAAATAGAGAGATGGCGCATGAGACTCTAATGAACAACTACTTTAACCCCAACTCGATGGACACAGAAGAGGATTTCAGACGTCGCTTCCGGATGAGGCATCATGTCTTCGAGCGTTTACTTCATGATGTCCAACATGTCAATCCATACTTTCAATAGAAACTGGACAGAGCAGGCCACCCTAGTTTCTCACCTCATTAGAAGGTTACTATTGCACTCCAAATGCTGGCATATACCTCCCTAGCTGATGCGATAGTTGATACATATGGTATGTCTGAGTCAACATGCCTTGATAATCTTGCTGAATTCTGTCACACAGTTGTTCAGCTTTACAAAGAGAAGTACCTCCGTGAACCAAATCAAGCAAATCTGGATCGGCTCATTCAGAAAGCTGAAGAGCGTGGCTTTTCGGGCATGATAGGGTCATTAGATTGCATGAATTGGTAGTGGAAGAACTATCCCACCGGATGGCAATGAGGTTTTAGCAGAAGATTGAGAAAGCCAACTATTGTGTTAGAGGCGGTTGCCTCATTTGACACATGGATTTGGCATGCTTTCTTTGGAGTCCTAGGATCCCAAAATGATATTACAGTTCTTGGGCCTTTACCCCTCTTTAATAACCTGACGGAGGGTAAATCACTTCAACTTGACTACTACATCAACGAACGTCAGTATAATATGAGGTATTACTTGGCATATTTCATCTACCCAAAGTGGGCGACACTTGTCCAAGCAATTGCAAACCCTGTGGATGACGCCCAAAGGTGGTTTACCTTATACCAAGAGGCATACCGAAAAGATGTTGAGAAAGCTTTCAGTATTCTACAAGCATGGAGGAAGATCGTCACGGAACCAACAAGAGGGTGGAGTCGAGGTAAATTGAACTCCATCATGATGTCGTGTTTCATATTATACAACATGATTGTAGAGGATGAGCGAGATGGCTATATTGATGGAGAGTTTGATGATGACCAAGATGATCCAAATAGGTCAAGAAGGGCTCGTGCAAAAATATATGATGGGCCTAATTTGCCTTTGGATCCAAAAACTGGTAATATCTCTTTAAATGAGTACATGAGGCGCCATAGGATGATACGTTCGGGTGCCACAAACAAGTACCTATAACAAAATCTTGTTGCACATCTTTAGGCCAAGAGAAGCATGGAGTAGGCGTTTAAGTTTTATGTTGTTAAATGTTTTTTTTTTTAATGTTGTTTAAGTTTGAATAACTTCCCCAACTAGTATTAGGGTGGAGATTGTGTTCTTTAATGTTGTTTAAGTTTAATGTTATTTAATGTTGTTTAATGGCTTAGGTAGTTATAGGAAAAAAAAAATTAGAATTTAATTTTTTTTTAATTTTGTAAAAAAAAAATAAAAAATTCAAATCCAACGGCTACTTGGCATCAGCATGAAGCCAGCTAGGGCTTGAATTTCTAGACCGGTCTAGGGCTGGCTGGCTGGTTCGAGTTAGCCGGTTGGCCCGATTGAACAATTGTGGCCTGGTAGGGCCCACGAGCCCTTTGGCCTAGCCTTCGGTTGGAGTTGATTTTCGTGTCATTTCGGGCTATTTTTATCCCTATGGCCCTCTGGCCGGATCGGCCATCTCCAACCGAAGGAGGGCCAAAAGGCTCTCTTTAGCCCTATAGCCCTCCAAGAAATTATATTTTAATGAACAATGCCATGCCATATTTCATACCATCTCCAATCGAAAGGGCCAAAAGGCCATAGGCCAAACATAGCACATTGACAAAAAACTATCTCCAACCGAGGGGCCAAAAGACCATAGGTCAAACATAATTTATTATTTTAATTGAATTAATATAGTTAATTAAATTAAACTGCCATATTAAAATAAGATTTTCGGACATATTGGAAAATTATTGAAAGAGGTGGCCATTAGAAAATTATTGAAAAAATTAAAGGAAAGATTATTGGAAGAGAATAGAATATGAAGAATTGAAATAAAATGAGGTAAGATAATATGAATAGTGAAAAGTATGTGAGAAATTGTGTAGGAAAAAAATTAGAAATAAAAAAAAACAAAACAAAAAACATTCATCCAAAAAAAAAGTGAGCTGGGCTAAAAAAAAATTCGTCCAAAAAAAAAAGTGGGCTGGGCTTATCGAGCTGGCTGGAGATGGCCAGCCCGCTGGCCTGATTTGGTGGTTTATGCTTAGTGGGGCCCACAAGCTCTTTGGCCTACCCCTCGGTTGGAGACGATTTTCGTGTCATTTTGAGCTATTTTTAGCCCTATGGCCCGACCTTAGGTATTCAAATCAAGCTGAATTCTTTGCCTATAAACACTATGCACTTATTCATAAGCGGAAGAGAGCAAAAGGTGATAGAAATTGGGTAGTTCACAGGATCGGAAACGGATGTTGCTTAGACTATCGATCACAATATGATGTGAAGGATATGAACAAAGAGTGAGTATGAAATTGAATGAATCTGACAAAAAAATATTTGACAAATATATAGAGATGGAAATAACCTTTATGGAAGAGTTGTATTCTTCAGGGGAAGTTATAACTTTTCACATTGAAATACAACTATTCATATCCTTTTAGAATTAATTAATTAAATATATAAATAATTATATTATTTCTTTTATTAATTAATTAACTTATTTCACTACAATCATATGTATATTAGTACACCAATGTTATGGTGTATCTTCACACATGATTACACATATTGTGAAAACCATGTTATGATAATCATATTCTGACATCTCCCACTTGATTATGATGACATAAATGGTTTCCTATTTTGATTTGCTTCTCAAGAGTATTACTTATAAAGAAATTCAATGTAACAATATATATGTGGCTTCTTTAGTGCACACCATTCCACTTTATCTGATAACATTTTACTCTTTAGTAAAATAGCATCATATCCAAGTAACTAGGAAAAACAATCTATACTCGGTTACAAATGATGACTTAGCCCCGCATTATACGCCACAATGTTATATAAATTATTTCTTGAAGCTTATTATGGATTTTACTTTCAAGATGATTTATTATAACCTGGTTACCTCGCTAGTGCCCTCTATCTTTAACCGACCAAGTACTAAAGAACCAGATAGAGTCGCATCTACTTGTCCGTGCTTCAGGCGTCCCTAAAACCATACAACGATGCCCACCGTACGTCTCACACTACAACATATCTAGATGTTTTGCAAACCCATTGTAGTAAAATGCTCTCTGAATTTTTCCAGAGACAATCCCTTGGTTATCAGATCAGCCACCATCTCTTCAGAGGGTATGTAGTCGACCTTTACCTCTCATCTCTCCATTGTATCTTGTATATAGTGATATTTAATATCAATGTGTTTTCCTTTGGAACTATTTGAAGGAAATATTTGTGAAAACAAGTTCATTTGAGCAACATCTATGCATGCTATTAACAAGTAAAAGGCGGAATCATGCTTGTATGCACTCAAAAACAAAACTTTACCCGTGAAATTCAAAGCCTAGTAGTTATGTGAACCAAGACTCAACTCAAGAACAAAGTGAGTTGAAAAATATTATACCTTTGTTGATTCCTCTTTGCATAAGCAGAGGCTAATCACCCAAAAGATAGGGCATTCATTCCTTGCTTCTTAGCTCCATGGATTTCTTGGAAGAGGATGGTTGAAAGGATTCTCCAAGTTCTCAAAATAAAGAACCTCTAATTTTTCACACCAAGGAGAGCATTGAGGAAGAGATGAGTGACCTAGGAAGATTTAGATGCTAGTAAAACATTCCTAGGGTGGCCGGCCTCTTAGAGAGAAAAGGGAGCTTGTGTTCTCACTTTTCTCCAAAAGAAAACCCTAAGGATGAAATGGCTATAAAGTTGCCTTTATACCACCTCACAATGGAGTGGCAAACTTGCAATTAAGGCAAGTTCACTACGCTTCTCTATATGGCCGGCCTTAAGGGTTTAGTGGGCTTTCAAGCCCTTTGTGTTTTTCAAGTTGTCATACAACTTGAGTTATTGGACTTGACATTCAAGTCCCATTGGGCCTTACGGCCCAAAACTAACCCGAGGTCTAAAACGAACTTATTCATTTGATTAGTCATCGTATTAATTAATCTTTGCCATAAATAATTAAACCATTTAATTATCCTTACTCATCTCCGTTATTTCTTCAATCTCTACCTTACACGGTGTACGATCCATTAGGTTCCTTTTAGCGAGGCAATGGACGATTAGAACTCTTCAAATCGATTGTGAATTGAAACTTACTTTCAATTCTCCCTTTAGTGATTACACACCTTTAGGGCTTCCACAAACCATGAGTGACATCTAGCAGTATATCATGGCTACCCAAGCTAATCAGAAGAGGTGGAGAACCTATTCAGTTTAGGATTACAATGCAATACAATCTTTCTCTAATACAATACTCTTGACCACATTGTTTGGTTTGATAGTTTATTCATGTCTACTATCAAATGTGATTCATTTACTTATATGATTACCTTGAATGTGATTTGGAACGACTTCCTAAATCTCATTCATACTCTGGCCAGAGATTCTTAATCATATCATAGAGTATTCTTCCTCAAACGGTTTAAAGGTTAGAGATCCCTTGTAGCACATTCACTTGCCTCCATGGCTAAGTGGCTTAACACCAACTATGTCGTGGACACCTTCTGATGGAGTGACTTTGACATAGTCAAAGATCAAGGACCTAACCACAAGACAACTATGATGCCACAGGTCAAATGACTACTTGCATTATCACAACCTTGAGTTCTCATGTGACATGAATATGAGAACTCCTTGTTGATCGTGTTCAGTGGACTCATTCTCTATTGAGCACCTACATGCTTGTCTTGGTGCCAGTCACACCAATGACTCGAGACCAGTCACTCTCCCTAAGAGAAGACATAACACGTACTGATCTTAATAGACTGTTAATGCTCAATTGGTAATCCTATGATCAGGAACATGTAGGATATGTATACGAAAGAGAATGGTCTTATGAATCTTACTTCTTTAGATCACATTCTCCCAATCACATATTTCTTGGACTTATCGTTTAAGCATATAACATTTATATGAGACAACTTTAAACAATAATCTTTGCCCTTTATATTAAACTAGATTAGTTTAATATGTGAAATGTCTGTAAAGTATCATCATATGATTCGTTTTAGGGCACATTTCCAACACTATTTGCTCCACTCTTTATCAGAAAGATGGCGGACTTATTATCACAAAACACATTGCCGGGCTCCTTAAGTATACCTATATTTAAATTATCGATAAATCGTTTAGCCCATACTGCAGTACTTACTGATGTGCTACAAGATATATATTATGCTTCCATGGTAGACTTTGCAACACAACCTTGTTTCTTAATTAACCAAGAAACAACCGTTCCACCAAACAAGACAATGTTACCACTTGTTGACTTTCTGTCATCTAAGTCCTCTGCGAAATCTGCATCACAATAACAAATTAAATCCAAATCATTTAATCCGAAACAAAGTTTCATACCTTGGGTGCCTTTTAGATATCCAATAATTCTCTTTACTGCCATCCAATGTTGCTTTCTAGGGTTGGATTGATATCTACTTACCAATCTAACTGCATGACATATGTCAGGTCTTGTGCTAGTCATAGCATACATCAAACTTCCAACTACTTGGGCCTACAGAACATTTTGCATATAACAGAACATTTTGCATATCAATGATGTCTTGCTTTTGTACTAGACACATATTTTTGGAAAGCATCATTCCTTTACAAACAGGTGTACTAACTAGCTTGCAATCTTGCATATTAAATCTTTTAAATATTTTATCCAGATAATTTTGTTGATCTAAATAGAGCGTTTTGGCATCTCTATCCCTAGTAATTTTAATTCCTAGAACATAAGATGCTTCTCCCATATCTTTCATTTCAAATTTGGATCCCAGATATGACTTAGTCATTTCAATCATATATATAGAGTTACCTGCAAGTAAGATGTCATCTACATATAGTGACAACATACAAAAATTATCTTGGCACTTCTAAGAGTAAACATAATGATCCAATGGATTTATTTTATAGCCTATTTCCATAATGACTTGGTGGAACTTTAAATACCATTTTCTCAATGACTGTTTAAGGCTGTACAACGACTTTCTTAATTTATGGACTTTGTTTTCATGTCCTTTGACATGATATCTTTCAGGTTGAATCATATAGATGTCTTCCTTCAAATCTCCATTTAAGAATGCTGTTTTGACATCTAATTGATGAAGTTCTAAATCCATTATAGCAACAATTGCCATACAAATACGAATGGATGTAAACTTCGCAACTGGAGAGTAAGTGTCCACAAAATCTATACCAGGTTTCGGAGTATAAACCTTAGCTACAAGTAGAGCCTTAAACTTATCCAGGGTACCATCTGATTTGTACTTCTTACGAAGTATCCACTTACAAACGATGGGCTTTCTTTCATCAGGTAAATCAACCAATTCCCAAACTTCATTTTTCTTTATGGAATCTAGTTCTTCATTCATTGCTCGTTGCCATTTTTCAGACTCAAAACTATCCATTGCTTCTTTATAATTCCTTGGGTCTGGATCTCTCATTGAATGATCTACCTCCTCAAGATTGAAAACAAAGTGATATTTCAATCTTCTAGATGGTCCATTTTTCTTTTACTCCCACCGATTTGATCATTTCTCTCACTATTTATGTCTTCCATGATAATATCATGATCATCATCCGTGTATGTGACATGATTGACATTGTTATGATCACCCATGTTTGCGTCTCCCACTTGATCATTGCCAATGTCATGATCATGAGACAAGTCTAAATCAATATGGAAATCTTGATGATCCGTATGAGATTTTCTTCTCCCAAAGATTCCAATTCTTGTATTGGATTAACCAAATCAGTAGTTTCAATAAAAGTAGCATCTCTACTTTCGATCAATCCTTTCTTAGGATGATAAAACCTATATCCAACACTATTATCAGGATATCCTATGAATTTACATTCCAAAGTTTTTGCTTGTAATCTATCTCTTAATGGCTTTGGAATGAGGACACGCGCTTTACAACCCCAAACTTTTAAGTTTGATAAATTGGGTTTTCGCCCATGCCATAATTTATATGGAGTCAGTGGCTTTGCCTTTGTATGAACTCTATTCAATATATATACTGCAGTAGACAAAGCTTCACCCAAAAAAATGTAGAGTTAAGTCAGCATAAGACATCATAGATCGCATCATATCCATTAGAGTTCGATTTCTTCTTTTTGCGATTCCATTTTGTTGTGGTGTATAAGGCATAATATAATTATGCCGTATACCATTCTCTTTGCAAAAATCATCAAAGGCTTCAAATTCTCTACCTCTATCACTATTAAGGGTCTTTATGGATCTTCCCAATTGGTTTTCTACTTCTACCTTGAACTCTTTAAACTTGTCTACTTGTCTAAGGAATCATATATATAGAAAAATAGACATGTCCATAACAGGAATAATCATCGATGAAAGTCACAAAATATTTCATTCCTCTATGGGTTTTAGTTCTCATTGGTCCACATAAATCTGTATGTACCATCTCAAGTAAATTTGTATAAGTCCAGTGCTAAGCAAATGATTTTCTAGTCATTTTTCCTTTAATACATGATTCACATGTATCAAAATTGTATGCATTTACTTGAGGCAACATTCCATTTTTACTCATGCGTATAAATGCCTAAACATAAATGCCATAAAATATGAAAATTTTGAACAATAGAGACAAAGGTATACTCGGAAGAAATACTTTTATTAATACAAACTGAGTACATATTATCGACTCTTATTCCCCTTACTTAAATATAACCTTTTTTTTCCCAATTGTGATATCACCATTCATGAACCTTGTCTCAAAACCTTTCTTTTCTAGGACAGAGATAGATACAAGATTCCTCCTTATATTTGGTGCAAACAGAACATTTTTAAACGCAATGGTAGATTTACTATTGTTGATCTTGCAATCTGCTTCACCCAAAACATCAACATTAGTAATGTTGCCCATGTAGAGACGATGTTCTCCTAGTGCTTTCTCCTTGAAATTGATGAAGCAACTTTTGTCCTTTCATACATGACGAGTTGCTCCTGAGTCTATCCACCATTGTCCTTGATCTTCAGCAATGAGTGTTTCGGAGACAGTCAAAATTAGTTCTTTAGGATTTTTGTTGTTCTTGCGTCGTTTTGGGCACTTGTACCTATAATGACCAGTCTTTCCACAATTGTAACATGCACTCTCTTTTCCTTTGAACTTGTTTTGCTTGCGGTGTCCAAACTTTTTGAAGTTCGGGCGCTTGTTACTGCTGTGTGGCTTGTGCATGTGTTACTTGTTTTTCGGAGAATCTTCCGTTACGAGGGGGTTGGCTCTGCCTTGTCCAGTTTCCTTTTGCCTATAACTTTTACGAACTTCTTAAATTTCTTGCAGTTGAAATTTCTCTTTATGCCAAATCAAGATATATAAAACCATAACGAGTATTATATTGATCCAAATGATTGAGCACTTTAACTCTTGGATTCCTAAAATTAAACCTTTGCTTCCACTTTTGGTCTTTGTGACTGTTATTCAAAGTATTCCACAAATCAACCTTATGAGTAAAATTATTAGGGTGAACGGGATTAATAAAACCTGAATTTGGTTTGATCGTAACATCCAAATGAGTTGGAAAGGGTTCCAATTGCAGCTGTCCTAAATTTTGCCTAGAGGAAGAGCCCATTTCAAAGAATCTGTTGACTTGACTTTGTGATGGACACCAATCTCTATTATTGCACTTTGCTTTTTCACGTGCACTATCAGAGTGCTCAGAACAAAAAAATCTCCTATATTTTATTTGTTTTCCAAATGAAGCCTCCTAAAAAACAAATGCTTCTTTTTTTATTTTCAAAGCAATTCCCTTCTTCTTCTTTATTTTCGAAGCACTTCCTCTGGGAAAAAACATGTTCCTCTCTCTACTATCTCAGGAAAAACTTCGTTCCCTAGCGTCGTGGATAATCTCGAACGGCAGAGACAATTCTTCTTGGAGGATAACGATGTTGTCGGCGTGGTTTATTACCACGAGAGCACGAGACCGCGGGGGGATGATGTGACCATGGTGGGAGAATACGACCACGTTGCTGAGTGTTATGAGCTGGTGGGATGTTGCGGCGAGTCCACGACGGAAGGCGAGACCACAACGGAGGCAGAGGGCGTGAAGGGCTTATTTATGAAGCCGAAAGTCGCGAGTTCAAATTCGGATTTGCAATAATCTAAGAACAACTTCAAATTAGACTTGATGGTGCAGGTAAATCCCTTGGGCTTGGTGAACAAAGTGTAAGAAATCGATCAACACTTGTAGTTTCAATTTCTTGTGCAGATTCAGCTTTTGCAGCCAGCAATGCCGATTGCAATGGGTTTTCTGAGGTTCTAATATGACTGAATAAACCCTTTGGATGTAATTCGTTCAAATTCTGATAATGGTAAATATATTCGGGGAGTGAACTTAGTGAATTTGAATGCTGAAATGGTTTAATGGCATATTGAGTTTTGTTCTCTGCTGAATGAAATGGTGTAGGGGAAAATAGTTCAAATTGTTGAGTTAATTCAGGCCCAGGTTCAAACGGGTTGTAGGATGGGATTTCGAATAGGCTATAATGTTTGAACGATTGGGTATTTTTGTGAGTTTTGGATTCTGTATGAAAATTCTCAGATGCTGATTTTGAACTTTCGATCAAAATCGGTTCAATATTTTTCTTGTCCACCAATTTCTTCTCAAGTTGAAACTTAGTAAGAACGTTGTTGGATTTGTTACTTGATGAAGAGGAAGTCTCAAATGTAATTCGAGATGGGCAAATTGTTAAGATTCATGAAAAAAAATTTGGCTCTGATACCAATGATAGAAATTGGGTAGTTCAAAGGATCGAAAATAGATGTAGCTTAGACTATCTGAGCATAGAGTGAGTATGGAATTGAATGAATCTGACAGAAAAGGATTTGACAAATATATAGTGATGGAAATAACCTTTATGGAGGAGTTGTATTCTTCAAGGGAAGTTATAACTTTTCACGTTGAAATACAACTGTTAATATCATTTTAGAATTAATTAATTAAATAAATACTTATATTATTTCTTTGATTAGTTAATTAACTTATTTCACTACAATCATATGTATATTAGTACACCAATGTTATGGTGTACCTTCACACATGATTACACATATTGTGAAAACCATGTTATCATAATCATATTCCAACAAAAGGAAGCAAGTAGAAGCCCCAGACATTCAGAAATCCTCAACCACAACCAAATCCAAATCCGAATACCCAACATGCTTGCTCTTCATCAAGCTCATGGAGAATCAACAAGCACAACTACATGTGCCGATTCAACAAGCCATCTTCGATTGGAAATGGGTTTTTTGTTAAAGGGCTATGTTTTGGCCTATGGCCCTTTGGCCTCCTCGGTTGAAGATGGTATAAGATATGGTATGGCACTGGTTATTAAAAAAATAATTTATTGCAAGGCTATAGGGTTAAACATGGCCATTTGACCCCCTTTTAGTTGGAGATGGCCTAAGAGATCCCCAAATCCTCAGCCTGTGCCCGGGGCCAATTTTGAGACCAGCATCTTTTGGCATGCTCAGTAGAACAAAACACCAAAATGTTGTTCGAGTCAAGCAAGTGCATGATCTTGAAATGGGCATGCAACAATATTACCAATATGCTTTTTTCCTTTCAAAAATCACCAAAAACTAGTTTGATTAGTGTACCGTGAGGTTTTTGGGAGTTGAAAGAGAGGGAAGTAGAGAGAATGCCACTGCTTGAGATAGATAAAGGGAAAATTGAGAGGCAAACTGAGAGAACTCCAATTTTTTGAATTGTAGAGTGCAAGCATCCAAAGACATCTGAAGAATTTCTCAAGTCACCACCTCCCAAGGTTTCTTCTTTTCCAGTCTTTCTTTCTTTCTTTCTTTTACGTTGGCTTTCTGGTTTTGTTTATTTTTATTATTTTTCATGTTAATCTGCTTGGTTGCTAAGAAAATGTGATGTGAAAGATTGAAAATTCTTAACTTTGGCTCTTTGGTATTTAGCATAAGATCTGATTTTCGCTGTCGTTCTTATTTATAAAGTGCATTTTAGTTTTTTACACACAAAAAATGGAAGTTTTCATAATTAAAAAAATAAAAATAAAAATTTAGTGCTAGTTAGTCCAGCACTGCATTAAACGTTTCATAATTTTGGTACTTCTTAGTCCATGCCAAACCAATCCAACTTAGTCAATGCCAAGGCAATTCAGTTTAGTCATTGAAGCTAGTTTAGTCCGAAATAATCTAGTGCAATAAGGGCCCGTTTGTTACACATCCTTAGTCCCGTGTTTGGAGCAACAAAGTATTAACTTAAATGAGACTTGCCTCGACTAGCAGTCTATCCGCATCTCACTAAATGGTGTTATCTAATCTCGAGCAAAACCTTGGTATTAAGTGGTACTATTTTTCCCACTTTCTACAGGGTTTAAGCATCAAAGTTGCTGCTCTCTGTTTAAATTACTATTTTATCTGCATCGTCTGCAATTCTGACTGACTTGTTCCCAAAATCAACCTTCTCAATAACTCCAACGGCCTTGTTTGTGTCGTCTACAGAGTTTGGTGGCATATTCTTTCTGCTCTTCCTCACATAACATATGCAAAGATTTTTATTTCTGGGTCAGTACAATTTGCATAGCTTTTCAATTTGAGAATTGTTCATTCAACTTGAATTCTTGAGCCCGCATGTAGAAAAATTGGCGTATAAGTGAAGGTTCTGGTGACACTACCATCGTTGGAATTACCACCAAGAAACGAATCAAGAGGTTGGCATTTTGAAAATCGGAGAAGGAGGTTTGGGTCTTGGAATTGAGAAGGCTGAGATTTTGTTAATAGGAGGGCTTTGATGTGATACCTCATCCTAAATTTGTCGTATTTTATATTATAGAACGTATAAAATTTCCAAATTACCCTTGAGGCATGAACGTTGACTATCTCAATGTAACGCTTGTGACTAATTTTCTTAGTTTATTCTTATAATACACATCGCCACGAACGCGTGAGTGCGAACAGATTCAAATTTGGAGTTTTAACAAGGATGTTACGTTACGAAACGTCGAACGTTTTACGGATATTTTGTGTTTTGTCTCTTGTGACCTTAATTTGTGAGCCAATGAGACCCACTTTGATCCTTGTCCCCTTGCTCATCCCTCTTACCCGTGAGTTGCCCTCCCCTTTATGCTTTATGTCAACTCTTTCTATGACTCGATCTCAAAACTCTTTCGACCCTCTCTTTCTTTCTCAAACCAACCCTCCCCGAGGGCACCACACACAACAACAACAACATCAACAAGGACACCACCACCATCACTTCCTCCCTGGGTGAAACCATGAACTTAGAAACGAAGAAAAACCCTCCAAAACCTTCATACTTCGCTGTATAAGGAACTCATTGTTCACCGAAGATCTTCGGCGAGTTTCCATGTTCTCCGGTGAAGGTAAGCTTTAAATCTCGTCTGAAAGTTGTAGATCGTGTCTTGGTGCATGTTTGGAAGTAGTTTTGAGAAGTTTTGGTGATGTTTGGACGTAGGAAACTCACGGGGAAAGCTTCCCCAGTTTTCAGGCGAAGACCGCCACTTTCGAGGTATTTTTCGACCAAATCACGGCAAGTTAGCTGTTGAAAAAGGTACCATTCTCTTCGACTAAGCCAAAAAAAGATATCCGATTGGAAAGTCAATGTGGGACCTTAAAGCAGGTGAGAATCCAGTTTGGTAGCAGCTTACCAACTTTGAATTGGAATCTTAACTAATAAGGCGTAAAAAAAATGAGTCTCGGTATTCATTCTGACTTTCGCTCGCAAAGGAATAAGATCTGGATTTTACTAAAGCGAGCATAACTGTAATGACATGCCCCAAAAATTCTGCACTTGAAATCGCAAGTAACACAAGAAGAATATAATAGATAACTGGAGTTCCATCTTATCCCTAAGAGAGACGGACGCCTCTCGACCCTACCAAAAGAAATCATTTTCTTGAGACATTGATATGACCTCGCTACCAGAGTTTTCATTCGCAAGGCTAGTCGGTTTAATGGACAAGTCGTGTAAGAAAAAATCCTTGTTCTTGTTGCCTTGCTGCCTTAGTCTTTCAACTTCAGGTTCATAGGCGGATCAAAGTTGAATCTTGCAGATCCTAGTTCGCTTTCTAATCGCTTTCGGGACGAGTCTTCAATGGCATGAAGCTTTTGGTTGCCCAATGAAGGTAGATTAATTGAAGAAAGATTGCTCTATATCTGAAAATGGTGAATGTGAGGCATCTAGTATACCTCATTGGCAGTAAGCAATGGCAGAAGAGTGATCGGCATCAGAGCAGACACAGACCTGGGATCTGGTCCATCTTCCTGAGGGTAAGAAAGCTATAGGGCTTAAGTTGGTCTATAAAATGAAGACTCACTTTGATGGCACACTTGAGCGGTACAAAGGCCATCTAGTAGTGAGTGAAGTGATCCAAAGAAGTAAAAGTCGGGGAGGTTGAGCTACTACTGGTTTAGCTGCCTAGCTACTAGAGCTTTGCTCTTCGTCTTCCGGGCCTTTAATAATGAATTCTGAAAAAAAATTGCTTTAACGTCTACATCAAGCAATTGTGGAAGCAAACAAAGTCTCTATACCAACATCAAAGGCTTCGCAGCTATCCAAAAGAGAGCTTTTCTTTATAGGGGTGCTAATGTTTTACTAATATAATATCAAGTAAGGGCTCATATTCTGTTATACGAATTTAACTAATCTATACTACTACTAACTATAGTTAGACTGGGTCTTCTAGAGGGAACTAGCATAGTATGGTTTATATATTTTATGCTACTAGAACCATAAGCTGCACTATACTTGATTTAAGACTTGCTGTACTCACTTTGATGTATGATAAAGAAATGCTAGCTGTTGTGTATGCACAGAGACTTCTTTTAATAATATCTTTCTCCTTTGCCCATGAATCCCTTCTTTTTTTTCCATTCCAGTAAAAAGTCTTATACGGTCTGGCCTGCCCATTAGTTCTGCGAAGCCTTCGATGTTGGTTTAGAGACTTTGTTTGCTTCCCGTTCGCTGAACAAGCTTGCCGGTTAGTGAAACTTTTCCTGTACTACGAATCGGTACGCTTCGCTTTATTAGGGGAAGCCTAGAGCCCCCAGTTAACCGTCGTTCAGCCAGAATAAAAAGGGACCACAAAGTGGCCCTTAATATAGTGAATATTGTCTTCCCAGGTGTTAAACTCTCATCATTTTCATGGAAAGAAGGCTATAACAGCGTTTGGGGCTGCACAGGATCCTAAAAGTCGTATCAAGGAGTCTTTTCGATTAGTTATATATAAGATCGTGCAATCACCCCTGGAATAGTCATGGTAGAGTGGATCAAACAAAGATGTGTTTAGCTTGATTCGTTGGTGTAGTCACTTCGTCAAACCAATGCAATCTCAGTTTAAGCTAATTCCAGTTTTTCTTACTAAATCTTTTTTATAGTCGAACGGTACAATTGCCCCAGACCAAGTCTTATATTCATTCAAGGCGCTCGGACGAAGAACCGGCAACCACCACTGGTCAATTCCATTTTAAGGCCACCCCTTACTCTCCCTCATCTTTACTAAAGATCAAGGAGTACACTTCTACTTTGGCTAATAAGGGAAGATTACGAGGAAGCCTTTGACTCGGTAGACAAGATGATGTCTCCTCGTCTCATGCTCTTTAGAGCTGACAATACTCAAAATTCTATTTTTCTGTAGTGAGTGAATGAGTCCTCATTGACCTGAGCAATTTCGATCACCTAGCAGGCCTTAAATTTGGTAGGTATTGTGTGTTGTGGAGGGAATGCAAACAGCGAGTTGGTTCTTTGCTGCTTTAGCTATCCCCGTAGAAAAGAAGGGAAAAAAGAGAGAAAGAACCTTTTGCCACTATTATTGCCCTTGCTACTTGCCCCGATATGAATACGAAAGTAATGCTATTTTATGGCACCTAGTCATTTAAGTACCCACAATATCTTACGGCAGCTAAAGCAAGTAATCGTCGTCGGGCGGTGACTTATTTCTAACACCCCCCATTCTAACAAAAAAACAAGTAAACCTTTTGAATTGTTGCCCCTATCTATAGTTGTAAGGAGGACATTATTAAGCTGGTTTTGAGCTGTTTCTCTTCCGGAGACTCTCAATGACACAATTATTGCCTTGGTTCCCAAAGTTCCCAGAACTCACCTGCAACATAAGTTTTGCAAACCTGGGTTAATTCCAATTTCTACTGGACGAAGGCAAAAATAAAACGATAAAATGCGACGGGTTTTCTGGCGTATAAAGAAAAGTGAAACCCTTACTTTGGGGGCCTTGCCTCATGATTTTCTTGGCAAGCATTTGGCTGTTGACATGTCCTTTGCACGCACTTGAATGAGCTTGTTCAACAATGTGCGCTTCAGATCGGCATAAAACGCTAAGGTAGCTTGCTTACTTAGTGCTTGCGCTAAGGGCTAGGGTTGCTTTCTTCGTGACTCTAGCCGGAGACTTTTTACCTTGACATTTGGTCGGTAAGGCGTGGTTGGTTCCGAGCTACGGGCAATACTGGCGTAGGCATAATTTCGCTTAACATCTATGCTAGAGCAAAGAAATGGATTGAACATGAATTCTCATTGACCTACTTAACTCAGTGGTTAGAGTCTTCCATACGACATCGATTCACGAGAATGAACTAACCCAAATGATTGTTCTAGCCTAGTAGCGTATGTTGGCGGCAAGGAAGGAGGCATTGGGACCATATTACAGTGAAGGATGAGCAAAAATCTAGGGCTCTGATTCAAAATTATCTAGCTTGCCCCAAATCAATAAGGCTCGTTATCGCCCCTACATGAGTCTGAACGCTATGTTGAATGTACGATCAACACTATAAAGATGACCATCCAAGGATACAATGTGGACTAGGAAGCTTCCAGACCGCATTTTCCAGCCAAATAGCGAGCGATCACTCAACACATACATACTTTAAAAAAAGGGTAAAGCCAACAGACATATAAAAACAGGTGCTATTGCGGCTACGCATATGACATTTTCTAGGATATCCAGTTTCACTGTTGAATGACCTATTCTATCCCCAAGCCCTTGTATAATAGGCTAACAAATGACGGCGATGAGAATCTATCAGCGATCCCAAGAACATTACAACTTGAAAGGACCATCTAGGATTTTAGTGATACGGACGAGTGTGAAGAACTGAAAGATAGATTTTTCCAGTACGTGCCAATATAACTCTTATTTCTTACTTTACTTTTCTTGCTCTATGCTCGGGCGTCTCATTGAGAAGTATGACTTTCATTTTTGAATCACTCGATTTCATTGAGTATTGAAGAAGTTATGAACGTTTAAAATTTGCCCAGTTTCTGGCAAGTTCCCCAGTTTTCCCACGAACCAGTCAACTTTCAAGCCATTTTTCTGCCACCTTTAGCCACTACTCGGTCCCAACTTTGTATGAATCTCTTATCCATATTCCTAACTACATTTTGGTTTTTGAATCACTCGATTTGGACTTGTATCGAGCTCGGAATGGGCTTTTGAAGTTAGAGGAAAAATCTGGGAAAATCCCAGATTTTCGAAGGTGGCGTGTAGGCGTGCACGGAGGCTCTCATGGCCGGTGTGTGGAGCACATATGCCTCCGTTGGAGGTACTGTACTCCGCCATCGTGGATGACAGGCGACTACGGTGGCACCGACGACTTTCCGGCCAACATTTTCGGCGACCCATCTCGGGGCATAGGGTGGCGTGTAGCCTCCCGGGCCGTCGCTCCGTGGCGTCGCGTGGAGGTACCAAAGGTCCTTCCCTTAGGTTTTTTGACGTCCTGAATCTGTTTACGGCTTCCGTTTTCCCAAATTCAATCGTTTTAGTAGAGTTTTATTAATTGGTCCATTTATGTGCTTAGGTGCATTTATTAGTTACGTTTCTGTCCTCCTTAGATTGAACGGCTCTTCTACGACGTAATATCTATGAGTGGACCCCTTCCAAAAATGCATGATTTTATTACTACGTTTTATGAAACGCTTATTGAAGTATCGAGTTTATGCTTATTAAAATATCATGCTGTATCGAATTTACGTTACTGAGATATCTATGAATATGATTTATGATATAAGGGTTGAGCTACTAAGCTCCGATGAGATATATTTTGGAAAGATTATGTTCATAATTTTCTATTCTTACTTAGTGGATATTCATACATAATGCCTTCGGGTGAAAGATGTTTATATATGCCTTCGGGCGGAAGATATTTATATATGCCTTCGGGCGGGAGATGTAGTGTCTTCGGGCGGAAGATATTTATATATGATAGGAGCATATTTATGCGACTTAGTTAGCTTGTTTTCTTGCAATTACATAGTTAGTTTTTACTTATTAGAGTGTTTTAAGTTATTTTCGTGTGTTTGTAGGTCCAAATGGCAAAGTTGGCAAGAAAGTGCATTTTGGTGCATTTTAGAGCAGTTTTGGGCTGAAATGGATAGCTTGCATTTGGAGCACAAGGAATGGACGTTTTGAAGATCAAATGAGGCTAGGAATGTGCTAAAGAGATGGAAGAAATTAGTTCAAGACAAATAAGATGAGGAATTAGCTCAAAAGAAGGAGTATTCTCCAAAACCTTATCTGATTTCTAGAAGCACTCTTTCTAGAAACCCTTTCTAGAAGCATGGTTCTAGATGCCCTACTCCTACTCCTAATCCCTACAAACCTGGCGCCTCCTCTCTTCTAGAAGGCCCATTGCCTTGCCGTGTAAACCCTATCTCTTTCCCTATTGGATTCTGATTGAGTTAGCCTTTTTCCTTGTGGATTTGGAGTACAAAATCCATCTCAGAAATTAATTGGGCCATGATTCCTTTCCTGAATTTGTGCCGCACCATCCAAGCCTTTTCCTCATTAGTTTTAGCCTAACCCAAGCCTTAATCTCTAGGGTTTGCCGTGCTACACACACACACACACACACACACACATATATATATATTTGTTTATGCGCAAAAAGGGGTCAGAGACACACATAGACACTTTGCCATAGGAGTTGAGAAGAGAAGACCTTTGTCGTGGCTTCCATTAGGGAATAAGGGTTATGCCGCAAGCCACTTGCATCCATTGGAGACTTTCAGAGTTCTTTCTTCCCTTGTTTAGTTTCAATGTTTATTTTAATTGCTTTTTAATTGTTATGAACATGTATAACTAAGTTTTTCTTAGTTAGAGGTGAATTCGAAGCCATGAACATATGTTTTATATGAATTGATTACCTTCAGTATTGTTTCGTAAAACATGAATGTGATTTACTTATCTGTTTGATTGATAACTTATTCTTGTGTGTTGATTAAGGATGCATACTTAGTTTGCATGTAGGGATTTGATGCTAGAATATAAGGGAATTTCACCTAATAGTTATGAACTTATATTTATAAGTAGTGAAGGTTGCTAGTCATAATCGTGTTAAGTAAATTCTTGGCACGAGTATCATGCAATTCATAGTTATGAATGCCTTGTCAATGCTTATGATTCTCACAAAGCTTAATGATCTTTGATTGTATTTCTATTATGTTGTTCATGTAGAGAACTATTGAAGAATAATTTGGTTGCCGATGCGTTATCCATCCAATTCAATGAACTTAGGAAAATCTGAGAATTAATTAGTGCGTTCACAATTAATTTGGGGCATTGTCATTCATGGTTTAAAGAAACATACTGGAAATCAATTTATGTGCATATGTTTCATGTGTGGAGAAGAACCCTCTAACTAGCTTTTCACCCTTGAATTCACCTTAATTTCGTTTTAACTTACTTTGTTTGCTGCGATTTACTTAATTTTGTTAAATTCGTCCAAAAACCCCCTCAGTTCTTATTTATGTCTTAGTTTAGTTAATTTCGTTCAAATCTGTCCCCATTTAGTATTTTGAGTCAAGATAGTTTAGAATTCGTTCAAATCACTCTCTAGTACCTGTTTTGAGTCTATTTCACTTAGTTGTGCTGTTTTAAGTCATTTTAGCTTGTTTAGAGTCATAAGAGTCTAGTTTTCTGTTTTTGAGTCTAGTTTAGTGTTTTAGAGTTTAAATTGTGTTGATTAGCATTCCTTTTAATCCCCGGCCTAAAACGATCCCTACTTCCATGTACTACAACCATAGGGTTTTAGTTTGAGTGTCATTTAATTTCACATCAAATTTTGGCGCCGTTGCCGGGGATTAGCAAAATTGCTAATCCTTCTTTGTTTCTGTCCGTACCTTTTAGTTTGTGTTTCTGATGTTATTTTGTTTTGTTTTCTTTGTTTTAGGTACTAGTTTATGACTCGTAGTTCTCAACCTGTTCGTGAGAATATATTGGAGTTTGACGACGATTTTGAATGAACGTTGAGAAGGAAGATGAGGTATCCAGAACCTAGTCCACATAGTTCTAAATCCGAATTTGAAGAAGAGGATGAGGAAGAACAAGTTATGGCTGTGGACAATCGAACAATCAAAAAACTTTCAGCCTCGGGATTGGACAATGCCGTGCCCCTATGCATTCGATATCCTAGGGCAGTTCAAGGCAAGACTGATGAGTTCGAGTTAAAGTCTAGCTTGCTGCATCAAATTCCCAAATACCATGGGCTGTCCATGGAAGATCCAAACAAGCATTTGAAGGAATTTGAAGTAGTGTGCTCAAGTATGACACACATCAGCGTGGATGGGAATATTCTGAAGATGAAAGCCTTTCCATTCTCTCTTATGGACAAGGCTAAAGATTGGCTCTATGAACTAGCACCTGGAACCGTTACTTCTTGGGAAAGCATGAAAAGAGCGTTCTTAGAAAAATTCTTCCCAACTTCGAGGGTAATTCTTTTGAGGAAAAACATTAGTGGAATTCAACAAAGCCAATGAGAATCCTTTCTAGCGTATTATGAGCGTTTTAAGACCCTTGTTGCATCATGCCCTCAACATCAAATGAAGGAAGAGCTTCTACTTCAATATCTCTATGAGGGACTTCTTCCCATCGAGAGACAAATGCCAGATGCCTCGGCAGGTGGTGCTTTGGTTGACAAAACACCGGTTGCTGCAAAGACCTTAATTGCAAATCGAGCTTTGAATGTACAACAATACGAATGAGTTGGACAAAGGGACACCCTACGGCAACGCCAAGTTAATGAGGTAAGTTCAATTTCTGAATTGCAATCTCAAATGGCTAATCTCACTGTTCTTGTGTCACAAATTACCGAAGGAATGAAAGTGCAAGGACCAAGTGTTTGTGGCGTGTGCACTATGCAATGACACTTTTCTGAGCAATGCCCTCAATTAATAGAGAATAGGGGATGGGAAAGTGCCAACGCCATTGGCTTTCAAGCCCAAAATCAGCCAAGGAATGATCCATACTCCAATACGTACAATTCAAGCCAACTTGACTGCAGGCTTTGTGTTGTTATAATTGTACCAGCAAGTTATTTATAGTTTCTAATATTTAATGCCTTATAAAATTTCTTAACTCTACAAACCCTAGCCGTCTCACTCCAATTTCAGCTTTCACCTTTTCTCAAACGCTCTCTTTCTCTCTCTCCCCCCTCCGATGCTTCCTCTCTGCCTTTGCTTCCTCAGTCTCTCTCTCTCTCTCTGATCTGGATTTTGGTATGAGCTTGGGTTCTTCAAATTCAAGGTTTTTATTGGGGTACTTCCAGTTTTAGCTCAGATCACAGTGATGTGAATCAACTGGGTTTGATTAAAGTCGGAAGGTTTTGTGTAATTTGGGTTAAATTTGGAAGTTTTCAATTTGCATCGCACTTACATCATGTGCTACCGATTTGTGAAAAAATAGAAAAATATTTGTTTATGTTTTGGGTGATCTTTTAGGGATTTCGTTTCATGAAGCTTTTGGGTTTTTTTGGTAATTCGTGGTGTGTTTTGCATGTTTCTGGTGGCTCTAATAGTGAATTCCATATATTTTGTGGTAAATTTGTTTACTTCAAAGTCTTTAACTTTATGTGTTGTGCAGGAAATTTCTGCTTCGGTTATAGACGGTAGCGATCCAATCGGTCACATCATATCCACAACCATTCGAGGCAAAAATGAAGAACCGAAAAAAAATCGAAACCGAATCGAAAAAAACCAAAATAAAAAAAAACCGAATCGAAAAAAAAAACCGAAAAAGAATGGACCGAACTGAAATTTTGGTTCGGTTTCGATTTTGGCAAAAAACCGAACCGATTTGAACCTAACCCAGCCCTAATATGTTTTACGAAGGTTTTATGGCATGTTAGGGTTTTCGGAAAACCTATTACTTATTATGCTATATGAGTTTTCTAAAACTGGGGATTAGTACGTTTGAAGAGTAATTGTTTTAGTATTACATATATATAAACTTGGTCCAATCATGTTTTGTTTTGCGCCCCCTCAGGACCTAGGAACGAGGCATACAACCTGAGCTACGAGGCATTTCCGTATCAATGAATTTCTCTGCGTAGGACATCTCTTGTAATCGCACTTTGTAATATTTCTTCCGCTTGTATTTTGAATTAGTAGTATGCTCTACATATCATGCATTATCACTTTTAAATTGTTGGCAGTTGAATATTATATTTTATTAAGGTTTGTACTTGATTACTATGTTGCGTTGTTACGTGTGAAATTTATATGCATGTTTTACATGTTCTCGGCATTTGCATTTATGAAATGGCTTGCGTCACCCTCGAGTGTCGGCCAACACGTGGTCATCCCGTTGTCCTTCGGACACCTAGATCTGGGCATGTTATTTGACCTCCAAACCACGTACTGACCCCATCTCCCAGTGCTTAATCGAAGAAGAAAATTAAGAGATTGATGCAGGATTTGAGGCTAGAAATTTCAATTCAACAGAGAGAAAATCATGGAGAAGAGAAACGATATAGTAAAAAAGGAATGGGAAAGAAAATGTGGTTCGGATCCAATCAACTCTACAATTGGATGGTCATTGCCCCTTTTATTATTAATTTTTAAGGTAAAAGTGAATTAAAATATAGTCTGTAACTTAGTCTGACACTGCACCAAGTGCTTCACCAAATTAGTTCAGTTTAGTCTATTCTAAGCTAGTCCAACTTAGTCCCTGAAGCTAGCCCAGTCCAAGATAGTCTAGTATAACAAATGCACCCTAAACGTACCTTAAATTCGTTAGCACATTTGTGTAGGGAAGTTGAAAAAAAAATTGTTTGTATTGGTTTAGAAAAAAGAACAAAATTGTTTGTGTTCGTTGAAAAAATGAATAAAATTGTTTGCGTTGTAAAGAGAGAGGCAACAATTAATTAACGGGTGTTATGAACTGATTGATCTAAATTGCACCACGAAATAAAATGGGCATTTTGATATAGATGCCTCAAATTTGATTTTTTTTTAATCAAACATCTATAACTTTTAAACTTTTGATCAAACATTCTTTTACTAATTTTTAATTAAAAATTATGATTTTTATTGTATTTAATTAACCAACTAGTTCAGAAAATAATATCACAAATATCCTAAAATCACCACAAACATCCTATCTTATCTTATCATAATTCGTTGAAAATGAATTTTTCTTATTCAAATAATTTTTTGTTTTGTTTTAAATTCTAAAAACACATAAACATCCTATTAACATACAATTATGAAATATAACATGCACATATATTAAATATAACGTACCAAACAGATATATTAAATATAACGTACCAATCATTTGGTACGTTATATAAATTTAATCTGGGTATATATTAGTATTTTTGTGATAGCCCGTCCTGAGAAATAATTTATCGTTGATGTGAAATGTCGAAAGTACTCTTGGACGTTTTGTGTCTTGTGTGACTTGTAATATTATGGTAGTCCAAATTCTTAATTTCCTATTATTTTGGACCCAATAGGATGTGAGATTTTTTAGTGTTTGGGATTGGTTGGATGCATTTGGACCACACACACCCACACTCTCACTCTCCCGTGTACTTTCTCTCTCATCCCTCTCGAACCTTCACCCGTTTTTCGTACAAATGTACGGACAAACCTCAAAACCCTTTCATCTCTCACAGATCGAACCAATGGAGTCCATTTTCATGATCCTTGCAAGCTCCTGAGAATATCCACACCATTTTTTGAGACTTGGAACCCCTCAAAACCCTAGAACCTGTAACCCAGAAATTAAGGCAATGTTCATTCACAAGTAAATGTGGGGTTTTTAGAAGATTCTAAAGCCATAGGAAGCTTTTGATCATCCTCACGAAGCTCGGAGAAGAAAAACCAAGTGATTTGGACGTCGGGAAGTTGAGATCGGTAAGTTTGAAGTTTGGCTGGATTATCGATGAATTTTCCGGCGTGATTCCATGATTTTTGGAGCTTGAAATTGGTAAGGATGTGTTCTATTTGTCATAAGCTTCATTTTGTTTCAAATTTCATGAGATTTGGTTGAGAAATGGCCGAGATATAAGGTTTTGAAAATTTCCCAGTTTTCCGGTGAGTTGCAGACGACGGCGAATGACAGTCTCCAGCAAGGTACATCGGAGAAGAAGGAAGAATATTCCGTCAGAGTTGACGGAATATTCCTAATGGCGTCAGGTAACGCTGTTAACTTATGTTAGTATATAACGGAATATTCTGTGGAATATTCCTAACGCCGGTTAGGGTTTCCGTCAGGGTGCCGTGCGTGTGGTCGTGCACTTGCCGACTTGTGAGTGGTCGGAAAAATATTTTTAAAATATGGGGATGTTCGTGAGGTTGTGTAGATCACTGTGGTATATTCATATACCCAAATTGAGCAATATATGAGAAATTATTACCTATTGTTGGTTATGTGTGTTAAATAACGTTTATTCAGTTATTTCGCATATAGGTGATACCTATCCAGAGGACGAGCGCCATCAATCGAGGGTCGGGGGTTATGACCCTTCGACTTATCTGTGAGTGGGCTTTTGTTTTCCGTATATACCTATATAAATGAGATTTTTCCCAGAAAATCAATTTAAGTGAAATGTGATATGATATGCCATGCAAAGTATATATCTATTTTATTCATGCATTAGTAGCTGTATATAATGGTAATTGGTCATGTGGACGCACATGTAAGTATCAGGTGAGTATATATCGATGATAGAGAATGATTAATATGAAATGATGATTAAGTGAGATGTATTGAAAGCTCATAAACCTGCACCCCGGTGTTAGTGCTCCCGCCCAGGGCCAGGGCATAGTCTTTCACGTGATGTTCACCTCCCGCACCATACGCTCACCTTGGATCCAAGTTAGGTGCATAATCCTGTCGTACAGACCACTATAGGTGGTTTCGACTCGTAGGTGACCCGCTATTAGTGCATAGTCTTCACGTGATCGTAGCCCTAGAGCGTATTTATTTACACCCAGTCTTGTCGGTCAGACCACGTGAGGTGGTTCTGACTCATGTGCAGGATATATATATATATATATATATATATATATATATATATATATATGTGATGATGAGATATGACGAGATTGATTATGAGCTATAGTTCAGCCGAGCTGATCACTTGGTGGACATGTTATCATCTATGATGAGCTATTTCACCTGATATAGTTATGTGATTTGATGAGATATATTTGGCATGGCATATACCTTGCGTATCACTACTTTTGGCAGGATTTTGAATTTATGAGTTGAGATGAGTATATATGTATATATGCTATTTTTTTGGGAAATTATACAGGTTTTACGGCGAGGGGTTAGAACCTTTGAAAAGAGAAAAGGTTTTGAAAAGATTTGTTTTTGCCCACTCACGCGTTTTGTTTTTCGCCTCTCCAGGTTCTAGGTAGTAGTGCTTTGGTGGCCACGAGGGATCTAACGGTGTTCTGACAGAATTTACAAAAGTAGGATTCACCTTCGGGTGTTATATCTTAGTAATTGTCCTTGACTGCAACTAAACGTTCTTATTGCTATAAATGTGTATTTATACACTTAGACTCTCGCTAGCATGTTATTTGGATAGTACGGCTAGTAGTTGGATTTTATTTAGTTGTATTTCTATTTATCTTATTAGCTTCCGCACTGTGCACATGGTTACGTCACTCTCACGTGACGGCCTGCACGCCCTCCTTGGGACGGGGTGTGTCAATTTTGGTACATTATAAATTATTGCTTTTGGTACGTTATGCAATTCTTTATTTAGTATGTACCAAGTTATTAGTACATTGTATTATCCTTATTTTGGTACTTACAAAACTTATGGTACGTTATGTGTAAGTTGTGTAACCCAAAAAAAGATAACTTTTCACTTTAAAACATTGCACTAAAAAATATTTTGTCAACTCTTAATAATTAATTATTGGAATAAGGACTGATTTTAAATAAAAATAAAAATGTGAAAACTCTTAGTTCACGTTTCTACTTTAAGTAGTTGTTAAAAAATTCAAATTTATTTCAGTTGCATGGAATTAGGCAGTCTAGTCTATATCTCAATTTTAATTATGAACGAACTCTTGTTTTTTTATAATCTACATAAAATGTTGAGTTGGAAATTGGAAAAACTATATTTCATCCAATTAATCTTGAACCCCAGTAGATATAATTGAATCCTTAAATTGAGGAAGGGATGAGATTCCATAAAAATAGCAATAAATTAATGAATATTATTGAGTGTATTTTTTTACATGGAAATGGATTTAAAAGAATTTATAAAATACTTAAATTAAGAATATACCAAAAATATAAAGCTTAATTAAAAGTAAAAGCACTTTAATCAAAAATTGAAAAATTACAGATGTTTAATTTAGAAAAATCTAAAATGATGCATCTAATTCTAATTAACTGGAAATGGAAATCCCGCTCATTAAGAGAATTTGAAATTTGAACATGCTTGGACGGTTGGGCAAAAAAAATAAAACAGAAAAACTGAAAATGTTTGTAACACGTGCGGAAGTTTTCAAACACACGTGTGAAAATTTTGGGGATTTTTTTTTTTGTTTTTGTTGGTAGGTCTATAATACCGCCCATTTTTCCAGTTTGAAAATTTGCCATTCGCTCTCCCTCACAGGCCAAAAGCATCCTCTTTTTCTTCTTCAAGTCTCAGAGACCCTCCCACTCTACGCTCCAAACGCAAACGCTCCAAAACCCCAATTCTCATCCAGGTAAAATCAATACTTGCTTCTCTCTAATCGATTCCCCTACTACAATCGCACATCTGGGTCGCAATTAGATTAATCATTTCTGATAAGAATGTCATCTGGGTTAGCTTAGTTTCGCGTTTTCTTGAGACCATTACCCCTGATTTTCTTAGAAAGTGGAACATTTTTATGGAAAGTGAGAGCTCTTCTCTTCGTTATGCAAATCTAAACCATTTGTGATGAATATATCATCTGGGTTAACTTTTTGAGTTTTCTTGCGATAACTAGTCTTGATTTTTCCGAGAAATTTTTCGATTCTCTGGGAAAAGTAGATCTGTTCGCTTTTTTCCAACTGTTAAATTTATGAGTCGTGATAGAAATGTCATCTGGGTCGGTGAAATTTCGCGTGTTCTTGCGATGCTTCCCTTTGATTTTCCCGAGAAATGTTCCGTTTTCTGGGAAAGTGGGAGGTTGTCTCTTTCTTTATTTATTTTGATGTGAAATCTCTGGATCTGATTTCCCACTTTGCCTTTTCAGTTGAATCGTGAAAATGCCTGAAGCGAGAGATCGATTGTCAAGGCCAGTTGACCTGGCCACAGCCTATGCTCAGAGGTTGGCCGGCAACCGGAGAGTATACATTGATCCGCCAGAGCAGACTATTTTAGCCTTTTCTCCTCCGGTGAGGCTACCAACAGGCTTGGGGATTGGAGCTACCGGAGTTGTTGGTGTAGGAGGGCTCCCTAGGAGCAGTTTGAGGACTCCCAGAACTGTGACTGGGCGTGGTCGGATCCCATTTAGGTTGTCAACGGTGGACAGAGAGAACACGCCGAGTGGGAGTTCTCACTGGAGAAGGGGCCGAGCTGGTAACAGTGTGTTGCCTTCTTGGTACCCGAGAACCCCTCTCCACGATATCACTGCTGTAACAAGGGTATGATCACTTTCTTGACCCTTTGTTCATATTGCTTGATTAGTTTATTCAGCCAAGAATATAATTGGATTCATTTCATGATTGATTGATTAATTAACTGGGTTTCAATTTCTCTTTCTAGTAGTTTATATAATTGATTTGACTTATCTGTTTTTGAATGAAAGGGTTTCAATTTATGGCCTTAATAGTATTTGAGGGGACTTTGTGTACTTGTTATATGATTGTAACTTAATTTTTCATACTTGTTATATGATATGAAAATAATTAAATTATGAATCTGGTTTTGCCTTCTGAATGTTGCTCAATCAAAATCTCCAAAGCTTACAACTTTTCGTCTTTATGTTTCTGTCTTCGTGTTTTATGAATAAATTCTTCCAATTGTTTAGTACATGTAATTGGATCCATTTCTATTCATGGTTGATTGTTATATAATATAGTGATTTTGTCTAACATGGGCTGGGCTTGATTCTAATTTTATAGCAATTGATGATTCTTTTTGTTGCATAGTAAGAAGTTAAATAAAAGAATTTTTTTTTCTAAGGTCCCTTTTGTCTTGACTATTTTTTTCATACCTGTTATATGATATGAATATTCTTGTTACTCTTTCCGTATTTCAATTGTTTTGTTTTCCTTTATTTTGTGCAAATTTTTAAACCTAAGTTTCGACAACCCTCGTAGTTTTTCCTTTCTCATGTGTCTCTTTCCTTGTTTACAATTGATATGAATTGTAACTCATGATTTTCTGTTGATTGTAAAAGAGTGTTTAGCTCTCCTTCTTGGTTTTTGAATTTGGGCAATGCCGTTTATCAGTGGAAGATTTAACCCAGTGTCCTGTCCCTGAGTTTGTGGTGCAATTGTAAATGATATTCGATTGATGTTTTTGAATCTTTAGCATATAATTGATAAGTGGTTGGCATGTCTAATTGGTATACTTTTGATTAGGCTATTGAAAGGAGAAGAGCTCGTTTGGCTGAGAGCAATGGCGAAAACACTGAGGGTCAAGTTCCACAAGACCAGAATGCCCTTGAACAGTCTCTTCCAGTGTCAGGTGCTCAATTTGATCATGGTGTTCCTGTGACTCCGTATTCAGCTCTTCGTACCAAGCGCCGCTTACCTCTTCCTGTTGGCAAAGTTCAAAAAATTATAAGGGACGTCAGTAATCAGCCCTCTGAAGGAGAATTTCTTACACCACAAAAGAAACTAATGGACTCAATTGACATGGTGGAGGAAGTGGTCAGGAAAGAACTTGAGAGGCTTAAGAGAACGCCTAGCGCCAAGAAGGCTGAGAGGGAGCAAAAGGTCCGAACTCTGATGTCAATGCGCTGATCTGTTTTCATGACGGAACATCAGCATTAGCTATGGCACATAGGAAATTGGACATGGACCTAAGCAGGTGAAGACATATCACCCTACATAGTGAGACATCACCTTCTGGTGATACCTTTCTGACCCTCAGTGTGACCTTTATCATCTTCCGGTGATATTGCTTGTCATCTACGGATGACACCTATCATTCTATGATCTTCCGGTGATCACTCTATCATTTTCCGTTGATATTGCTTACCATCTACTGATGACACTTAACATTCTATCATCTTCTGGTGATGACTTTACACTGGCTGAGCGCGTTTGTTTTTAGTTTGAAGCTTCATGTCTTGCAGAAGGTCATAGTAAAGTGTTGAGTTATTACTACGAAAGCTCTTTTTTAAGACAGTACAGTAGTATGTGTGTCTAGTTGCCATCATTCTTTGATGGTTTTTGGCTTTAGATATACATAGTTGGAACTGATGTATATAGAGGCCATAGAACAACTCTTTTTGTATTTGATCAGATAATTTCTCGTGTACGGTCCTTTACTTTTCATGTATGATGATTGATATGAAAAGATTTGGGCTTTTTAGCAATTGCTGTTTAATTCTCTAGTGCTTCATGAACTGATGTTCATACGAGAATGTGATGCAAATGACTTGTTGCTTGTTGGAAGCAGTCTCATCGGACGCTTCTGATTGCTAATTGCTTTGAACTTGCTAATACATTACCGCAGAATTGGTTATGCGGTCGTCTCTAATTGCTGGTTGTGAAATATTCACAATATTTTTAGCTTGGTTGGAAATGAGTTCTTCAATTTATGGTTGTTCTGCTCCCTCCAAACATGATACACGATTGCAGCAAGACATAACTTGAATGTGTTAACCAAGCTATAACCTCAGAGAAGAACAAGATGTATAAAGCTTGTGAAAGATATGAAGAAGAAAGAAGATAGAGAGAGATAGAGAAAGATTTAGAGAGAGAGAGAAGTAATATTTTCATGTATATATTTTCTGTATCTTACATTCTTACAATCTCAAGACTATATACTATCTTATGAAACTTATTGTCTAAGTCACAATGTAACTAACTCTAACAACCTTCTTAATCTTTGGACAAGTGTCTCATATACTACCATTGGATTACTATCCTTAACATCCCCCCTCAAGCTCAGGAGAGGTGGAAGCTAGACTGAGATTGCGACAATGAGTCTGAAAGAGAGGAGCGGATAACCCCTTGGTTAGTATGTTAGCATATTGCTCATTGGAAGACACAAACTGAACATGCAGCTGCTTCTTTGCAACTCGTTCTCGAACAAAATGAATGTCAACTTCAATGTGCTTTGTGCGTTGATGTAGAACCGAATTTGATGTTAATGCAATTGCGGACATATTGTCACAGTACAAAACTTGGGAACTAAGAATATCCAGATGCACAAAAGCCAATAATTGCTTAATCCAATCCAGTTCAGCTGCAGTAGCAGCAAGTGCTCGATACTCAATCTCAGTTGTACAAGTTGAAATTGTAAAAGTTGTCAGGGTGCAAACCACACACACGCACACAGACATCACACACGCACACAAAGACTCTCGATCATTCTCTCTGTCTTATCCCTTCTCTCTTCTCTCTTCTTTCTTCTTCCACACACACACCATCTTCTGCACCGAAACCCACATACACAGACGCACACCATCGCACCTGCTTAAGGAAGACACCCATCGTCATCAGCAACCTCGTCTTTCTCCCTCTCTTTCTCGTCTCTGCAACTCGGCGAACGCAGGAACCCTCCGGCGACTTTCTTGAATTTCTCCGGTTAGGTAAGCTTCGGGTTTACCTATTTCTGTTCTAGATTGAAGCTTAGATGTGAAATTTAAGTTCTATCTCGTGTTTTTGCAAGGTTTTTGGGACGAAATCGGCTCAGGAATAGGCACACCCATCTCCGGCGAGGCCGTGGGTGTCGACGAACTTTCCGAACACCTCCGACCGTTTCACGGCAAACGGAAGTTATAAAAACATTCCTCTCGTCTTGTATTTCATTTTGATACCTAGATCGGAGTCTAGGGTGCTCTTTTACAGTCAGCTCCGGCGTTTTTCTCCGATTCGCACAGATCCAAAATATCGCGATATTATCGATAATATCGCGATATTTTGACGAAAACTCATTAGATAAGTATTAAAATATCGGTAACTCAAAAAACCGATATTATCGGCGATAGACGATTTGTCTACCTTTAACCTTAACTCATATTTTCATCTCCTTTCATTCAGAGAAAGTAAAAAAAAAATATCAATGAACTTAGAAGATGACTTTTTCATTGAACATGTGAAAGATGACGCTTCTACGGAAGAAGTAGAAGATTATGTTTCCATTGAAGGTAGAAGAATAATTTGTGTGTAGATCATTTGAATTTGTCTATCGTATTTTTGAATTTTTCATTGTCGAGTTCTTTTGAATTTGGATACCTCTGTCGTTTCATTTGAATTTGCAGACCTTAGTGATTTTCATTTACATATTATTTGTTATATTTTTTAAGAGACAATTTGGGATTTTCAAATGTATGTATATATTAAAGGTTATTTTAGGAATAATAGTGGGTGGGGAAATAACATTTTAATTTTTTAACTTTTTAAGGTGGGTGAGATTATAACGTGGGTAGGAAAATAAGACAATGGGGTGGGCCTAATAGCTCTCTTTATATATATCTAGCGATTCGCATGTAATTTAATTAATCCTAATATGGACATTGTTAGGTAGAATTATGGCTAGAGCCTAGAAGGAATGCCAAAATGGGGAATTGGATCCCCTCCTGAGCATTAGGTAGGGATCCTATTGAGTAACAAGTGTGGACCGTTGGATGAAAATTCAACGGCTATAATTATTATAACTTTAAAGGGATCCTCTTGTTTGTAACCGTTGGATTTTCATCCAACGGTCCACACTTATTGCTCAATAGGATCCCCACCTAATGCTCAAGAGGGGATCCAATTCCCCAAAATGGTATGCCAATGCTAGCTTATTATATTTAATGATTTTTTTAATAAAATAAATTATGTTACCACTTATCACTTGATTCATGTTGTGAAAATATAAATTATGCTAGCTTATTATATTCCTCTAGTTTATCCTTTCTTGCGTTTTGATCAGGCAGGCCTTCGGTGCCTTAAGAGCAAGTGCACCCCACTAAGTCAATAATTCATTATCAATTGAACAAAGAAATTATTGTCTTAGTAAAGAGTAACTGCCAAGTGCATCTTCACTCTGTAAATGAATTGTCCGAGCAAGTGGTACTAAATTTTTTTATATATATATAAAACAATGTTTAATTCCGGATAGGATTTTTAAATAATCTCGTCACGTCATACATCATTATCAAAATTAACATTTTTTTAATAAATTTTTAATTAATCCCGTGGTGCCATGTGTCATGATCTTGTAAAAATTTTGTGGATAAATTTTCTGATAAAAGTTTTAACCAACCCCTGTCTGGTCGTCTCGCCATGTGTCAGTATCTGTTCAAAATCTTTATGGATAGATTTTTGATAAAATTTGAAAATATTGAAATGTGGTATAAGGTCGAAGATGATGGTTGGGTATTTTATACGAATTTTTTCAAAGGTAAATTCATTTACAGAGTGAAGATGAAGATGCACTGAAGAGCATTGAAACCACAATTTAATATTTACAATTTGAAAATATTGTAATTTCTAATTTGTAATCTTAGAAGCAAACAATGTGGTCAAGAGTATTGTATTAAACCAAACTGAATAGGTTCTCCAACCTCTTCTGATTAGCTTGGGTAGCCATGACATACTGCTAGGTGTCACTCATGGCTTGTGGAAGCCCTGAAGATGTATAATCACTAAAGGGAGAATTGAAAGTAAGTTTCAATTCACAATCGATTAGTAAGAGTTCTAATAGCCCACTGCCTCGCTAAAAGGAACCTAATGGATCGCACACCGTGTAAGGTAATGATTGAAGGATACAATGGAAATGAGTAAGGATAATTAAATGGTTTAATTATTTATGGCTAGGATTAATTAATATGTTAATTAATCAAACGAATGAGTTCGTTTTAGACCTTGGGTTAGTTTTGGGCCTCAAGGCCCAATGGGCTTCGAATGTCAAGCCCATTAACGTAAGTTGTATGACAACTTATTGACTAAATACCCAAAAGGGCCCAAACAGCCCATAGCCTTAAGGAGGCCGGCCATATAGAGAAGAAAAGGGTTTGTGGTTCTTTTAGTCACTTAATTGAAGGGACTATATAAAGAACTTTATAGCCAAAATTCATTTAGGGTTTCTTTTGGAGAAAATTGGAGAGAACATGTCTCTCCTTTTCTCTCTAGGAGGCCGGCCCCTTTGGAGGGGATTAGCTAGCAATCCTTCATCCTCCAAGGTCACTCATCTTCTTCCTTCACCATCCTTGGTGTCGAAAATTAGAGGTCTCCTACCTTGGGGACTTTTGGAGAATCAATTCTTCCATCCATATCCATGGAGCCAAGGAGCAAGGAGACAAAGGAAAGAAGGCCCTCACATGGGTGATTAACCTTTGCTAAGCAAAGAGGTGCTTCAAAGGTATAAAAGTTTCTCAACTCCTTTCTTTAAGATTTGAGTTGAGTCATGGTTCACCATAACTACTAGGCTTTGAATTTCATGGGTAATGTTTTGTTTTGAGTGCATACAAGCATGATTCCGCCTTTAATTGTTAATTGCATGCCATAGATGTTGCTCAAATGAACATGTTTTTCACAAATTTTCCTTCAAGTGGATGGTAAGAAGCGAGAGTTTACAAATTTGAGACAAGGAAAGATGATGGCAAATGAGTATTATAGAAAGTTTACGGACAAGTATCGTTACCATTTGGATGTTGTTGTTAATCCAGTCGAGGTGTTATGTCGTTTTAAGCTGGATAATAAGAGGAAGTGGTGTTCTTTGACGACCACTATCCATTGTGCTTCTTACCAGGAGTTTTATGAGATGTTGTTGAGAATTGAGGACTCTGAGATTATGCTCAGTGAGAGTAAAGAGGAATAAGAAAAGAATTGGAATCAGAGGAAAGACGATAAAGATAAAGATCCGTCATCTCAATGACCTCGAAAGACTCAGAGCTTCAAGAGAAGTGAAGCTAGTTCTAGTTCTCCCAGCGGAGGTTTTAGTGCCACTGGTCAGAGGCGAGGTGGTAGACTTACTGGTGATCCCAGATTTCAGAGACAAAATGATTCGGATAGAGGGAATGTACCTTTGTGCCGTAGGTACAATAGCAGACACTTTGGAGTGTATAGACAAGAAAGCAGTGGATGCTTTACTTGTGGATAAATGGGACATAGAGCTGCAAATTGTCCCCAGAATCAGTAAATGCCCCAGCAGTCTTCTTTGCCACCACTAGCGCTGATCCAGCAGGTACCTGGATTTAGTAATTATGGTTAGATGAGCCGTGGTGTGCAGGATTAGAGTCGTACAGGTCACAAGAGGTGACTCCGACTTATATACTAGCATTGATCGGTGAGTTATGAGTGCAGTCGCACATGTCACATTAGATGACTCCGGCTGGGTGGACGAGCTATAGATTCAGCCGTACAGGTCATACTAGCTGACTCCGGCTGATATATTTCTTGTTATTGATGTGTTGCCAAAGAGAGTAATGACGGAGCACGATTGAGGCGTGCATATGTATTTCTAATGAAGGGCAAGATGTTAATGTTGCACCCTTGAGGATTGTTGCTTACTTATCGAGACAACAGTGAGTTATCGTTATTGCGGGCTGCAGACCGTAATATCCATAACTTGTTGTTGGATTCGTTAAGCGAGTAAATAGGTAGGTCATCCTACATTGGTATGGTGTTATTCAGGGTATCCAGTGATGGTGAAAGAGGTAGTTATGCCAGTGAATCTTATCCCGTTGAATTTTGTGGATTTCGATGAGATTTTAGGCACAGACTGGTTGCATTATAATCGTGCCAAGATAGATTGCTACGGGAAATCAGTTACTTTCCATCGACCTGGATGACCAGAGGTTACTTTTGGGGGTATGCAAAGTGGAGTGAGGTATGCCGTTATTTCTGCTGTGAGAGTAAAGAGATCGTCATCGAATGGCTGCCAAGGATATTTAGTTCATGCGGTACTAAGAGATATTGATCTGAGTAGTGTGGAAGAGGTCAAGGTGGTTAGACATTTTCCTGACGTTTTCCCTGAGAATTTACCTGGATTGCCACCAGGCAAAGATGTGGAGTTCTCTATTGATTTGTTCCCAGGTACGGACCTTATATTAGAGATTGGTTCATGATGAGTTAAGGGAATTGAAAAGTCAGTTGCAAGAATTGGTTGATAAAGGTTCCATTCAACCTAGTATGTCGTCGTAGAGAGCCCAGTTTATTTATGAGGAAGAATGTGGACATTAAGGCTATACATTGACTATGGACAATTGAATCGGGTAACGATTGAGAATCGTTATCCATTACTGCGTATTAATGATTGTTTGATCAGCTTAGAGGTGCCTGTGTATTTTCAAGGATTGATTTGAAGTCTGGTTATTACCAATTGAAGATTAAGAGTGATGATGTCCCTAAAACGGTTTTCAGAACTCGTTATGGTCTTTATGAGTTTTTGGTGATGCCATTCGGATTGACGAATTTTATGAGTTTAACGAACGAAGTATTCCAGGAATATCTCGACAGGTTTGTTATCGTTTTCATTGACGATATTCTGGTACACTTAAGACTAGAGCAGAGCATGCTAGACATCTTAAATTGGTATTACAAAGATTGAGGGATCGTCGATGTATTCTAAGTTTAGCGAATGCCAATTTTGGATGAATCAAGTGGTATTTCTGGAACATGTTATATCTACTTAAAGTATTCAAGTGGATTCTTAAAAGGTAGCAGAAGTTGAGAATTTGGAACAATCGCGAACCGTGACTAAGATTCTGAGTTTTCTTAGCTTAGCAGGCTATTATGGACGGTTTGTGAAAGATTTTTCAGTCATTGCCTTGCCATTAACGAGATAGACGAGAAAATAGGTTAAGTTTGAGTGGGATGAAAATGGTGAGCAAAGTTTTCAACAGTCGAAGTATTTCCTCACTCATGCACTTGTGTTAGCACTCTCAGATGATAACGGGAATTATGAGGTCTATAAGGATGCTTCCTTGAATGGTTTGGGATGTGTATTGATGCAAATGGTAGGGTGACTGCCTATGTTTCACGGCAATTGGAACCTCATGAGATGAATTGCCTTACTTGTGATTTGAAATTTGCGATTATCATCCTTGCTTTGAAGTTATGGAGACATTATATTATTGGTGAGAAGTGCAAGAGTTTTTTACGGATCATAAGAGTCTCCAATATCTGTCTACTCAGAGGGATCTTGATTTTAGGTAACGAAGGTGGATTGGATTGCTTAGTGATTATGATTGCACGACCAGGGTGATCATGCAAATGTTTGGGTTGGTGTACTTAATATGAAGACTCTCGTGAGAATAAATGCTTTGTATGCTTGTTATGTTCCTCTTCTTGCGGATTTGAGATCTACTGGAATAAAGTTGGAAATAGAAGAATGAGAAGAAGCCTTACTTACTAGTTTTCAAATTGGGCCAATTTTAGTGGATCGTATACTCGATGGCCAGAGGATTGATGAAGAAATTCAAGAATTAATTGTTGCAAGGAATAACTGAAAAAAGAAAGACCTCAGAGTTAGAGAATCAGATGGCATCCTTATGCAAAAGAACAAGATGTATGTACCTAATGTTATGGAATTAAAGAAAACAATTTTGGAACGAAGCGCACGGTTCAGCTTATGCAATGCATCCTGGAAGTATTAAGATGTCTCATACCATTTAACCATTTTACTATTGGCCGGGTATGAAAAGAGAAATTGCTGAGTAGGTAAGTATGTGTATCATTGGTCAGCAGGTTGAAGTGGAAAGAAAGAAGCCTTTTGGATTGATGCAGTCATTTTCCGTACTACAGTGGGAGTGGAAAAATATTACTATGGATTATGTGTACAAGCTTTTTCGTACATGAAATGGTTATAATGGCATATGGGTGATAGTTGATCGACTTACTAAGTCAGCGCATTTTACTCCAGTGAAGAGCAACAACCTTTCCAAACAAGTGTAACAGTTATTTATTTGTTTTATGGAAAAGAGATTCGGGCTTACGGATCTGTTGAGCTTTTTGGGTATGTTGGTCACTTCAAAGTTTTGGATAGCATTTCAGGAGGTTTTGGATACAAGGTTACTTTATAGTACGGTTTATCATCCTCAAACAGATAGGCAATCTAAGAGGACGATTCAGATGTTGGAGAATATGCTAAGATCTTCAATATTGCAGTTTGGTGACGCTTAGCATAAGCGGTTGGATTTGATGGAATGTAACTATAACAACAGCTTTCATTCGGGTATTGGTATGTCGCCATTTGAGGCAATTATTGGAAAAGCTTGCCGTACACCTTTATGTTGGTCAGAAGTTGTCGAAAGAAATTTGTGGGCTCTGAGATTATGGATGAGTCTACTCAGAATGTTCAAGTGATTAAGTTTAACCTGAAAGCAGCCCAGGAGTGGCAAAAGAGCTTAGCAGACATGCCACTAATCGAGTGTATTATGTAGGTGATTGGGTGTGTTCGAAATTTTCACCTTGGAAAAGTGTGATTCGGTTCGAGAAGAAAGGTAAGTTAAGTCCTAGAGACATCGGACCTTATGTGATCACCGAGCGAGTCGAGGAAGTTGCTTACAGGCTTGAGTTGTCTCCAGAGCTGTCGGAAGCGCGTGACGTGTTCCATGTATCTATGTTTCGACATTATGTTTCAGATGCTTCACAGGTGATACCTCCTTAACCATTGGGAATCAACCCGCATATGACTTATGATGAGGAGCCAGTGACTATTTTGGATTGAAAAGACAAGCTTCTAAGAAATAAGACAGTGATGTTGGTGAAAGTTTTGTTGAGGAATCATTCAGTGGAAGAAGCTACTTAATGAGATTGAAGATTGGATGAGAGAGAGGTACCCAAAGTTGTTCTATAATTTTTTTTAATGGATTGTTTGGTTGTTTGAATTTCGAGGACGAAATTCTATAAGGTGGGTAGATTGTGACAGCCAGTCCCTGATTTTGAGAGTTTTTAAAGTTTTAATAAAGGATTTTACAAAAATGCCCTTTGAGGCACGCGCATTGTTCGAGATTAATCGTTGTGTCGTGCCATCTAAGATTTGTTTTCTTGACATATCCTCGTAGTACTCGTCGCTACGGAAGCGTGGGCGCAGACGGTTCGTGATTTAGAGTTAATAACGAAAAAGATTTTAAAGTTTGAAGTTTGGGCATTTTATGAATTTTATTATAAAAGTTTGGTGTGCCATTTGGACGGCCCAGATTTAATAAAGAAATAAATGGATGGCTGGGATTAAAAGGAATGAGATTATGTGTGTGTGTGAGTGACTGGTGGAAGAAGGGAATGAAGAAGAAAGGATTGGGCAAAACTGCCCAACCAGAAGGAAGAAGAAGAAAGCTCCGGGAGAGAAAGGAGAGAGAGCTGACGAATGGAGAGAAGAGAGAGAAAAGGGCCGGCCAATCGGAACAGAGAATGGAGGAAATGAGGGAGAGAGTGGCGCGGGGGATCGGCCGGATCAGCTTGGCCCGTTTTTTACCCGGTCGGCACCCATGCCTATTTTCAATGATTTTCACCCGTTTTTCCGGCGAATTGCTCCAAAAACCTCATGGGAAACACTCTAGGACCTTTCCTCTATCCATTCCATCTCAAATTTGGAGAGATTTGGCCTTGAAAATCGGTGAAACCGCAAGGAGGGGTGCGGCGGTTTTGGCTTCGAATCACTTAATCCCGAAGCAATTCTTCCAATTACCACCACCCATGGCATCCTCTTGAGGCCTAGAACAAAGCCCAGGCAGTGGTTGAGGCGTTGGAACAAGTTTTGAGGTCGAATCGAATCACACCAAATTCAAGGGTTTCGTACGGTTTTGGCAAAATTGGAGCTCTTATTGACCGAATTGGCCTTGGTCACAGGTATGAAAGTTGTTCTACTCTTTGAGATCTTTAATTCTGCAAATTTTGGTAATTTTTGGAGAAAGTTGAATTTTCAGGCGAGCTGGGGCGGCCGAACGCCACCCACGGCGGCGCGTGGCCAGTGAGCCACCAATGCTATTTTTAGGCCATAATTCATGTTCTGAATTCAGTTTTGGTGAATGAATGACGTATGATGATCATTCGAACCTAAATTCGTTACGATGCGGGGTTAGGCCAAGATATGAATTGACGATCCGACCGTTGGATGGTAATGAAATTTTAGGATGTTGTTCTAGAGATATATTGTGGAATTCTGGAAGTTACAAATTGGAAATCTGAGTTGCAGATCTTCCGGATCGAACTTCGTAGTGAGATGTTTTATATAAGTTATATTCTATCGATATGATTTCTAAGGCGTGTCTTGATGATTGTTCTAGGCGCCGATCGTCATGACGCCTTGATGTGTTGTGCTAGGGAGTTGTAGGACAAACTCTAGGTGAGTGGGCAGTTTTGTTTTCCGTATATACCTACATAAATGAGTTTTTCCCTGAAAATCTATTTAAGTGAAATGTGATTTGAAAGTATGATTTGAAATGCCATGCGTAGAATTTATATGAGATATGTGAATTGATATATGATGCATATATGTGAATTGGTGCTGCGGACGCACATGTGAGTATCAGGTGAGTTATATTTGGTTCATTGAATTGTTTGATGTGATTTATGTTAATAGCTCATAACCTGCACCCCCGGTGTTAGTGCTTATGTTATTCACCCACATCACACGCTCACCTTGGATCCAAGTAGATGCTAGTCGTACAGACCACTAGAGGTGGTTCCGACATGCTAGTCGTACAGACCACTGGAGGTGGTTCCGACAAGTAGGTGACCCTAGATTATGTGCACAGATGATTGATGAGAGAAACACTAGAGCGTATTATTACACCATCTTAGTCGTACAGACTACTATAGGTAGTTCCGACTTATGTGCAGTGTAGTGCCGTACAGGTCACAGTTGGTGACTCCGGCTGGATTGGATATTGAGCTCTAGAATCAGCCGTACAGGACCACTGCAGGGTCTCCGGTTGATTTATTATTTCACCTGATTTATATTGATGCTTCCATATTATGTTTTTGGCACATGGCATGGCATATTTTCTGAAAAGTGATAAAGAATGGTGTTTTGAGATTTTTGAAGCTATATATATTTATATATGCTATTTTCTAGGAAAGTATACTGGTTTTACAGCGAGGGGTTAGTGCTTTGATAATGAGATGATTTTTGAGAAAAACTTTGTTTTACTGACCCACTCAATTTTGTTTTGCGCCCCTCCAAGTTCGAGATAGCAGAGCTTTGGTGGCCACGAGGAATCCAACGGTATTCTGACAAAATTCACAATTGTATTTTTTTTTAAGCTTCCGAACTGTGTAAATGGTTACGTCACTCTCACGTGACGGCCAGCACGCCCTCCTTCAGGACGCGGTGTGTCATAAAGTGAGAAGAATAAAAAAGTGAAACATTCAAAATACTAAAAATTATATATATAGATGATGAATAATTTAAATAACTAATTTATATTTTTATTAAAAATTATTCAAAAAAATGAAGCAAAAGCGTGGAACCACCCACTCACGTGGGAGTATATGTTTTTTATTTTCCAAAGTTTAAATATTTAAATTATGCTCACGTGGGAGTATATGTTTTTTATTTTTCAATGTTTAAATATTTAAATTATGCTCATCAATCTGTCGCTTACAACCGACACCGGATTTCAAAATATTTAAAAAAATAAAATTTATGTCGCTCAGAACCGACGCAGGATTTCAAATATTTAAAAACAATAATTAGTGTCGCCTATAAGCGACACCATTACTTTATGTCGCTTAAAAGCGACGCCAGTATTTAAAATTATTAAAATATATGTCGGTTATAAGCGACATTAAATGTTGGCGTCGATTTAAAAGCGACGTAGATATTTTATGACGCTTATAAGCGACAGTAAATCCGACGTCATGTTCGATTAGTGTCGCAACTGTCTTATGCGCCACTACATTATATTAAACCGACACAACCCACTGACACTATAAGTCCCTTTTGTAGTAGTGTTACCCAGTTTCCGGCGAGTTTTCCAGTTTTCCTGCGGACCAGTCACCTTTCAGGCTATTTTCTGGCCATCTCTGGCAACCATTGGGCTTTCAAATAGGTATAATCTTATTCTACACTTTCCTATCTTCATTTTGATATATTATGGGTCGAATTTGGTTAAGAAACGATTGAGTGACGAAGCTTTGAAAATTGCCCAAACTTCCGGCCAAGAACCCCGGGACACTTAACGGAGTTTTTACCGGAAGGACTAAAATAATGGATGGTGGACAATCTTAGGGAGCATTTCTATTGATTTTCGATCTCAGGGATCAAAGTGATGTGTTATGCAAATTTCATAAACCATTTTGGCTAAAAAACCTTTTTCGCAACGATAATTTGGGTTTTTTGTATAGAAAAACATAATTACCATTTATGTCCTTTCCTTTCATTTTTATACTTATATTTTCTTTGGTTAACGACAGGCTATAAACTCCCAACAAAGAGAAACTAAAGTAAAACATCACGAGATCTAGAGATTCCACCTCTACCTGTCACTACGAGATGTCAACAGGATATAAGAACCAAACCAAAGGAAGGACAAGTAATAGCAATAGTGGCAGTACTGGCTGTTAGTGGCCTTAAATCTCTACTTTCTGGACTCTATTGCTTCTGTTGGTGGTTAGCGTTGCTGCAAATTAAGGGTGGCAAGCGGGGCTGCCTCCCCTCTGTAACTATGTAATCGTCCACCAATGACGATTTAAGAGGGACATTTAGCCCATATTTTGTTTGATGAAGCTGAGTTCAAATCATACATAACGAAAAGCTACATTGTATATGTCCATTTTAAATTGTAAAAGACTATTATTTTACATTCTATAATTACTATATTTCTTCCTACTTATTCATCTGTGCCCTACCGCAACAAGGAGTGGGTGAGAGGAGTAGTAATCCTCTCAATAGCTACCTCAAGCTTAACTTTTCTCTTGGGGATGGGCCTTTTCATCTTCACAAAAGGACGTCTCCCCATAGAACTGCCTGACTTAGTTTAGCGGACAATTAAGTAGCCAGAGAAGGACGCAGAGTAAACTTAGGGAGTTTAGAACCTCCCCCAAAAGTCATCGCATTAACAACAGAAACTTCAGCAGCAACATCGATGTATGCTGCCGAGGAAATTGTATATATACCTACATTGCATGAAAGGCTTACCTAGCACCATTTGGCATTGCTTCGATATAATTCTAGCTCCAAATTATTTTACCTAACAATTATCACATGGTGCATAATTAAACTACATGCTAATTGGAAGATATACCTTGGAGGAAAATTTTCATTTTCAACCTTAGAAACTAGGGAAAATTGTAGTAATGGTCTCTCAACTTTAACCCAATTAGAGCAATGGTCCCTCAACTAAAAACTCATGACCATTGGGTTCCTTAACTCATCAAAACGTGTTGCTATGGTCCTTTTCGTCAACTCAGTCATAATTCCATCAAAATGAGTCATGTTGGAAGGACCATTGCTACAATTAGGTTAAAGTTGAGGGATCATTGCTCCAATTGAGTTAGAATTGAAGAACCATTGTTACAATTTTTCTCATTTCGTTTTCCATATTTGCCCCTTGATTTAGCCTTGCGTTTGTGGCACATGACTCATTTTGACGGAAATTCTAACGGAGTTTACGAAAAAGACCATAGCTGCACGTTTTAAAGAGTTAAGAGGCCAACGGTCATGAACTTTTAATTAAGGGACCATTACTCCAATTAAATTAAAATTGAGAAACCATTGCTACAATTTCCTCTGGAAACAATTATGTAATTTCCACAAGAGTGATTTTCAGTCACGAAAAAGAATTTAAGATGTAGCATTGCTTAAAAAGTCGTTGATGAGGGCAATGCAAGTATTGTCCTTTTTTTAACAAAACCACTGGTTGTGGTCCTTTTTCAAGTAATATGTTGCCGAAATCATCTTGAGAGTTTGGGCATGACAACTTCAGCGGATTTCAACCGTCCTCTACTTTTGAAATGTAGTTGGAATATACAGTATACTTGCTTATTTTTCTTTGATGGCTGTTTTTATGCGAGCCTGTATCCTGCGACTGAGTTAAGATGGTTCTTGATATTATCTCTTCTCATTCGACTCCGGTTCTTATCAAATCAACCAAATTCATAAAAACAAATATGGTAGCATTGGTTCCACATCCTTCTAGCAACAAATTTACCTAACAGTTTTCATATTAGGATTAATTAAATTACATGTTAATTGGGTGCATAAAAAAATCAAATTTTGGATTTTGTATGTGTTCTCGTATCAATTGATATCGTACTTTCTAAAATAAATAAAAAATTTGGAGATATATACAATGGAGAAAATTTTATTTTTCAACCTTAGACAAATAACTATATAATTTCCATAGGAATGATTTCGTTTATGGAAAAAGTTTTATTTATTTATTTTTTTTTTAAAGAAGAAACGGTAGCGTTTTTAATCATAAAATTAATGGTGCATACAATCCAAAAGGCGGGCTTCCTAAATAGAAATCGGAGGCTCTTCAAATCAAAGACTAGAAACGGAAGTATTTAAGGCCAATTTGGCCAAGTTATGCGCCACCAAATTGGTGGATCTACGAATGTGATTGACTCTCACATTAGAGAAGTCCCGCAAGCTAAATTGAATGTCCTCAATTAGTAATCCCGCAGCAGAAAGGCCGCTGCCTGAACCTCGAATAGCTTGAACCACTTGAACTGCATCGCACTCCAAGATGACATGTTGCTACTGTTCGATGTAGAGCTAGACACACACCTTCCCGAGTAGCTAGAATCTCTAAAGTGTAGGGATCAATCGCGTGGGGAATTTTGCAAATGAAACCTCCAACATAGCTATTAGCTTCGTCGTGAAAAACCACACCGATACCCCCCTCTTTGAATTTGCACAGAAGGGAGCATCAACATTAATCTTGATCCAACTCGGCGGGGGTGGAGACTAACGAGAATGAGACAACAACGAACAAGATGAGTTGATAGGCTGGGCATTCATGAAATCAGAGATAAATAAGGCAGCCAACCGACTCACCATCGTGGGATGCTCCATTTTGTTGTCCCATAGGAGGCTATTCCTTGCTCGCCAGATCAAATTGCCCAGAAGAGAGGGCAGCATCACGTTGCCCAAGCCACTCCAAAAAGGAGAAATAAGGCACATGACGTGAACTAAGCTCAATGTTGGCATAGAAATAGACTACTCGTGCAAATGGACACTCAGTAAAAACACGTATCACCTGTTAAGGATAAAGAAGGTCCATCAGGTTAAATCTTAGCTTAGCTATTAAGATAAAATTGTTAGGAAGGTTAGTTAGTTGTCATAGTGACTCAAACCTATATTACAATGTATTTATACATGTGTACCCATCCATTGAATGTAATGAAAAACACAACTTTAATTACTCTCTCTCTACAATTTCTCTTTCTCTTTCTCTCTTTCTCTCTCTCTCTCTCTCTCTCTCTATCTCTAATTTCTCTCAGATTCATGAGTTTCTTCCTGGTATCTTCGCCTTCGTCCACCGACTTCGATCATTCGCTTCCACAGCCCTAAAATTTTCTCACCTTTTCTCTCTTTCCAAACAGGTTATGCCTCCCTCAATTTCTTCGATCTTCCCCCTAATTTCCCCTATTTTTTGTTCAAATCTTCGGATGTTCTATGGCTACTGCTACAAATTTTGCCAATTCTTCTCCAGATGCTTCCTCCGATTCTCCTGGCGATGTCTCTTATACGTCTATCGCTTCAATTACTTCAATCACAGTTCAGAATATCACCGGCATGGTACCGACAAAGCTCAATCGTCAGAATTACATTACCTGGCGTAGTTTGTTCATCCCTGGTCTGAAGCGATTCAAGCTTTTAGGGCTTGTTCATGGCACCGATCTCTGTCCGCCCCAACTTGTATGCGATTCTTCTGGTTCTCGAGTTCCTAATTCGGCTTTTGATCTTTGGTGTGAAAGAGATCAGATCTTGATGATTTGGATTAACTCGACGTTTTCTGAAGATCTCCTTCCTCTCACGGTTGGTATGGATGATTCTCGATCTCTCTGGCAATCGCTTGAACGCCGTTTTGCTGGTGTTTCTCGCACTCATGTTCATAGCTTGTGTTCAAAGATTTAGACTATTAAAAAAGGTGACTCCTCTATGTCTGATTATCTCAATTCTCTTAAAGAAATTTCTGATAAGCTCGCTGCTGCTGGTGAACCAATTTTCTAGTCCGATCTGGTTGCCTATACTCTTTCTGGTCTCTCTGATGATTATGAGTCTTTCATCGATTCGATTGAAACAAGGACTGAATCCGTGAATACTGATGAATTGCATGGAATGCTTCTTAGTATGGAAATTTCTCTTCAAAAACGCAAGACACGAACATCATCCTCCACTACTCATTTTCATGCCTTTGCAGCTCAGCAAGGTTCTAATTACTACAGAGGTAATTCTCGTGGTAGATTTCAGAATCGAAATCGATTCCCTCAGAATCGCAATTATGGTGCCAATCAGCCCCGCAATTTTGGTGCTAATCAGAATCGTAATCACAACCACTTAGGGAGTATTCTTGGACCTGGACCTGGTGCAACCAACAATGTTCATAACTCTGGACAATCTAGTGCTACTACCACTCCTTACAGTTCTAGTCAATCATCTTTACTATCTGGCCGACATCTTCAATGTCAACTATGCCTTCAATTTGGACATGAAGCTCTCACTTGTAATAGGCTTTCCCAAATTGCCTCTCAGCGGTCTCAACATGGACCTCCTATGGGCATGACTGCTGCCATTTATCCTCCTCCGAGTTATTGGCTTGCTGATAGTGGTGCGTCTCACCATGTCACTCCCAATCCAGCATCTCTCAACTATGCTATTCCCTACACTGGAAGTGATCAACTTTTTGTTAGAGATGGTAAAGGTCTGTGCATCTCCCACACCGGTTCTACTTTACTTACTACAACCAATGCTATCTTTAAACTTAATGATGTTTTGCTAGTCCCTCAAGCATCTCATAACTTGTTGTCCGTCTACAAATTTGTAAATGATAACTGGTGTTCTCTGACTTTCAATCCATTTGGATTTTATATCAAGGATCTAAGCACTGGGAGGATGCTTTTCCAGGGCCCCTGTGAAGGTGGCATGTACCCCTTCTATTGGAAAGCATCCAATGGCATCTCTGGTATTGCTATCTCTCCTCAAGCCTTGATGGTTGCTAAAGCTGATGTTCACACATGGTATAAAAGACTAGGACATCCTTCTAGTCCTATTTTACATACTATTGTCAATAAGAATCAGTTACCTGTTCTTGGTTCTGATCGTAAGCTCTCTGTATGCTCTGATTGTCAATTGGGGAAGGCCTCTAGACTTCAATTTTCATCTTTGCCTTGTACTTCCACTATGCCATTTCATTTACTACATGCGGATGTATGGGGTCCTTCTCCCACCCCTTCATGTACTGGATATAGATTCTACCTTAGTTTGGTAGATGACTTTACAAAATATAGTTGGCTTTATCCTATGGTCTATAAATCTGATGTATACTCTGTGTTCAAGACTTTTGTTTCCAAAATCCAAACTCTGTTTGAATGCAAGATTCAATGTCTCATATCTGATTCAGGGGGTGAGTTCTTAAGCAAACAGTTTCAGATTTTTCTTAATGCTCAAGGGATTACTCATCAATTAAGTTGTCCGCATACTCCTGAGCAGAATGGGTGTGCAGAGAGGAAGCACAGACATGTTGTTGAGATGGGCAGAACTTTACTCTCTCAAAACGGTTTACCTTCTAAATTCTGGATAGAGGCTTTTCAAACTTCAGTTTATCTTATCAATCGGTTGCCACCACAGAATTTAACCATTAGTCCTTGGGACTTGCTCTTTCATGCTACTCCCAAATATCATACGCTGACGGTTTTTGGATGTGCTTGTTATCCCTGGTTACAACCTTACTCCTCCAATAAACTGGATGTTAAAAGTAAACAATGTGTGTTCTTGGGTTACAGTCTTAATCACAGTGGGTATAGGTGCCTTGATCCTGTGACTAACAAGGTCTCTATTTCAAGACATGTAACTTTTGATGAGCAGTTATTTCCATTTAAGACTAGCTTCCTTTCAGGTTCTACTTCATCTACAGGGCATTCATTCATCAGTCATTCTTCTGCAAGTGTTCCAGTTTCACTTACTATTCCAATTACCTCTTCAACAACAAGTGTTCTACTCACTTCACCAGCAAGTGTTTCAACTTCTTCATTAGCAAGTTTCTCCTCCGCAACCTCTCATTCTGATCATCAGCAAGTTTCTTGTCCTCCAGAGGTTCCTTCCTCTACCTCTGCTCATCAACAATGCTCTATTCCGGTCAATGCACATCCTATGGTTACAAGAGCAAAAGCAGGAATCCATAAACCTAAAGTTTTTACTGCCACCAAACATCAAATTCCAGCCACTGTTGATTCTCTCACAAGCATTCCTCCTACACCAACTACTTTTTTACAAGCTTCTAAAAATCCCAAATGGATGGCAGCCATGAATGATGAGTTTCAAGTCTTGCAAACTACCGAGACTTGGGATCTTGTTCCATTCAATCCTAGTTACAACTTAGTCGGCTGCAAGTGGGTTTTTAAGCTCAAGCACAAACCTGATGGTTCAATTGGAAAATATAAGGCCCGGCTCGTAGCTAAGGGATTCTATCAACAAGAAGGCCTTGACTTTTCTGAGACTTTTAGCCTGGTTGCAAAACCTACCACTATACGGATTCTTCTATCCATAACTGTCAATTATGACTGGTTTATTCATCAACTTGATGTGAGCAACGCTTTCTTGCATGGTTCATTGAAAGAGGCAGTATATATGGTCCAGCCTCCTGGTTTTGTGGATTCTACTCGGCCAACTCATGTTTGCAAACTTAAGAGGTCTCTCTATGGCCTTAAACAGGCTCCTAGTGCCTGGTATGATGCTTTCTATTCTGCCATCTTATCATTAGGTTTTTCTCCATCCTTCTCGAACACTAGCCTGTTCATCAAGAGAGATTCCACCATTACCTTCATTTTGGTGTATGTCAATGACATCATAATAACTGGCAGTTCTAGTTCAGTTTGTCAATCTCTTATTTCTCAACTGCAGACCATGTTTCCTGTCAAAGACTTAGGTGACATTCACTATTTTTTAGGCATCGAAGTTCATAGATCTGCCAAGGGATTATTTCTGAATCAATCCAAGTATGCATTGGATCTTCTTTCCAAAACTGATATGATTGAGGTTAAACCTTGTTCTACACCTGTCAGTTCTACAAAGCTTGATCACTCTGGCACATTGCTCTCGGATCCTACCTTCTATCGATCCACTGTAGGTGCCTTTCAATATTTGACATGGACACGCCCAGATTTAGCCTTTGCTGTTAACCAAGTCTGCCAATACATGCATGCCCCATGAACAATTCATTTACAGGCAGTTAAACGGATTCTTCGCTACTTAAAGGGCTCCATCGATTCAGGCTTATGGTTTACTAAGGGCCCTCAGTACTTAACTGCTTGGTCCGATGCTGATTGGGCAGGGTGCCCCATTGACAAAAGGTCCACCAGTGGTTACTGTGTTTTTCTTGGTTCAAATCTTATCTCTTGGAGTGCAAAGAAACAAAACACAGTTGCTAGGTCCTCTACAGAGGCAGAATATAGATCCCTCGCCAACACATCTACTGAGCTTACTTGGGTGTGTAAAATTCTGCAAGATATTTCTTTTCCTTTGTTGAAAACTCCAGTTATCTTTTGTGACAATAAGAGTGCTATTGCCTTAGCATTCAATCCAGTTTTTCATGGTAGAACTAAACATGTAGAGATTGATTATCATTACATCCGAGAAAAGGTTCTCTTTAGACATGTCACTGTGCACCATGTTGTTTCTCTATACCAACTTGCAAATATCTTCACCAAATCCTTGCCTGCTGATCGATTTGCGGATTTGACTTACAAGCTTGCAGTTAGATCACCTAACTTTAGCTTGAGGGGGTGTGTTAAGGATAAAGAAGGTCCATCAGGTTAAATCTTAGCTTAGCTATTAAGATAAGATTGTTAGGAAGGTTAGTTAGTTGTTATAGTGACTCAAGCTTATATTACAATGTATTTATACATGTGTACCCATCCATTGAATGTAATGAAAAACACAACTTTAATTACTCTCTCTCTCTCTACAATTTCTCTCTCTCTCTCTATCTCTAATTTCTCTCAGATTCATGAGTTTCTTCAGCACCGACTCTGGAGAGGAACTACACAACACACAAATATTGTCCACCGCAATACCTTTTTTAGCCAAGCAAGAACGAGTAGGAAAGATATCCCGAGAGGCTCGCCAATCACACAATTTAATTTTATTTGGAACCGTTGCTTTCCAAATGACATTCTAGGGAGATGTCGAAGGTCCCTCGGATGAAGGTGAAGGTTAATTATCCAACGCACATGCAACTTTATAGGCACTTTTAACAGAAAAATTACCCTTGGCATCATAATGCTAAACCAGACGATCAAGAGGCAGTCGCGAGCTTAATGGAATGGATAAAATCAACGAAGTCTCATTAGGTGGGAAAATCTTTGAAATCAAATCATAATTCCAAGAAGCTAGGGAAGGAATGATAGAGAGGAGACCAAATCAAACTCGCAGGTGGGTGGAAGAGGAGAGAAGGGCCGAAATAAGTGCGGACACTCCAGCCACCTATCTTTCCAGATACGAATCGATGCACCATCACCTACTTTTCATCGAGAGCCCCATTCCAGAATTATACGGGCCTTCATTATCCCCTGCCAGCACAGAGATGGGCTCGTGCCCACCATGGCATCCCAAAAGCTATTATGAGGGAAGTACTTGGCTTTGAGGAACCGAGAAACAAACGAATCCAGATTATGCATCAGCCTCCATCCTTGTTTAGCTAAGAGAGCAAGGTTGAACTCATACAGAGACCAAAAGCCTAGTCCACCCTCACGCTTTGGCTTACACATGTTCTCCCAAGAAAACCAGGTTTTGAGTCATCCGGATCCCCTCACCAGAAACGACAGAAAAGCCGTCGTAAATCATCACAAAAAGTTTTGGGCAAGAGAAAGTAGTTCATTGTATAAGTAGGAAGAGCTTGACCCATCACTTTAATGAGGATCTCCTTACCCGCAACACTGAGTAATTTATCCTTCCAACCTTTTAACTTTTTCCAGAGTCGGTCTTTTATGTAAGAAAATTGTTCCAAGCGATTACGATCAATAACAATAGGCAACCACTGGCGAAGCTGCATATGAGCAATGAGGGACGGCAGCCCCTCCGGTCGTTGGAAATCATCACTGAAGAAGAGGATTATGCCCCTCTAATATGCTGAATCTACCAGAATCTGGGCTCGATGGTGTACTGTAGCCCTGCACTGCGAAGCTGCAAAGATGCTGCGTTTTATTTTATTCTTAAGTAGCCAGGCCAAAACAACGTCGTTTTGGGCCCTGGGATTAAAAAATATAAAATGCATCGTTTTGTTTTAAGAAAAAAAAACTAACATAAAAGAGTGAGATGGAGGGACTTTTCGCCAGTGGAGAATGGAATGGGGGGGGGGTGAAATAGAGGGGTATAAATTCAGGAAGAACTATGCGATGAATGTGATGTGGACGGTAATAACATGGCAGCTTTTTTCTGTTTGAGCAGTAGGCTTAATTTTGGAGTCATCTTCCCTTTTCTCAAATTCATTAAGTGCTTTGGGTTTGCCTGCTGTTCCAGTTTAAGCTGTGATTTTCTTCCATGAAAAAATGAGTGGAATTAAGGGAATAGCCATGGTTTTGGGTATCTGGGGATTTGTAAGTCCAAGACGGAGGATAGAAATTCCGGGAATAGTGATGTTTCTAAAGCTTTAAATGATTGAAAACATGTTTCAGTCCATGGAATGAACATTCATGTGGAAAGCATTAGCCTTTCACCAGGACAATTGGAAAGTTTCTTAAAGTGTTTCCGGCTTGCCTTTCATTCCAGTTGTAGTTGTAATCTTCTTCGCTGACATGCTATTATGCGATATTTGTTCTTTTATTGATAATGAGCATATTATATGACATTTTCACAACATAAAATATGTTTTTCTTGGCGGTTTTAGAGTCCTAATTGATAGAATAAGCCTTTTCTTGACGCTAGCAATTCTATCACTTCTCTTATCCGTCAGTGCAGTCATTTTCTATCGAATTTTACTTAATATCCGACAAGAATATACTTTTCTTGTAGCTTTTAAAAATGCCACTAATGAGTAGTTTCATAGTAGTGATCGTCGGTAGTAATTGTAACTTGTTTGTATTGGTAAATTATAAACAACATTAATATTGTCTACTATCTAAAAGGAGTTGGTTGTCTACATTTTTTTCGGAACCTTTTACGCTTTTAAATTTTGCCTCTCCTCCGAACAATTCCTGGCTTCGCCACTGTAGGCAGCCCCAAATATTTGTCTTGTATGTCCACCCGAGGCACACCCAAAAATGCAACAATGATCTTAGATGACCCTACTAAAGAACACCGCGCTCTTTTGAAGGTTGATGCATTTACTAGGCGCATGCTCATAAGCACACAATATATCATTGAGCTGTCGGCATTCCTACAAAAAAAACTCTGAGAAAAAGAAAACTATCATCAGCGAATAACAAGTGGGTTGTCCATGGAGCCCACAACATATTGAGGCTCCATGAATAAGCCCACGCTGCTCAAAGTCCGCAAATAACCCCGTGAGCCCCTCAACGCACATTAAGAACAAGTAGGGAGAGAGCAGGCCACCCTACCGAATGCCATAAGTAGGGGAAATACATCTTGTAATCTCTCCATTAATCAAGAAGGAATACGAAACATAAGTGACACAATTCATCACCATATCAACCCAGCTAGTGGCAAATCTGAGTTTCAACATCATCGAGCGTAGAAAACTCCACTCCACCCTGTTATATGCCTTACTCATATTTAGCTTCAAAGCAAGGTAGCCCCGTCTGCCTAATCTAAGGTTGTGAAGATAGTGCCCAACCTCTGAGGTGATCAAAGAATTATCTGAAATCATTCTGCCAGGGACAAAGGTACCTTGTTGTGTGGAGATTAAGTCATTCAAAATCCCTTTCAATCTGTTCGCTAGAACTTTAGCTCCAATCTTATATAGGACATTACAGAGAGCAATGCCTGAGTTACGACATGTGTTGAACCTTCAATACCTTGGGAATTAGTGAAACAAGAGTATAATTGACCTCTTTGAGCATTCGACTAGAGGAAAGGAAGGATTTCACTGCACAAATTATGTCAGTACCAACTATAGGCCAGTAACGCTGGAAAAATATAAGTAACATTCCATCCAGACCAAGAGCTGTATGCGGTTCCATATGAAATAGTGTATTTTTAATCACAATATCCGAATAATCAACCAACTAAATATCATCCATTGCCGAGGATACATGACGTTGAATGACATCCAGAATCTCAAATGGAGGGGTACACCTATTAGTAGAAAACATATTTGTGAAGTAATGAACTACCGCCTGTTTAATCTCAAATGGTTGAGTGCGCCAAGTTCTTTGAGCATCAAATAAACATTTAATATAGTTTTTCCATCAATGATTGGAAGCTTTCTAATGGAAGTAACGTGTATTCCGATCACCATCTCAAAGCTATTGAACTTTTGCCCTCTGCCTCCAGTGAGCTTCTTCCTCAGAAAGAAGGGAAACGAGCTTTGAATTGAGTGACGACCCTAGGTTCCAAACCTCATAGTCTGAAGGCTGAATACAGAGAACCCCTAATTGATCTCGAACCAAGTTGATTTCATCTCTAATCAAGGAAAACGAACGTCTCTACTTAAGTAGTTTGACTCGAGCTGCCTAAATTTTTCCATAAAGGCAACCACTTGTTCACAACCATCTCGGACTAGCCATGCTTCCTTAAATCTGAAATGTTTGTGTTTCCAAAGTTGCACAACCGGACTTTACCACACTTTTAAGAAAATGGGTACATGATCAGATGTTAAAGGAGCCAAATGCGCAACCTTCGAATGGCTAAAAAAGGCACGCCAGCCAGGAGTTGCTACACATCTATCAAAACGGCATTTTGTAATTGAGTTAGCCCAAGTGAATATCTCACCATTTAACCCCAAATCACCGAGCTGGCAGTGAATGCATCACGAAAGGCTTACACCTGAATAATACATCGAGCCATCCCCTTTCATTCTCTGCATTCAGAAGAACTTCATTGAAATCCCCAAATACGACCCAAGGCATGGAAGCCTCCCAGGACCGATTACGTTTCGACGCAGAAGGAAAGCCATAAAATCCCGTGAGTCTCCTGGAATCTCTAACACCATAACTAGCTTCGACATCAATTTGATGCGAGAATGAGCTCAGAATTTGGAATGGCAAATCTTCCGTCCAAAAAAGAGCAAGGCCCCCCGAATGCCTATCATTGGAGACAGAGAATGAGGAATTGAAACCCAAATGTCTTTGCACATATAAAACTTTTTTCCTATCACATTTAGTTTCACACAAGAATAGGACTTGGGGAACTTGTTGGAAACTGAGAAGTTCCAAAGCCTGAACTACCTGGAGGTTCCCAAGCCCCGGCAATTCCACATAACACAATTCATGGCCCTCAGTGGGGCTACCCATCTGAAGCCACCGCTGATGAATGTAAAATAGATGCGAGAGAAGACGATGAACGAAGTCATTTTAGGGACGCCAAGCTACTCTCCATAGAAGAATCACCATACCTTTTCCACCTACCTTAACAACAGGCTTACCTAAACGATGAACAAACGCTCCTCGGCGCCGCGGTAGAGTACCAATAACTGGTCTAGTCGAGCGTGGTGCAAAACTGAAGGAAGTGGTACCCATAACCTAGTGAATGATAGGACTTAAGTCAAATGGATTAGAATCTAAGGGCAGACTATGGTTAACATGTGGGCCAAGGCCCAGCCCATTGGGATGCACTTGCCAACTTGGATCAGTCGGCCCAATGGCAAACGAATGTAATTCATTAGAAAATTCTCCAGGGAGTAGGGGATCAAGCATGTGACTTATAGTCAATGAATCAATATCCCCTAGATTAGCATCTAAATTCAAATCCGGGATATTGGGCCCCAAATCAACGCCAAAGTTTACCAAACCTGCATGCAGACTAGCTGAAGTCAATGGCCTAGATTATTTCAGATTAGAGAAATTGCCTGGATTGAGATTATGAGGGTTTTCCATAATCGCCTCTTTGTTCTGACCACCATGGAAAGGCGGAAGAATATGTGGTGGTATGGAGTTCTGTAACTACTCATCATTAGAATCTACAAGGACATCTGTTTCATCAAGTCCAAAACGCCGACCCTGTCTGTTGCGTCTATTATCATGACAAACCTCATCCTGTAACCACGAACCATAGAGAGCTTTAGAGGCATCAATCAAACCTCCTTATAAAGGTGCAACCTAGACCTAATTGGTCAAAACATCTACAAAGGAAACAATATGCAGGAAGCTTTTCGTATAATAACTCGACTGAAACACGCTCATCACTAGGAATGTGGAGAATAAGGACTCTGCGAAGAAGATGGAACACATCCAATCTGACTTTAACCTTGAGATAATCCCTCAAACAGTCTTCAATCCTATTCCGATCAACCTTAGAACTTTACCCAAATTGCCCCCAATAATCCTGGCCATCTCCGGAGTCATATAGGGGAAGTCCAAAAACTTGCACCAATAAGGTCTGTGTTCGAAGGGGAATTTGTTGAGGAACATCTCCCTCATTAACCAAAGCGAGGATTAAAAACATCTTCTTGAAATTCCAGGGGCCACCATCTAATACCAAGGCCCTATCTGCCTCCTAGAATGAGAAAAAGGAAACGATCCCCTTGAAGAGGCTAAATGATAGGAGCATATTTATGCGACTTTGTTAGCTTGTTTCCTTGCATTTTCTTAGTTAGTTTCTACTTATTATAGTGATTTAAGGTATTTTCGTGTGTTTTCAGGTCCAATTGGCAAAGTTGGCAAAAAGATGCAATTTGGAGCATTTTAGAGCAGTTTTGGGCTTGGAGTGGATATCACAAGTATGGAGCAAGATGGATGGACGAATTTGAAGTTCAAGAGAGGCTAGGAATGTGCAAAAGAGTTGGAGAAATAAATTCAAGTCAAAGAAGATATGGAATCAGCTATAAAGAAAAAGAATCATCCAAAACCTTATACAACCTTATCTTATCCAACTAACCTTATCTTACCTTATCTTATCTTATCCTATCCTAATCTTATCCTACCTTAATTCCAGTTGCAAGGGGGACTCCTTTTCATATTAGGATGCCTAAAACCTGTTTTTAGGAGGCCTTTTTGTTCTAGAAACATGCCACAACACTCCTTTCTAGAAGCCCTAAAAATCTGGCGCCCCAACCTGTTTTTAGAAGGTCTTTTCCTTGTTGGATTTGAGTCCTAAATCCTTTTCCCTGACAACCTAGGCCAAGTAATCCCTAGGCCTATAAATACACACATCTGCTACTACATTCAGACCACCACTCTCTACCATAACTCACCTACATCCATCCACCACACACTCATTGTGCCGCAGCTTTGCAAAGGAAGGAAGGAAGAAATCTGGAGCGTTTTTAGGTGTATTCTATCCTTTGTTTTCAATGTTTAAATTTAATTGTCTTTGTTTATTTGCGATCATGAGGAACTAAACCCCTTTTTAGCTAGGGGGAATTCGAAACTATGAGCATATATGTGATATGAATTGATTTCATCCAGTTGTGATTTCATAAATCGTGAATGCAATTTGCTTAACTGTTTGATTAAAACTTATTCTTGTCTGTTGATTAAGGAGGCCTGCTTAGTTTGCATGCTAGGATTTGATGCTAAAATATAAGGGAGTTTCACCTAATCGTTACAAACTTATATTTACAAGTAGTGGAGGTTGCTAGTCACGATCGCGTTAAGTAAATTCTTGGCAGGAGTGTCATGCAGTCATAGTCACGAATGTCATGTCAATGCTTATGATTTTCACAAAGCTTAATGATCTTTGATATGTATCTCTAGTATGCAGTCATATAGAGAACTTGATAAGAATAATTTGGTTTGCGACGCTACGTCCAAATTCAATGAACTTAGGAAAATCTGAAGGTTAATGCGTGCAGTCACGATTAATTTGGGGCGTTGTCGTTCATGGTTTATAGAAAGAATAACTGGAAATCGATTTGTGTTGCATATATGTCATGTGTGGAGAAGGACCTTCTAGCTAGCCATTCACCCTTTAATTCACCCAAATTCGTACCAACCTTTGTTTAGTGCCTTAATCAGTTTGTTTTTACTTTAAATTCGTCAAAAACCCAATCCCCTTTACTTTCTTGTGTCAACTTAGTTAGAATCTGTTTAATTTTGTGTCTTTTAGCATTTTGAGTCAAGTTAAAGTTAGAATTCGTCCAAATAACTCCCTAGTGTCTGTTTTGAGTCTATTTGGTTGTTTTAAGCTGTTTTGAGTCTTGTAAGTCTAGTTTAGTGTTTTAGAGTGTAGATTAGCATCCTTCCTAATCCCCGGCTAGAACGATCCCTACTTACACATACTACATTGATAGGGTTTAAATTTGTGTGTCAAGTTAATTTTCACATAACTGAACTGAGACACAAACTTTAGGTTTCCATAAATTCAGCATGAAATTCATGAACGCCTCCTTGTTGTAATTCTTATGGGCTAAAAGCTTTCCCACCATTAAGAATTTAGAAATCCGAATCTGGGCATCCTCTTGCACAACTTCACTTTCCTCCACTTCAGTGAGACCAAAACGAGAGGCAAAAGATTAAATAACGTCATCCATGGATTTGTGGGCGCTAAGAACCACTCCCCAGCGCAGGACGAACGAGTGCCAAATCGCTGACAAACACTAGCCAAACATACTATGAAACCCTAGAACAAGCTAGGAGACGACTACATCGAGAGAAAAACTTGAACCCTTACACGAAAGGAATAATTGGATAATTAGTTTTCGGAAAAAGTATTTAAGACGCATGGATCCATTATAAGCAAACATGAGAGAGGTAAACAAAAAAAAAAGAGATAAGAGAGGTACGGCAATTAGGAAAGCGATGGGCTTTTTTTTTTTTCTTATAGAAAATTTATGTGGTACGAGAGAAATTTTGTTGATAACGAAAAAAGAAGTTATACATAGTCAAGGGAACATAAACCTTACCCCTCATAAAATAAGAAGAAAAAAAATGAGAAACTTTACCCCTCATAAAATAAGAAGAAGAAAAATGAGAAACCTTACCTTCATAAAACAAACAAGAAGAAAAAATGAGAAAAAGTACATTGAAAACAAGGGGGGGATATAAACCTTACCCTCTAGAAACGAAAGCAAAGAAGTTACAAGGGGGAAAGGGTGTGACATAAAACCTAACCCCTCTAAAGCCAAACCTAAAAGGTCTAAACCTACAAAACAAGTATGTTGGTACCATACTTGACCAATTCTGAAACTACCAAGCACCAGTCAACTTCATACCTTCAAGGACCCATTGAGGGGTTCATGCTGAGGCGCCTTTGTCGAAGCAGAAGATCTCTCTCTATCCAGGAGGCCAATCACAACCCGACACGTGTCTACATCAGAATAAATCTCTTAGAGTTCCACATCAGTCATGAACGGAAACTGGAGACTCTCTTCAACTATAAAAGGAGACCATTCTCCTACAATTAATCCTTAATGTCATATTGCACTTAAATTCGTCAATATAACCCACTAATGATGATTATGTTTGAACCTATGGATTTGTGTAAACCCTTCACTATTAATGAGAACTCCTCTACTCCGTAGACGTAGTCAAACTCAAGGTAAACCACGTACATCTTGTGTTTGGTTCCCTATCTTTATGTCCTTACATACTATCATCACTAGGTGACCGGAGCAACCACGCGAAGGTTACAGACTTGTCACTTTACGTTGTTCCAAAGTGCATCTGATTTTGTGCATCAACAAAGTCGAACAACACCACAAGGTTAGGAAAAAAATAAACAAGGAAGTGAGACAAACCTGTATGCCGAGATGCACATTAATTTGAGAAGTAGAAGCTAGGCAAGCCACGCCCAAAAATAAAGCAACACGAGCCACCAACGTTAAGGACACCCATGTCCTGGTGGTAGTGTCGACGAGAGAGAGGATGGGTTTGCAGATGGAGTTAGGTTGAATTGGGGTTGTGATTTGTGTTTTTACCATTTTAGTTTTTTTTCTTCCATAAATAATGCTTTAAGTTTTAATGTTATTTCGATATAAAATTAAAAATATGATATCATGTTCAATGCATAACACATGGCAAATTATGAGCGATGTAGTAGTATCACTCAGTACTGTCTAGTGACAAGTTACACTCAAGATTTTTTTTCCATGTATTGGCACAAATATTGTACTTTTAAAAAACCGTTGATCGTTATCTACCATTACTCAAACAATGCAAAAGAAGACTGTTAACTCGTTACTAAAGATGCTAGTTGATTATAATCTTTGACCTTCATTCCTTTATTACTATTTAAACTTTGACAAATTTCCTATAGAGTTGCAGTATCACTATAGTAACTTGATTAATTTTGTCGGACTAGGAGTTACCGAAGGAATATATTACTGACGATCCACATGGTGACACAGTATTGCTGCAATGTGTGGAACCATGCCGCAACATTGGGATCCAGGTAGGGGGATCACTAGACCAGTCTTGTAGTTTTTTTGTGGAATATATGAAGTAGTAAATATAGTTTTTGGTTGCCATAACTATGTTTTGATTTTATGTATATGATGGTCATCTGTATTGTGAGATGTTCTGGATAACTTGAGAGTGTTAGGATAGCCTATGAGGTGTGACCATGGAAATGGATACTCCTGCTACCATACCACATTAGGACTAAATTCGTGGTATGGGCAGTCGGCTTTAATGGATCGATCATGAGGTGATGTTACTGGACCGAAAACTTGATTGCAAAATGATTTTACGAGCATCCTTGTTTACTCAAAACTGAAGTAAAATGTTTTAGTTGTTAGCATTGTTTGATTTAAGATAAATCATTGGCATATATATGTAGTCGATCTCTAAAGAGTTTTTATCGTTTATAGCCAAAATTTAGTCTCTACTTTCAAAAATGTCAATTTTTATAATATCTTTCAAATATGGCAGAAAACTAGCTTGAACAGACCTAAATACCCTTATAATAAAACCAATTTACAAAAGCTAAAACTTGTTTGATCTTCTGTGTTTGTTCAAAGATGGGGACTGGAGTTCAACAAAATGAAAATAGACGGAAACTGCAGAGGCTCCGCCTCTACAAGTTCCCCTGGTAAATACTTAAGTTAATTGGATAGCAATTAAAAGAGGATTAACATCTATAATGCGCAAAATATATGTAGTAGATTGTTTTGGTTTGAAATAAATAATGCGCAAAATATCTGTAGTAGATGTTTTTGTTAAATCTATTTTCAAACCTAATTCTCGTAACACTTTATATTACGCCTCGAAACCCTAGCGTGACAGTGGCAAGTCCTTTGAGAATCCCAAAAATGTACAAGAAGAAAGTCTTCCCAGTTCTTCAACAACAAAAAACTTATATCCAACATGAACAACATTTTGAAATTGGATAGGGCGAGATCCTTCATCAGTGTACGTCCATGATGATGTATCTTTATCCTTGAGTCTAATGAAAGCCAATTTACTTAGCTCATGTATGATCAGAACAAATACATTTATTGACATTTAATATTGGGTCTGCAGACATTGTCGCCTTAATCACAAAAGTAGAGTTTATCACATTAGACATTCTTTCTTGCAGGCGAGGGAGTGGAGGGAGATTGATGATGGAATCTTCTCTCTTTTTTCTCACTTTGATCCTTGAAAAGAGATTTATAAAGGTCACTACCAAATCCATATTCATAGCTATTAACCATCCCTTTGAAGAACCACACAATCGCTTCTTCAAAAATTTTTGTTGCAAACCAAGGACTGTCTTCCATAGGGTTGTATATATTCCAATCACGTTGTTTGGCAATTTGAATATGACAACTTGAGTACATCTCGTCAAATTTTCTTTTATTATCTTTTGCTACGCAATACCATGACATACTGTTTGGACCAAATATTACGCATCGGCCCAAGCAATTGAGGTCATTGAATGTACAAATTTCTAAGCCATTGGATCGAGTATTATGCTGAAGATTATGGAAAATTTGAATGTTTATCTTGGTTGAAATACCGTGTGTTTAGACCAAAGTGTTGGGTCTGGGCTGAGCGTAGCCATGGGCTTGATAAAGTAAAGGTCTTCGGCCTATGTTTAAATCTTTCTAAAATTTGAATGAAGTCCAGCTAACACACCCCGATCCCGATGTCCTCGGGACATCGGGATGGTCATGTGCTGACCGATATCCGAGGGTGACGAAAGCCATTTATTGAAGGCAAATGCTAAAAACAAGGAATAGATAAGACTTATACATATAAAAAAATAATGAATATGCATTTAAGGAACGTGTTCAGAGTACACACCTAATCTAGAACGTTAAATGAAATAATATAAAATTGAATGAAACAAAGGATGGGTCCTACACCGAGAGGACTCGAAGATGCCGATGCGGAAATGTCATAACGCCGGGATTGCATGCCTCGATTCTAGTCATGAAAGGGGCGCAAAACAAACATGAGTGGACCAAGTTGATATAGATATAATAAAATAGTTATCAACATATTATGAAAACACATATATCATGATACATAAAATAGGTTTTCCGAAACCTAGCATGCCGTGCAATGTCTCAAAACATATTTCGTATATATCGAAATCGCTAGTGAATGTCCAATCTCACTCCAGGCCCCGTGCCAACTTCCCGTGTCTCTCAGCAAGTAGCTAGAGATTATTTCTTCAGGCCTTATGCCAACACCGTAACCTCGCCCGTGACGGAATCTATCACTCGTCCCGTAGCGGAATAGGGACCACTAGGTAAGTACAAAACCATTGAACATACATATATTTGAAAAGCAACTTCATAGTATAAAGTCATCTATCATATATACTATAAAGAGGTGTTCGAAACATGTTCTAAATATTATATCGTCATCCATCAGATATTCTATAAAGAACACGGATTATAGAAAAAATAGTAATAATTCAAAATAGCCTCAATAAGCATGTTATCTCAAAGCATTTTACAAAATATTGTACTTTAAAGCATGTTATCATATATTTGAATTTGGGAAAACAGACATCAAAAATGGATTCAGGACGTCGAATTACCCTAAGAATGGCCCCGGGTATATCTCGTAAAAGTCGACACAAAAAATATTCCAGAGAATATTCCCTAACAAAATATTCCCCACAAAAGGATTTGGGCCGGTTAGGGTTTAGGGTTTGAAAGGTTAAAGGGTTTAATGGGCGGAAGGCCCTAGGTTCAAAGGGTTTGGGTTAAGCTTTTAAGGGTTAGGGAATTGGGTTGATAAAAGGGCCTGGGGTAAATAATTGGGTTTGGGCTTAAAAGGGTCACGGGTTGGGCTGGAGGCCCGTGGGTTTTGGGCTGGTTTCAAAGGACTTGGGTCAGGTTGACCCGTTTTCAGGCCAATGAATTGGCTGGTTTCTGGACACCATTTCAAACGCTCATAACTTCTTCGATACTCAACGAAATCAAGTGAAACAAAAATGAAAGTTGTAGTACTCGACGGGACGAAGAGATTGACACCCTAAACACTGGCCAAATCGCCGTGGTTTGGCCGAAAAGCACCTCGAAATGGGCGGTGCTCGTCGGAAAAACTGGGTTTTGGCCGAATGTTTGGACAATTTTCAAAGCTTCGTAACTTCCTAGTTTCTTGACCAAATTGAGTAATTCAAAAGCCAAAATGTAGTTAGGAATGTGGAGAAGAGATTCATACCAAGTGGGGACCGAGTGGTGGCCGGAGTTGGCCGAAAAATTGCTTGAAAGATGGCCAAACGACCACGGCCTGGAAGTTTCCAGATTTGCACAGTGACTTTCCTTGAGATTTTCCGAGTTCCTACCCCACCAAAATCACCCAAAAACTTACTAACCGTGAACCTAGACATGATCTACAATGATAGGGACCAATGTCGAGGCTTACCTTCGTCGGAAATGTGAGAAACTCGACGAAGAAGACGATGAATAGTGTCGGCCAAGGGTGAGGGAAAGGTTTGGGGTGTTTTCTGGGTTCATGGGTTCACCTAGAGGGGAAAGGATGCTGGTGGACAGTAGTTGTTGTTGTTGTTTGTTGTGGAAGGCCGCTGTTTTCAGAGAGAGTCGAGAGGAGGAGAGAGTCATGACAGGGAGGGTGAGAGAGCTCACGGAAAGGAGAAGAGAGAGGAGAGTGGGATGGGGGACAAATATGAGGGGTGGGCCCCACCTTAGGCATACCATTTAAGGCATAGGCACAGTTTAAAACAAATAAAGCTCAACCAAAGTGAAAATACACAAATAGCCATTTTGTTATGTATAATTTAGGGCAGGTTGTTACACCAGCCCAAAGAAAGATGGTTGAATCATGATAGGTGAAGGACTCTTAGGGGATCGAGATATAATGACTCAACTAACTCCAAATATGGGTAAAATTATTTAAAGATCAGGATGAATGTTAATAAGATTCGTAATATCTTAGCAATCAAGGTTCATGATTGATCAAGATCAAAAGTGAATTGAATACAGGAAAGGGACTGGGTTCAGAGTCTTAAGTCTAATAGGAGTGGCTGAGCTATACGCGGAAGTCAGGATTAGATTAGTGAGTGTCGATGAGGTATAGTCCAAGTAAGACTCTACTTCAGTATGGGGTGATCCGAAAAATCACTTCTATAAATAGAAGAGGTTTGGCAACATTCAAAGGACCTTCAACACAACACACAAATCTGCCCTGTACAATCTCATCTTTGAGAAAAACACTAACCTTTCTAACTTTCACAAGCACACCTTGCAATTTGGATAAGCGCATTGTGGTTGACAACCAGCGACACCTTTTAGTTTGGATAAACAACATTGGAGACGTAGAGTTAGGCGATTGATAAGCATATTCCAATTTGGATAAAAAACACTACTTCAAGTTCGGTTGACTATCAATCTAAGTCTCTGTCAACAATGAGTCTTCGAGTCCTTGTTGGAAGAAGTCATCCAATAAGACAGAGAATTCGATCCTTAATTTAAATGTGAACATTTAGACTAGAAGGCGACCTGTGATAAGTGTAAGTGGCCCAACTCTCTAGCAAGCTCTCGATTTTTCAATGAGCGATTATGTGTACATTCAAGTTTCTTCTTAATCATCTCTGAACATTCTTGTTTATTTGGAGACCTCATTTGCTCACACAAACTTTTTGGCACCCAAAATAATTTACTAAACTTCAAAGAATATTTTTCTTTTACTTTTTTATGAATTTATTTTTCTCTTGACACCGAAATTTCATTTTTTTTTTTTTTTTACACAAGTGATATTCAACAGTTATGGATTTTAGATAAGCATTGCAAAGTGAAATTCAATAGTCGCTTGATTACAACATTGTTTGTTTCAAAACCTCTATGGGTGTTTTAAACATAAATTGTTTTTCTTTAAGAAATTACTAAGACAATTGTGGTGATTTTATACATTGGGTATAAATATAAATAAAGAAGTAAATATGACTCCAAAATACTTGGTTAGAACAGATGTTTTGCAAACCCGTTGCAACTGCTATAGAGTCGAATTTAGACTTGACCTTGAGCTGAACCCCGTGCGATCTATTTTGCTTCCTTTTAAAAACAAAAAGTATAAAAAGTTTTCGTACAATAACTCGAACCCATAACCATCAAGGCAAGCTGATACTATTACTGAATAATTAGAAGCAAAAAAATTATTTAATATTGTTAGAGATCAGCTGTCACATCCCGCCCAGAGGCAGATCACTTCCCGGGCCTGCTCCACCACCCTAGCACGATATTGTTCACTTTGGGCTTACCATTCCCTCACGGTTTTGTTTCTGGGAACTCATGAACAACTTCCCAACGAGTCACCCATCCTGGGAATGCTCTGGCCCCCTTCTCGCTTAACTTCGGAGTTCCTACGGAACCCGAAGCCAGTGAGCTTCCAAAAGGCCTCGTGCTAGGTAGGGATGAGAATATACATTTAAGGATCACTCCCCTGGACGATGTGGGATGTTACATCAGCAACGCAAGGAACCAAGTTGAAATTTGGTGATCTTAAGTATCAAGATTTGAGCTTTTTGTTGCTTGATTAAGGATCTGGTGTCATTGTACTTCAGATTGCTTAATTGTGAATGATAATTCGATAATTTGAATGTATAATAATAAAGAAATTAAGTAACAGAAATACGACTTATTTATATATATGAAAATGTTAAGCAACAATTGGAAATTCATAGAAATAAATAATAAAAAAACAAAGCCCACTTTCGTTGATCAAGCTCAAATTTACGATTAAGGTTCCCTCGCCACTCAGCTTATTTATTGTGGTATTGGGAGCAATTGTGCTGCTACTTGTCTTTTTTATTATAGTATAAGTTCCAGCAACTCATACAAAAGAACTGGCCGACGAGCTCCTTCTTATGCTTATCTTCCGTGTTGTGCTCAAAATTCCTTTCACATAAATAGCACCACTAGGTTTCCACTTGGACATGCTGCAATTAGTATTTTTCAAGCTCTTCCTTAATAGTTGCTTCATAGTCGCACTTTTCACAGTTGAACGATATTTGTAAAACTGCAAAAGAAATACATTAGATGAAATGCAAATGTTAAGTAATTAAAAGACAACCATAGAAAAAAAAAAAAAAAAAAAAAAACAGAAGGAAACAGTAAAAAAGTAAAAGAAAAACATAAACATAAACCTTTCTATAGATAGATACGAAATGCACAAATCGAAGAATAATTAGATATCACTAATTACACAACTCTCTCAGGTCATATAAAGGCAGCATTTTGGTCTTGAAGAATGCAAAAGAAATGACACTTCTTGCAATATGCATGACTTAATTTGGAGGGTGAAAAATAACGTTTCCGTTGCATTGCATTAACTGGGATACAACTTCATCATTCAGTTTTCATGTGTTTAAAGAAGCCATTGAAACAGATTGATCATCATGCTTTCTGTCTGTCTGTGCTTAACAAGCAAATGAAAATAAACTAGCCATGTTTTGGAGCATAAGGATAAAGGAAAATTGCCCAATAGTCTAGACTATTATCAACCTTGCCCCTTTAACATTCATGCGTTTAACCCAAACTAATTGTAAATTGGTTTATTTAGTTGTGCATTGTTTTGGTTTGAAATAAATAATGTGCAAAATATATTGATAGGAGCATATTTATACGACTTAGTTATCATGTTTTCTTGCATTTATTTAGTTAGTTATTGCTTATAAGAGTGTTTTAAGCTATTTTCGTGTGTTTGTAGGTCCAAATGACAAAGTTGGCAAGAAGATACAATTTGGAGCATTTTAGAGCAGTTTTGGGCTTGGAATGGACATCACATGCATGGACCAAGGTGGATGGACGAAATAGAAGTTCAAGAGAGGCTAGGAATGTGTAAAAGAGATGGAGAAATTAATTCAAGTCATTGAAGATAAGGAATCAGCTAAAAAGAAGGAACACTATCTAAAACCTTATCCAACCTTATCTTATCCAAACTAACCTTATCTTACCTTATCTTATCCAAACTAACCTTATCTTACCTTATCTTATCTTATCCTATCATAATGTTATCCTACCTTGACAGCCTTTCCCGTGCCCTCTTTGCCTTATAAATACCATTCAATACCATTCACCATCCTTCACCACCCTCTACCATAACTCACCTACATCCATCCACCACCACACACTCATTGTGCCGCAGCTTAGCAAGGAGAAAGGAGAGGAATCCCTTAGTGCCGTGCCTGCCATTCAAAGCCTTGGATTGTTGGAGCGTTTCTAGGTGTATTCTATCTTTGTTTTCAATGTTTAAATTCAGTTTTCTTTGTTTAATTGCGAACATGAGGAACTAATTTCTTTTTAGCTAGGGGAGAATTCAAAGCCATGAACATATATGTGATATGTATTGATTACATCCAGTTATTATTTCGTAAATCATGAGTGCAAGTTGCTTAACTGTTTTATTAAAACTTATTCTTGTATGTTGATTAGGGATGCATACTTAGTTTGCATGCATGAATTTGATGCTAAAATATAAGGGAGTTTCACCTAATAGTTACAAACTTATATTTACAAGTAGTGGAGGTTGCTAGTCATGATCGCGTTAAGTAAATTCATGGCAGGAGTGTCATGCTTTTCATAGTCACGAATGTCTTGTCAATGCTTATGATTTTCACAGAGCTTAATTATCTTTGAGTGTATTTCTATTATGCTTTTCATGTAGAGAACTATTGGAGAATAATTTGGGTTGACGATGCGTATCCCATCCAATTCAATGAATTTAGGAAAATCTAAGAGTTAAAGCAGTGCTGTCACAGTTAACTTGGGGCGTTGAGGTTCATGGTTTATAGAAAGAATAACTGGAAATCGACTTGTGTTGCATATGTGTCATGTGTGGAGAAGGACCCTCTAACTAGGCTTTCACCCTTTTTAATTCACCAAATTTGTTTTATAAAGTGTTTTATGCAAAGTTTCTGTTTTAAGTTTTAAATTCGTCAAAAACAATCCCCGTTTTATTGAGTCTTGTTATTTGAGGCAAAATCTGTTTTCTTTTAGTTTTTTGAGTCAAGTTAAGTTTGATTTTCGTTGGAATTACTTGTTAGGTCTAGAATTGAGTCTTTTTTTATTGCTTGTTGCTGTTTTGAGTCTATAGAGTCTAATTTAGTGTTTTTAAGTCTTATTTGTATTGATTAGCATCCCTAGTTAATCATCGGTCTAGAACGATCCCTAATTACATCTTTACTACAATTGTCAACAATAGAGTTTAATTTGACTGTCAAGTAAAATTTCATATATGTAGTAGATATTTTCGTTATCTATTTTCAAACCTGACTCCGGTAGCAGTTGATGTTACGCCTCAAAACCCTAGTGTGACAGTGGCAAGTCCCTTGAAGAGATTACATAGTTCAATTATGTACTTTGTAATAATATGATGTTGCTTTTTGTTTTTTATTTGGAAATGAAAACAAATCAACATGAAAGTACGAACATGGTCCAGTATCAGTGTGAATATAACGGTCAGATACTAACCAATGTTTTTTTGAAAAATTGCTACATGCGTCTTAAATGCTACTTCAATAACGAAATTCATTCTTATGGAAATTAAATAATTATTTTCCTAGGGTTGAAATGAAATTTCCCTCTGTTGTATTTGGATATATCTAGAAATGCGAGTTTTTATGCACCCAATTAGCATGTAATTTAATTATTCCTAATGTGGAAATTGTTAGGTAAATTTGTGGCCAGAAGGATGTGGAACCAATGCTACCATATTTTATTTTTGTGAATTTGGTTGATTTGATAACAACCCAAGTCGAATAAGAAGAGGTAATAGGAAGATCCATCTTAAAATCAGGTGACTTATTTCCCAATTAGGATGTTATTTTTTTTCCTTATGAACCCTACTAGCTAGCATGTTGTTGATAGTTATCGGTTGAGAACACCACAAGGAAAATTTAGATTAGCTTACAATTCTACCTCATTTTACGACTGTCCACTACGAGTTTTACTTTATTGTTTTCCAACTTGCATCTTATCACCTTACACAACAAAGATAGTGTGAAAGTTTTATCATAAACAAACAAAAGAACGTGTTATGGGCTTCAAAAGTACATATTTATTGAATAACGACCAACGGTTTTGTGAATAATTAGTACTCTCTTTTTTCCCTTTATAAGTGAAGTTGAACACGATTTAAATTAAGAGGATATTGACGAACCCTAAGGTAATTATTTCATTTCGAAATTCATTGTTCGAAATAACTGTATAGTTTCCCAAATTGAGTATGGTGTACTCACCACCTAATTCAACTCTATATGGAGATTGTTAGGTAAAATATGCCATTCTGTGGATGTGGACAATGCTAGAATTGTATGCCAACAGAAAGGGCACTCAACACCATGTTATAAATACGGACCCAATTTTTGTCATCCTTCATAGAAACCATGGCCGCCTTCTTAGTATTTCTCTTTCTCTATGATTCTCTTGTTATTCTCCTTTCTCCAGCAGTAGTGTCATCTTGCAAATTCTCCCATTTTCTAATTTCCAAGTCACTTTTTTCCATGGATTTTATACTAAGGGGGAATACATTGAGTTAGAAAATGATGGAGGAAAAAACCTCCATTCTTCAGTTCCTATTAGTAAGAGTGTCCAAGAACAACTATTATTTCCAAATCTATTGATATCATCAAATCCTTGATTTACCTGAAAAGTTACTGCGTACGTACTTCTTCTCTACAGTGTATTTTCTTTCTTTTCTTATCCCTTATTTTGTTTTTCCTTTACGTAATAACAAGATTATTGGCATTATTGTGAATATTTTCTGCATTTTCATCAGTTTCTTGATGTCTGTATGTCTGTGTCACATGCAGCAATGGCTTAAAGACAATTGAGTGAGTACGTACTCGAGGAAGGATTCGGCTAATGAAGATAGTGTGTGTGTGTACAGTGCTCCTATTGCATCTTCCCACCTAGGGTTTTGCCATCTATTGGGGCTTTCAATGTGCAGCATTCAACCAATTGCTTCAAATGGAGGCTCATTTCTTCCAAGAAGAAGTATGAGGAGATTCGTGAGCAAATTTTGGAAGAACCCTTTCACTGCGAGATGGCACAAAATGGCAAAGTATGTTTTTGTGATTATGCTTAGCTTAGCTTGAATATATTCACAATCATATATAGGGGAAATTTGGAAAAACAACAACAATTTAGAATTATAATCAAAAGTTGATATGAAAGTACTAATATACCCTTAAAAGTACTAATACACAAAGTCGCCACTTGCCATTATTAGCTGTGATTGCAATGAGGAAGAATTATGAGTTCAAAATTGATAGATCGACTAAGGATCCTTTGGGACTTAGATGTGTGGATGATAATTGCAAGTGGTGATTTTGTATTAACTTTCGATCTATTCATTTTGAATAATTTTATGGGTATAATAGTATTTTCATATTAAACTTTTGGTTATAATTATTATATATTTAAAATGATCGCTGTAATACTAATGGGGTCCATATTTTGGTTGTTCTTCCCATATTTCTCCAACCATAGCTAGGTTTTTGGCTAATAGTTAATTAGTTATGATGATTTTGATTTTTCTAGTATTTGCTAGCTTCAACATCCTGAGTATCTGGATGAACGGTTTTAGTCATGATAGAATGTAAGGGAAGACATCACGTGAAGGGAGGGCTTGATTACTAGTTATAGGGTGGATTGATAAATTATGATTTTAGTTTTAATTGCATCTTATTCTTAACGGTAATTACACAATAGCATAAAAAATAAAAAAAATTATATTTAATTAAGTTTTAATCTGGTTGTAGAGATATTTAAATAAAATTTATCTTTCCTTTTTCTTTTCTTTTCTAGCTATCTAGCTGGATTTCGGTATTATTGTCACCATGATCTTTCTACATTAAATACCATTAGCTTTCTGATATTTCAATATTTTACATAAGTTGGCCAATGAATTATTTGATAAGGAGAAGTTGTTATGCTCCCAGTGCGTCCATTTTCTTCAAACCTAAATTCTGCTTCGTTAGAATATTAGTACGGCTTCGATAATGTCACTAACGCAAACAAGATTGTTTGTGTTTTTAAATACACGATTGTTCATTTTATGGATTTCCTGAGAATGAGATATTTCGTTTCTGATGTTCATCTGTTGGGAACAAGCTCGTGGTAGGAGATAAAATAAGTTCCTCCTCGCAAAATAATCGATAAGAAGGTATTTGCATATGGAGACATGTATTGGTTAACAATTTGTTCAAGAAGAGTTCAAAAAAAATCTTATTTTTTCATATATGCATATTGATTTTCGACTTCAAGAAAGGGAAGTTTTGTTGGAACATTCCTGAAGTGCTCATGAGGGGACTAGGAATATTCCAACAAAACTTCTCTTTCTTGAAGTCAAAATTCAACATGCTTATGTGGAAGATAATATTTTCTCGAACTTTCTTGAGCGAATAGTTAACCAGTGCATGTCTCCGTATGCAGATACCTTGTTATCAGTTATTTTGTGAGGAGAAACTAATATTATCTCCTTCCATGAACTTGGTCCCAGCACATGAACATGAGAAACCAAATACGTACTCGGGAAATCCATCAAAATGAACAATCTCGTGTCCAAAAATATGAACAATCTTGTGCATATTGATCACGTTATCATATTCAATACCGTGCCAATATTCAAATCAAACAGGATTTAGATTTGTCGGAACATGGACGCTAATTGTGCTATCAATTGGGAGCATAACAACTACTCCCTTCAAATGATTCATTGGCCAACTTCTGCATGTGACACAGAAAACATAGAAAGATCAGGAAGCTAGTAAAAATTAATGTAGAAGATCATATTCAGAATAATATTGAAATCCAATTAGCTAGCTAAAAGAGAAACGAAAAATGAAGGAAGTTTTATTGAAATCCACGATGTGGATCTCCTCATACTTCTCCTTCGATGGAATGAGCCTCCCATTGAAGCAACTGGTGCATTGCATAGTGAAAGCCCCAATGCCCTAGGTGGATGATTGAATGAAAATGATGTTCGGGTGATCAAATGGGTGTGTTAGCATTCTCATGAATTGTAGCTACAACATTACCTTAATTTTCGGTTAAAGAGAGTAAGTTAGGCTTAGAAATACAAAATAATATGAGCTTAAGTATAAAAAATAAAAAAAAGAATAAGCAGACCACATTAAAAAAAAAAATATATATATATATATACATGGCAGAGATTAAGTACACATAATGATTTTTGGGAGACTTTGGATGCGGTTCGTAGCTATGAATATTCTTTGACTGAAACCTTGTTAGTTTTCAATTTTTGATCCAGGTCCCTGAAATTAATGTGATAATTTATTTCTATGTACGTTACTATATTTTTTTAAATTAGAAATTAAAATTTATAGTTGTTTATATTAATGAGATTTTAAATAAAAAAACCATAATTTGTGGGATTAAAAATATTAAAATATAAATATACTATTGTGTGTGTGTGTGTGTGTGTGTATAAACATCGGTACATTCATCAAAATTAACCAAAAAATTATTATATCAAAACATGGGTACATTCTTCAAAATCACAAACAAAAAAAAAAAAAAAAGATATTAGGCTTGATAAAATTTGTAAATTTCTTCGATTAAACTTAATATGGACACATTATCAAATCAAAGAAAAAAGAATGTACCCATATAAGTTTAAAAATGGATTAGAAAAAAAAAATGAATAGATTTTATATAAAAAAATGGTAGATTTTACATATAACAAATTGGTATATTTAAGAATGAGTACATTTTAAGATTAAAAATTTGAAAAATATTACATGAATGGTACATATAATTAGCATGGGTACATTTAGCAAAATTAAAAATGGGTACAAATAAATAAAAAAAATATGGGTACAAATACAAATAAAATTTTATAAAATATGGGCACAAAAAGAAATTAATATATGGGTACAAATTAAAACTAAAAAGAAAATTGGTACAAATTAAAAAATGGTTGCAAATTAAAAATGGGTACAAACTAAAAATAAAAATATATGATAAAAAATTTAACCATAAATATAAATGTACTAATTGTAACATTTTTAACATTAAATGAATATATTTAGAAATAAAAAATATTTTATTATTGAAATAATTAATGATGTTATTAATTGTGACAACCCATCTCGAAAAATGTTTCTCGATGGTATGAAATGACAAAATTGCCCTTGGACGTTGGGTTTTATTGTAGAGTGGTGTGGTTCAAACTTAAGGTTGTGGACTAATTATTTTAAGTTCTAATTGTTTGGAACCAATTAGGACTTAGATTTTCTTTTATTTTGGTTGGTTGCTTTTGGACCACACACACACTCCCACATCATCTATCTCCCGTGTGCACTTTCTCTCTTCTCCCTCTCTCGATTTTCTACAAATTCCGTACGAGTTGTACGGACAAGCTTCAACCAAGCCATTCCTTCACAGATCGAGCTTGTGGTCAGCATCATTGTCTTCATCTCATCGTCACGAACTCATCCATACCATTTTCTGGAATCGAAACCTCCATTTTCCCCGAGAACCCAGATTTGTGCACTGTTCATGCACACATGATTGTGAGGTTTTTGGAAGATTCTAAGCTTGTAGTGAGCTTTAGATCGTCTTCACGAACCTCAAAGAAGAAAAATGGAGTGATTTGGACATCGGGAAGTCGAGTTTCAAAGTTGGCCGGTTTTCGTGGAATTTCTCCGGCGAGATCCCGTGATTTTTGGAGCTTCAAAGTAGTAAGGTTTTGTTCTACTCGTTGTAATCTTCTTTTGGTACAAGTTTCATGGATTTTGGTTAAGAAATGAAGAAGTTATGAAGGTTTTTCGAATTTCCAGTTTCCAGGGACGACGATGGTGACCGGAGGTTCACCGGGGAAGAAAGGCGAATATTCCATCAAGTTAACGGAATATTCCTAATGGAAGTTAACGGCGTCGGGTTAGTTTTAACGGCATATTTTATTTTTGGATGGAATATTCCCTAACTGCGTTATTGTTACCGTCAGTATGCCAGGCACGTGGCCGCGTGTGGCGACGCGTCTGTCCGTGCCTTGGCCGGTGTGTGGCGGCATGTGAGACCTCAGAAAAATATTTTAAAATTTTGGGGATATTTCTGAGGTTGAGTAAGTCACTGTGATATATTCATATACCCAATTTGAGCATTATATAAGAAGTTATTACCAAGTTTTTTTTATGTACTTTAATTAACATTTATATAGTCATTTCTCATATAGGCGAGACCTATCCGGAGGACGAGCGTGGCCAGGCTAAACGTGGGGGCTACGATCCTTTGACATATCAATGAGTGGGCTTTTGTTTTCCGTATATACATATATAATGAGTTTTTTCCCAGAAATACGTTTTGAGCAATTTTATGAAATGAATTGTCATGCCAAATATGTTTATGCTATATGTATGCATTGTGATATATATTTATATACACGTATTGGGATTCGATGCCAGCAGCACTCAGGTAAGTTCAGGTAAGTTATGTGTTACTTTATGATGATTGTTGAGATGCATTGTTAGCTCATAAACCTGCACCCCGGTGTTAGTGCTCCCGCCAAAGTTAGGGCCTAGCCTTCACGTGATCATTCACCTCCCTCACCACACGCTCATCTTGGATCCAAGTTAGGTGCACAGCCTGTCGTATAGACCACTTTTAGTGGCTTCGACTTGTAGGTGACCCTCGATTATCCGCACAGCCTTCACGTGATCGTAGCACTTGAGCGTAATTATTTATTATACACCCAGCTTGTCGTATAGACCACTATAGCAGAGTACAGTTGATGAGATAATTGTAGTTATCATCGCTTTTAGATTACTTACCTAGATAATTGATAATGTGGCATGGCATATTCATGATTTGAATGCGTATTTTGATGATGAATTCTGTTGAGATTTAGTATATGTATATACTATTTTCTGGGAAAATTATACAAGTTTTACAGTGATGTCACGCCCCGACCCGCGAATAAAGACTATTCACGAGCTAGGGTATGAGCCATATCTTAGCTATAGAAATAGATTCTACAACCAAGATATGGTGGAAAATAAAATAAAATTATAACAATTACACCATACATCATATAACAAATCGTACATAATAAAGGCTTGAGTTTACCACATATAATTTATTGAATAAGCAGCGGAAATAAAATATTAGTACACAAAATTAATTCTTAACAAAAGTACCAACTAAAAATAATAATTGAAATGATTAGCTCTTGCAAATACATATAATGTATGCAATAAAATGCATGAATGTACTCACTCCCTTCTAATCCCGTCAACACATACCTAAGGCACCCAAGCCTACACGTCCCATACCATGCTTATACCACTTGGCTCCGAGTACGTTAGAATATCAGTTAACTCCCGTTCATCCCTTAATCCCAATTTTTGTAATTAAACTCTCAGTTTCCACTTTATTAAACAGACACTTCCCACGACGTCTATTCAAGCCATGCACCCTACGCCTGACATATACAAGATTTCATTAATAATCAACCAAATGTATACTCAAGCCCTGCACCCTGCGCCTGACATATACAAGATTTCATTAATAAAAAACCAAATGTATACTCAAGCCCTACACCCTACACTTGACATATACAAGATTCATTATTTTTATATTCAAGGCAAACTTCAGCCCTTCAATATCCTCACAACTTAAACACTCTACAAACTCAACACAACTGAACTTTCTTTCTTACTTATATATATATATATATATATATATATATATATATATATACACATATATATATATATACTCACATTTTATCTAACAAGCCTGCAAGCTTCAACATAAATCAATTTGATTAGTAACAAGAGTAATATAATATTAATAACAAAGTAATTTTTCGTACACTTTATGGCTGCATCTAAACTCCTCGTTAGACTGCCTACGTACCCTCAATAGGGATCAAGCCATTCGTAGTTCATCACTCACTACGATTGACATATATCACAGTCCGTTTAAGCCAAAAGACATAACATTCATCAATCGATCATTTATTTAAAACCTGACAAGCATGAAATTCCTAGACTCAAGGCTACATAACAAACCCCTATAAATTACAACGTAGTCACCTACACTATCAACTTCTCATGGCCTCCAACTAATATGTAACACAACCATATAATATGTAACACAAATATATCAATTCTACAAAATACTTCTAATAGGATTCTAAAATCACATTGTCATAACATTTATCATACTTATCATTCACATTACAAAAAAAAATAATTAAACACATATACATCACAATCATCATCAGTACACAAGCCAAATCATGTTTAATAAACATGGGTCTAGGGCTACACATATATATAATCCCATTTCAATAGAAATCACATTTTAAAGCCAAGTCATATTCACAAATGATTTTAACGTAAGTAATCATGGTAATAACCATATTACATATATTCAAGGCACTCTCTAACCAATGTAGGCCCACTAAACTTCACTTAGTCTCCCGTAGTAATTATTTTAGTATTTATAACGTTTCGAGACATGTTGATCAAAAGTTAACTCTCGGTAAACGGTAAGGTCTACAATTCTACGTAATTTGATCCGGAAGATTCGCACATCAAATTTCAGATCCGTAAGTTCCTAGTGTCTTCAAATATTACGTACTATAACGTATTAAAGTTTGGTGACGATCTAACGGTTGAATTGTCGATTCATATAATGACCAAGTGGCGGTTTCTATCAAAACTATAGTCATACGACGAGATTTCATCAATCGAAATCACATATGGAATCAGGGTATCTAATTTAGCCTAAAAAGATCAGGTGGGATCTCGGCTCATGCGCCGCCACCACGCGCCGCCGCACACAGCGGTTGGCCGCCTCGACTCATCGGAAAAATCAACTATTTCCAAAAATTCTCAAATTTTACAGAAATAAATATCTCAAAGAGTAGAACAAACTTTATACCTGTGGCCAAGTCCAATTTGGCCGGGAAAAGCTCCAAATTGACTCGAACCCACCGGAAACCCTAAGGTGTGTGTTCTTCAATTCGACTTCCTCGGTGTTCCAACACCACTACAACCTGTTGGGTCTTGTTCCTGGGTCCAAGGGGAGTTGATTAAGGGTGGTGTTGGGTGGTGAAACTAGCCGAAACAGCAGAATCGTCGTCGAGCACCTCCGGTGCTCCGGTGGAGTTCTTCACGGTTTAGGCCTTAAAAACCCTTGATTTTTGGTGAAGATGGAAAAGGAGAAGTTGAGGAAGAAGTTGCTGGTGTTGGATGATGGTGGTTCGACGGAAAAAATGGCGGAAACCGCCAGAATTGGTTGGGTGGGGTGTGCAGGTGCACGGGTTGCACGGGAAGCTGGGAGCTTTTTTTTTTCTTTTTTTTTTCTTTTTCCCCTCCCTTTTTTGATTGGTCCCTAGTCCCTTTTAATTATGGTTGGTCAGTCTTCCCACAAGGTGGGAGTTTAACAATTATTTAAAACTAAGTTTTAAATAACCAATTCAAACTAAATAATACCTCTAAGTACATATAAACATGAAATACTACTAACTAGTTTTTGAAATAATTTGAAGTAAAAAGGATTTTTACATTGAAACTATTTTACATATAAACAATAGGTTCTTGTACTTAAAAATAATTACCCACCTACATACATATATACATATAACCATTTTTTTTTTAAATACGGAGTATTACAGGCGAGGGGTTAGAAGTTTGATAATGAAATGGTTTTGGAAAAACTTTGTTTTTGCCCACTCACGCTTTTGTTTTGCTCCCCTCTAGATATTAGGTAGCATTTGTGGGTGGCTCACAAGGTTTCCAGCGGAAGTTCTGACAGACCATCACTCATGTAGGACTAACTTCGGGTGTTATTTAGTTAGTAATTCCTATGCTTGACTACACTTAGGCTATTAGTTCTCTGATTATGTGTTCACACTTATTCTCACGCTAGTATTTGCCTTAGCTAGTGTTTCGGTTTTTATTCATTCGTAATTTCTATATTATTTTGCTTCCGCACTATGCACATGGTTACGTCACTCTCACGTGACGGTCAGCATGCTTCGATTTCGGTCGGGGTGTGTCATTAATACCAAGGACCTTGATCAAAAAATGAAAAGAAATAAGGTTTTAATCAAAGGAGTAGCAAAATGAAGGATGAGAACCTAATTTCTCCATGATTTTTTGTAGTAGATCATTGATTCGATAGTTTTATCAACAGATTTTGGAGTAATAGTTGTTCTTGAACTAATAGTTCCTTCATTATTTTCTAAACTCAATTTATTATAGTATAAAATTAATGGAAAAAAGTGAAGAAAATGAGAATTTGCAAGATGAGACTGATATTTTGCAGGAGAAAAGAGAATATGTGAGATCCCACATCGTCCATAGGAGTGGATCATGTGAGCCTTATATGTATATTCTCATCTCTACCTAGTGCGAGGCCTTTTGGGAGCTCACTGGGTTCGGGTTCCATCGGAACTCCGAAGTTAAGCGAGTAGCACCCGAGAGCACTCTCATGATGGGTGACCTACTAGGAAGTTCTCGTGTGAGTTCCCAGAAACAAAACCGTGAGGGAATGGTAAGCCCAAAGCGGACAATATCGTGCTACGACGGAGCCGAGCCTGGGATGTGACAATTTGGTATCAGAGCCTAACCCTGGCCGCATGTGTGCCGACGAGGACGTCGGGCCCCTAAGGGGGGGTGGATTGTGAGATCCCACATCGCCCAGGGGAGTGGATCATGTGAGCCTTATATGTATATTCCCATCTCTACCTAGCGCGAGGCCTTTTGGGAGCTCAGTGGCTTTGGGTTCCATCGGAACTCTGAAGTTAAGCGAGTAGCGTCCTAGAGCACTCCCATGATGGGTGACCCACTGGGAAGTTCTCGTGTGAGTTCCCAGAAACAAAACCGTGAGGGCGTGGTCGGGGCCCAAAGCGGACAATATCGTGCTACGATAGAGGCGTGCCCGGGATGTGGTGGAGTCCGGGCCGGGATATGACAGAATATAACCAAGAAATCCTAGAGGAAAAAAAAAAGAAAAAGAAAACTAAAGAATGTGATTGTGGTTTCTGTGACATCCCACATCGCCCAGGGGAGTGATCCTTATATGTATATTCCCACCTCTTCCTAGCACAAGGCCTTTTGGGAGCTCACTGGCTTCAGGTTTCATCGGAACTCCGAAGTTAAGCGAGTAGCGCACAAGAGCACTCTCATGATGGGTGACCCACTGGGAAGTTCTCATGTGAGTAGCGGACAATATCATGCTATGGTGGAGTCGAGCTCGGGAGGTGGCTGCGCCCGGACCGGGATGTGACAGTTTCTATGAAGGATGACAAGAATTATAGTGTTAGGTCTGTATTTATTAACATGGTGCTTTTTTTTTTCCCCCTCAAAAGGGGGACAACTAGTGGCAACCCACGATTATCCATTCCTTCTAGGCCAGGAGAGGCTATGGGGAATTTCACCCTTCCCGTGGCCAAGGTCGAGCAGACTCACCAGCTCTATGGGGAATTTCACCCTTTTCGTGGCTAGTGTTGAGTAGACTCACTAGCTCGGAGCATCGAACCTGGAACCTCCCATATTTTTATGTTTATTGGAGAGCCGCAGTCAGCACCCGTACCACTAGGCCACTTGCTGTGGTTATAATTGACATTGGTGTTGAATGCCCTTTGTGTTGGCATACAATATACCTATTATCCACATCCACTGAATCACATATTTTACTTAACAATTTTCATATACAGTTGAATTAGGTGGTGAATGTACCATACTAAAATTGGAAAAGTATGTAAGTTATTTCTAACAATGAATTTCGTAAGGAAATATATTAACTTACGGATTCATCAATATTCTCTTTGTTTAAATTGTGTTCACATTCACTTATAAAGAGAAAAAGAGTACTATTTATTTCAAATCGTCAATCGTTATTCGATAAATATGTAAGTTTGAAGCCTAGCACACTCGCTTGCGCGTGCTTTCCCTTTTTCCTTTCACAAAACAACTAATGAGTGTTAGGCACAATTATTAATTATACAAAAGTTGATTTACCTCAATTCTCGTAGAGTATTTGATTTTCTTTATTGGATTAAAATAAGGGGCATTTTGACTGGGTGTATATCAAATTTTTTTTTTAGTGTAGAATGTTGTTGTATTATTTATGGAGTCCTCGTGTTGCATCTCTTTACTTTTTTACAAGTGGTAAATTGCTATGGTGGTTCAGGGTTTTGCTCTTCAATTCATTGTGTCGTGGCTCTTCTCGATTCTTCCAATGATTCGTCCGACATTGGACTTTTAATTGAAGATTCACGGGTGATCCTATCATCAATCACTGGAGCTTATGCTACCCATGTTCATTGCCAAGCCAACAGTATTGCTCATCATTTAGCACGATTTGCCCTTACTTTAAATTCCTCATGTAACTGGCTTGAGGAACCTTCGAACTTCATCTCATATTTACTTTTTGAAGAAGCTATTTTGTAATCGACGTAAGACTCTATAATTCGGGTCTTCTTATTTGCAATGGAATGAATCTATCGAGTATTATTCAAAAAAAAAATATGTAGAATATCGATTGTACTAAAAAAAGAAAGAAGGAAATTGTTATTATATTTTTCCTATTTTGAAATTTAAATTTTGAAGTATGGTGTACGTGCAGCATAAAATTAGAAAAGAAGTGAGAAATGAAAAATTAACCAAAAATTTCAAGTATTACAATTACGAATAACTAATATAAAGTACTTTACAAATGTTAACGTCATCCAAAGAATATTAACGTAAAATTGAATATTAACGTAAACTTAAATATTGAAGATAAAAAACATAAATTTAAATATTGACGTCATAGGATCCCCGTAAGTAAACTGGTCCCAGTAGTTTGTTAATTGAGTGAACTTCAACGTGAAATTTCAATTACCATATTCTTGTACCCTTTCTCAAAACAAGCAGATGGTCCATCCCTCACAGCCATCGTCTCCATCATTAAACTTGACGCACTCTTCTGTAATTAATTGTTCTATAAAGTGGTACTTGAAGATAACAGTGTGAAATTGTTGAATTTATCCACTACAACAACAATGGGCTTTGGGTACAAAACAAAGGGCACAATTGAGAAATTGTGTCAGTTTGACCACCAAAAAGGTTAAAACAGTTCTCATTCCATAGAGAGTACCATCTATTATGCCCAATGTTAAAAAAAAACAGACCCAAAACAGTAATGGGCACAGAAATCGTGCCCAATGGGGTCAGATGACAAATTTTTTACTGAAGATGGGAACAAAAAACATTTGTGTCTATAAAAATTATTTGTCAGAAGCATTGTATGTGTTTTGTGTTTGTCTTTACCTCATCTAACACACCAATAATTAAAATTTATGAAATTGTGGTAAATAATGGTATGCAGCTGTTTATTAGTGTGCAATATTTTAGCATCAAAATAAGTTAGCAATAATGCTGTTCAAATTCGTTTTTCATGAGAGCCGAACCTCATATCTCTCACTTACAAGTAAAGAAGAATACCACTACACCGTAGTACTAAGTGGCATGTTTTAGATTTACAATGAATATATGTTAGATTCGTATATTTTTGAACAGTTTTTTAGATTGTTATCTTCATGCAGGTTAGTTTTTTAAAACTTGTGATATGGTTTTTGGTTTTATAGCAAGTGTCAAATTTTTTTTACTGTATTAAAAGTCCTTCATGCAGTGATACATAACCAACAATTGTGCCATTAGGGTCCGTGCAAAAGTTAGAGGACAAATGAGTTAATAATTATAAATTTCTTTTTATGACACAAATGTTAGAAATTGTGTCCATTAAATATTACTAAATAATGAATCAACCTACTTCCCTTTCGGTCTTCGGATAGACAATATACTGTAATAGTTATAAAATCATTTTTATGACACTGATATTAGAAATTGTGTCCAGTAAATATTAATAAAGAATATGTTGGCACAATTATGGATTTGTGCCTGTATTCTAATATAAACCGTCCACACTCCTTTACTAATTTGTCTATGAAAAATAGAAGGTTGCTTCACACACTTGTGTTTCTTTAAATTTGATCAGGTTCTACATCATTGAGAGGCGATGTTGCGGAGTTATAATTGGAGATGTTTGTTAGATTCTTATCTTTTTCAACTGCTTTTTAGATTCTTATATATCTTCCTGCAGGTTTGTTTTGGATAATTGATGATATGTTTTTGTCTTTATCGTAAGTGTTTATTTTTTTACTGTGTTAAAAGTCCTTCATGCAGTGACACAAAACCAACAATTGTGCCCTTAGGGTCATCAGTCTCCATCCAAAAGTTAGTGGGTCTTCTAACAAATGAGTTAATAATTATAAATTCCTTTTTATGACACAAATGTTATAAATTGTGTCCAATAAATATTAATAAATAATAAATCAATATGTTGGCACAATTATGGATTTGTGCCTGTATTCTAGTATAAAACGTCCACCTCCTTCACTAAGTTGTCTATGGAAAATAGAAGGTTGCTTCATACACTTACGTTTCTTTTGAATTTGATCAAGTTGTACATCATTGAGAATGGGGGACAGGCGACATCGCAGAGTTAGAATTGGAACTGAATCTCCAACATCACATTCGTCTATTGCTTCCAACATTACAACAGCAAATTCCACAACGAATCCTCCAGCTCAACGTCCATGAAAACCTGTTAATGCCAGGCGCATACCTCGTTCTATTGATAATCAGTACATTCTTACTACTGTTTCTGATGGTCGCCTTGGCTATGCATTACCTTCCAATAACGGATGCGTACGCACACCTCAAGGACGTGTATTGCCAACATGGGCAAACCCAGGTAGGACAGAACAATACCCTGTCAATTTGGTTTTTGCTGAAACAACAACTGAAGAGTCTACCAGTTCTGTTGTTATTATTGAAGAACCATGCACTTATCAAGCACAAATTCGTCCTAGAGACCTGTCTCTCCCACGGATAAGCTCACGAAATACACAGAATGTTACCGTTGAGATTTTAAGCAGGGATGGACGAGGACAATTAATATACTTTGTAGTATGTTATATTTCACTGGTGTGTGAAAATATAATTATCTTATGCGATGCTGGACTCCTCTTGGGTCATTTTATCAACTTAAGTAGTATTACAATATAATAATGTTTTCTTTCTAATTAGCCCTTGTAGATTTCCTCCTAGCATTATATATTTTTTTGGGTTATAATTATGTTTCCCATTTGGTTCATATCGCAGAATTCGGTGAATTCATAGCGTGACAACCCAAACCTTATGACACATTACCAGTAAACTAAAAGAAAAAAAAAGAAAAAAGAAACGAAAAACGAAAATAAAAAAGGAAAAAAAATTTGATTGCTTTCATACTTCCCCAACGCACATTACCAGTAAACTAAAAGAAAAAAGAAAAGAAAAAAGAAACGAAAAACGAAAATAAAAAAGGAAAAAAAATGCTTGCTTTCATACTTCCCAAACGCAAGCCTTCATACTTCTGCTTCACCAAATCACACACCTCGGCAGAGGAATCATAACTAGAAACACAAAATTATCTTTATCCAAATCCTCGTTTTCCTCCAAATCGCACATTTGGTGTGCCTTTCTTCAGGTAATTTCTGAACGGCCGGTGCCTGAATCATACTCAACTTCTCGTTTTCCTCCAAATCGCACATATGGTGTGGCTTTGTTCAAGTAATTTCTGAACGGCCGGTGCCTGATTGTACTCAAGTCCTCGTTTTCCTCCAATTCGCACATCTGGTGTGGCTTTCTTCAGGTATTTGATTTTTATATATGTTTTTTTGTGTGTTCTTATTTGGTGGCTCGCTTGGATAGTGGAAAACCATGCGAGATAGATTGAACCATTTACTGGTACTCAATTGTTTTTTGTGTTCTTAATTGTTTCTACGATTTGGTGGTACTCAATTGTTTGGTGGAATTTTCTGTCTGGTCTGATATATAATAGGAATAAAACAACAAGTAATCGAAAAACATAGGAGAGAGATTGAACCGTTTTGTTTCTATGATTTGGCTGGTACTCAATTTGTTGGGTGAAATTTTATTTATGGTGTTGAGGTAATGTCAGGGACAATGTTTAGGCCTGTGACCCTTCCCATAGGCTGCTTATTGATTGGAAGTTCACAATAGAAACTGTTTTGAAGCTAACAGACTTGCAGGTTAAGAGAGGTGTAATGCATAAGTGTAAGTCATGAATGTCAGCTTATCATCCTTCCAATATTATATCAACTGTAATGGAGCCAGCATGAAAAAAGTAAATTAATCACCAGTATGTGCTTTTTTTTTTTACAAAACTGTCTAATTAGGAAATCTGAGATTGTAACAGAGGAACATGGAGTTTTGAGTTGCCTTTCCTACTATATTTCTTTCATAATTTATGTATAGTATGAATCAATTTGTTTGGTGCAATTTTCTTTGTAGTCTGATATATATAGTATGAATAAAAGAACAAGTATAAGTCTCTAGCAACATATGTTGTAGGATTTCAGTAACACACTTCAAATGGAGTTCATTGAAATGAAACAAAATTCTATTCAGAGTAGCCGTTAGTGAATAAGCCACTTCAATGTTGATCACATCTGGTTTTAGTTGGTTTGTGAATTTTGGGATATTAAGTTGGATCTTTAAGAAAGTTTTTGTTTGATTGTCTCAATTCACTAATCTTATCGTGTAATCATATGTCTTATAATTTCATACATACTTGTAGGTAAAGATGAACAAAGAATGGGCGCATCTGAATAGGATGACCAATGAATACTTGATTGGCAGGCGTGCATTCATCAGTAAAACTTTAGATATTGCTGCCTTTCAAGGAAAAATTAAGTGCCCTTGTTGGCGCTGTTGCAATATGTTTTATCGTGATCCATTTGAAGTCGATGAACACCTCTATTTCACGGTATGGATCCCTATTACACGGATATACCTTGGGTTGAACATGGCGAACACGTGCATACTTCTGATAACATATCAAGTTCAACTACTGAAGCTCATAATGAAAGAAGCCCCAAAAATTTCATGGCAGCGATGCTTCATGATGTTTTCGGTAACCATGTGCATATCGATGAGTCAGATCATGTTGGTGAATCTTCTTCTGCGTGTGATGAAACAATTGATGTGCACCAATTCGACAACATTCTACGAGAAGCAGCTGGAGAATTATATCCAGGTAGCTGGAAGAAAAAGTTGGATTTTGTGGTGAAATTATATCAGTCAAAATTGTTATATGGAATGAGTGATGCTGCATTTGATTGAGTGCTGACACTAATAAGAGAGCATTTTCCTATGTGTGAGACTCTTCCTCCAAATTTGTACTATACAAAGAAGATTATCAGGGCTTTGGGATTGGATTACCAGAACATAGATGCGTGTCGAAATAATTGCATGTTATTCTGGAAAGAGTATGTAAATGCCATCGTTTGTGCAAAGTGTGGTGCTAGTAGATATAAGCAGAGGTAGAGAAATTCAGGAACGCTCCAATGTACCAAGGTACCAAAAAAGGTTTTACGCTACTTTCCCATAGGTCCTAGACTACAAAGGTTGTACATGTCTCGTTACACAGCTGAGTCAATGATATGGCATTCAGAGATTAGAACCGACGATGGTGTTTTGAGGCACCCTGCTAATTCTCCGGCTTAGAAGCATGTGGATAATACATATCCCGATTTTGCAAGAGAGTGTCGCAATGTCCGTCTTGGGCTTGCAAGCGATGGATTCAATCCGTTTGGTATGCATGGCAAACCCCACAGCACGTGGCCTATTGTAGTTGTAGTTTATAATCTTCCGCCTTGGATGTGCATGAAACAACCTTATATCATGATGTCCCTCCTAATTCCAGGCAAGGAAAGTCCCGGTGATGCAATTGATGTTTTCTTGCAGCTGCTAATTAATGACTTGCGGCATTTGTGGACGACAGGTTTGCGAACATATGATAGTCACCGTCAAGAAACCTTCACTATGCGTGCTGCCTTGTTATGGACTATCAATGACTTTCCTGCTTATGCCATACTCTCAGGATGGAGCACTAGTGGTGAGAAAACTTGTCCGACTTGCGGTGATGACACCAATTCTTTACGGCTTAAACATGGGAAAAATTTTGCTTTCATGGGACATAGACGATGGCTCCCGATGTCACACAGGTACCGGAGACATAAAAAAACTTTTAATGGATCTCAAGAATTTCGAAACCCCCCTAAAGCAAGAACTGTCATGGATTGTTTATTGGAAGTGACAGGATTGACCTTCAGATTTGGCAAAGGTGCAAGGGTAAGTGGTCGTAAGCGAGGGTGGAATGATGATGGACACGTTGTCGGTCAGTGGACAAAAAAGACTATATTCTATGAATTGCCTTACTGGAAGGATATCCTACTACGGCATAACTTGGATGTCATGCATATAGAGAGAAATGTAGCTGAAAATGTTATTGGCATTCTTTTGGAAATTGAATGGAAGACTAAAGATGGTATTAGAGCTAGGGCTGATCTCGTAAAGTTGGGCATTAGGCATGATCTCCATCCACGGGCAGATGGCCGTACCAAGCTACCAGCAGCGAAATACAATATGAAACCTGAGGAGAAAAGAATGTTGTGCCAGGTTTTGGAATCAATTCGGGTGCCAGACAACTACTCTTCTAATATTAGCAATTGTGTTAATATTCAAGAAAAAAAGTTAATTGGCTTGAAAAGCCACGATTATCATATGCTGATGCAGGTTTTCCTCCCTATTGCAATACAAAAAGTGTTACCGAAATCGGTTGTTACAGTGCTGTTAGAGTTGAGCAGATTTTTTCGCCACCTTTGTTCAAAAACTGGAAGTGAAGAATTGTTCAATGGCTTGTCAAAAAGCATTGCCTTAACTCTATGCCATCTGGAGAAGCTATTTCCGCCATCATTCTTTACTGTTATGGTACACTTGATAATTCACCTTGCGGATGAAGCTGCTGTTGCTGATCCGGTCCCATACCGATGGATGTATCCCATTGAAAGGTGGCAATTTCGTAAAACACCTACTCAGTTCACTTTGTAATTTTATTAATTGTTTTTCGTCATTACCCTTTGCTTAAAGATTTTTGTTGGTGTAAACAGGTACTTACATCTTCTAAAATCATATGTGCACAACAAGAGTCAGCAGAAGGATGTATTGCAGTGGCTGTTAATTTGGATAAGTGTGTATCATTTTGCTCCATGTATATGGAGGACTCTGTTGTTACCCGTCACAATAGGCTTGGACGTAACTATGATGTGATGCAAGGTGATGCACGACAAGGACTTCCTCTATTTGGTAGCCAAGGCAAACCAGCAAGCCCTGTTGAAACAGTTTTACTAGAACGCCCGAGGTTTGAAATGGCTCATCGTTATGTCCTAGTAAATTGTCCTCAAATGACAGAATACTTAAGGTACGGTTATAACAATGACATTACCTTAGTACATGTTTGATGGACTAGCTTGGATCCTAAATTGATTTATGTGTTGGTCTTGTAGGAGACATATGTCACATGTAATTTCCACTCGTGGCAGAAGAACTACTATATATGATGCAGAAAGAGAAGCTTTAGATAGTTTCCCTCAATGGTGTCGGGATAATGTACCTTATATTCGTATGAAGTTTTAGTATTACATGTAGCACTCAAAATTGTGTATTTTTTTAACTACGATTTAATTCAATGCAGGTACATAACATAGGGGCGAATGATGATGTAGCTATTAAAGACGATCTACGTGCATTGGCTGCTGGACCGATGCAGTGGGTAAACTGTTATACCACGTACATCATGAATGGAAATCGATTTAAAATTGCTTATGCTGATCAACATGCACGAACCCAAAATAGTGGTGTTTTTTTAGCATCGGAAGTTAGTTGTTTTGCTACTACCGTCGACAGGAATCCAAGGTATGGAGATGTGGATTATTATGGTGTTGTGACAGATATCATTGAGTTAGATTATCACAATATGGTCGGAAGGTTATACTGTTTGATTGTGATTGGTTTGATGTCAAGAGCAAAAGCTTTCGTACTAAGAATGATGAGTTTGGGTTCACTTTAGTTAATTTTGAACATCGTTTACCTCTGGATGACTCATTCATACTGGGGTCACAAGCAACACAAGTATTTTATGTTCAAGATCCTATTGACACTGATTGGTTTGTTGCTACCTAGACAAAGCCACGAGACGTTTACAACATGCTCGATATAGAGATAGAAGACCTCAACATAGCTCAAGATATAGAAAGCACATCAGGGGATGATGATATAGTTCAAACAAGACCGGATGTTGCAGAAATTGTTATTGCAGAACGATTATTAGACTTATAATGATCAGGAACTTATATCTACTATGTAGCTTGGTCATGTATTTTGTTATGTAAGCTATTACATTGAGGACAAAGGGGTTTAAACGTTTTTTTTTTATTTTTTCTCCTTGGTCATATCTAATTAAACTATGGTGTAGGTAAATAATGCAACTAATCTGTGATGCAGGTAGGCAATGCAATAAATCATGTTCGTTCAACAGTAAGCAACAGAAACATAAGATTAATCAGGACGTGGAGAATGGAGGAAGCATGGTCAACTGATGGATAGTCTAGTTTTGCTCCAAGTCATAACCTAGTAGGGGCAAAGAAAAGAGAGTAACTTCACAAAGCAAACAATTATCAGCTGGGGGTAAAAATCAATTTAAAAAATAGGGTCCCAATATATGCGTTGAAGAGAGTCCCAGGTTCACTATCTGGTGAGAATGAAAAAGAATATTTTCAATCATGACAAGAAAAAACAGAAAGAGTGAAATCCTTCAAAACAAAGAGGGACCATTCAAAACATTGTGGACCTTGAAACATTGGAAAGTGAAACTAAGCATCATTCTAAGCCAACAACATCAAAGAAGGGTGAGCTTCTTAAACGACATAAATTCAAGTGTTAACTTTTCTTCTTTGCAGCTTGTAGCTTGGCGTCTAGTCGCTGGCCAAGGTCTTCCTCTTCGGATGAAGATCGGGATGGACTCCTCGGTTTCGCCCGTGCATTGCTTGACAACTTTTCATAGTGTTCCTGTACCCAAACCCATTAACAAAATTAGAAAAGTCAGATTTAAACTATAAACTAGATACGAACTATAAACTATAAACTATAAGCTAGATACAAAAATGTCAGGCAGAAATTTTGGGTGCAAGTAGAGACGTAGAATAACCATTTTATTAGTATTTATTTAGAGAATTTTAGACAAAAAAAGATACAAACAGACTTACGAAATGATATAACAAAATTTTACGCCACAAAACATATCGCTTAACAAGAAAATACGATTACCGAATTCTTGAAAACGCTCAAATGCGCTTGGTGAAATTGAATTGCGGCAAACAGCTAAATGTGAGGTAGAAAAATGCGTGTTGAAAAGGAACGTCAAAAGCTTGGTTCGAAAGTGGAATCACTCTTTCAGCAAGCAGAGGCAAATAGAATGCTTATGCTCAAAGCTTATGGACAAAGAAGGGCTACTCTGAAGGAGATGACATCTCAAACCTTATTGCGGAAGATGACTTAGGAGAAGTGTTAGTCCTTCTACAAATCATAACCATCAAACCCTAATATGTGCATGGAGAATCTATCGCTTGAGCAAAAGAATACAGTAATACCACATTCGCTTGAGCGGCAGAATACAGTAATACCATTGCTTGAGCGGCAGAACACAGTTATACCACCTTCGCTTAAGCGGCAGAATACAGTAATACCACCGCTTGAGCAGCAGAACACAGTTATACCACCTTCGCTTGAGCGGCAGAATACAATAATACCACCGCTTGAGCGGCAGAATAGTAATACCACATTCGTTTGAGCGGCAAAGCATTACATTAAAGGTTGATGACACTAACCTGCATTTGATGCCATGAAACTGCATTATTACATTAGTTAGGCTAAGTTCAATATATATAACTCACTTAACTTATAATATTACACTTGTCAAATGTTTGATGAAACTCACATTAAGTTTCTTACAAGAAGAAGTACAAGGAACGAATACGTGCTGCAATTAGCCAAAAACATGCAGCTGTTCAAAAAAAAATGATTGGCACTTTTAGAAGCAATGCAGGTAGTTAATTTACAAACAAAAAAAAACAAATTATACATATGCAATTAATCTGTAATATAAGTAGAGTATTATAAAAAAAAACCCTATGGTACAAGTAGATAAACATAATTAATCTTCGATAAAACTTCAAAATTGGACTATAACTAATAATGGCTTATAAAATTGGATTTATATTAAGTTTCCTTTCTCCAAATTGAACTTCTCCCTCTATTTTATGGTGCAAGTTTGGATTTCCCACCACCAAATTCAAAAATTTGGGTGTCCACCACTGTAATACACAATTGTGCTCACTACCTCTTATAATAATAATAAAAAATAGTTGTTATAATAATAATTGTGCCCACTAACTCTTATAATAATAATTAAAATTGTACCCTATATATATTTCAGCCCCTTCTATCTCTCTCGGTCCCTTCTATCTCTCTCGGTCCCTTCTATCTCTCTCAGTCCGTCTCACTCTCACTCTTCAAAAAATCAAACGCAGCTCTTCCGTCGAGTCCGTCAATTTCAACGCCGCTCATCTGTCCAGTTCAAAGGCATTCCTCCGACGACACACACAGAGATACAGGAGACCCACAGGTAAGGTTTCTTAAATTCAAATTTTCAATGGGCTTAAATTCAAATTTTCAATGGGTTTTTGTTCTTTACGGTTTGAGGTTAAATTGGATGTTCATTGTCGAATATGGTTTATAGTTTGAGGACAGTGGGTTTGGGATTAGGAATCTAGTATAGGTGCAGGTCATTGGGATTGGAAGGGTTTCAACTTGGGTGTGCTCCGATTTTGCAGGACCTGGAGGTCGTTGGGAGGGTGGACGTCGTTGGAAGGGTGGGTGGCTGCAACGGTTGTAGCTTTTTTGCTTGGTATGAAATTGACAAATAGAACTAGGGTTGATTATGTTTATGTTTATGAATTTGACAAATAGGATTGATTATGTAGTTTGAGCTTTCTTCTGTTGTTGATGTTACGGATAAATTAGAATTTCGCTCTTATAAAATGTCAGAAAATGATTCTGTTGCAGTTTGATTTCCATCGAGCAATTTACAATCTTGGAACTGTATTGGTTAGTTTGTTACTTATCTTAATAATTTTAGGATAATGTGATACTTCATTCATAATTTAAGTAGACTCTCAGTTTCCTCTATACTGGATAACAAGAAACCACTGGTTCTCTTATCTAATAATCCCCTGTAACTTGAATTACCAAACCTTGCTCTTTTTCTTACTTGCAGTACGGATTAGCTGAGGACACACTAAGAACTGGGGGATCTGGACACCCCAAAGAAGTTTCACTTAATGAGTTGTATAGTCAATCAGCTATCTACATTGTAGCTGCTCATGCTTTGAAACCAAATTACAATGTAAGGTTCCCATAGTTTTCTTTCTTAACCAATTTGATTTGATATTTATTTGGAGAAAAGGATAGCCCTTCAGTGAGAAAGGTAAAATTTAGTAGGTATTATTTTTCCTTTAAAGTTTAAGGATATTCGTTGGTGATTGTATATTTATTGGTGTAAATATATATTCTTGTTGACTGTATATTCATTAGTGTAAATGAATAGTTGGCTGGTGTTAATTGTATATTAATTGGTGTAAATGAATAGTTCTTGTTGATTACACTTCATTTGCAATTTGCAATGTAGATGCCTAATCTGATGCTTGATGATGATGCATTTTTGGCATCTGTGGAAACTCAACCACACTCCCCATTTGGTGTACTCGCTCCAAATGAATCATTTGCAACCTACCAACCCCATGAGACATGTAGTGGAAATATGCAATCAAGTGGCTCAACTTCTTTGTCAGCCCAACTCGAAAGAAGAATATGGGAGTTAACAAGATACGGTGGGGCAGGAGGAGGCGCGAAAAACTGAACTTCAACATATTCGGTCAAGCTATTTCTCCTCGTGACAATGTGGCCAGATATAGCCGTTACATAGCCATGTTGGCTCGTGATGGTGGATTGATCCCAATTGATTCACCTGATTGGCGCAAACTAGATTGTTCGAAACTTGATCGAGTGTGGTCGTTGGTCCAGGTATTGATGCAATAGATACTTCAAATTTGTAAAAATTGACTTGTTGGATGCTTACAATTTTCTGTGACAACTTAATTATTGTTTATGCAGGCCACTATAGACTGGACAAATCCAAGAGTTGCTGGCAAGGAGGAGAAAGTCAGGGGTATTGTGGAAACAAAAATACATGATCGTTTCAGGACATAGAGGGCTAAACTCCGTAAGTTGTATTATGTTCCATTTGAGAATTCCAAGCAGAGGAAGCATTGCGATGATGCTAGGGTAATACAAACATAATGGCAAGCCTTGGTAGCTCATTGGGATAAAATGGAAAATAAGGTTTGTAAAACTTTTCAACAGTATAGTTACTATATTTCATTAAACCTTATTTGAAACGAAACTTAAGGTTCAATAAAATGATTATTTTCCTTTGTGGTGTTCTTTATTTGTTGTGAACTAGCGGAGATGTTCAACTAATGCCAAGAATCGAAAAATGTTAAAGACGAGTCACACAACTGGGACAACAACTTTTGTTCAAATACGGAATGATTATGTGAGTGGATTATTTTACTATTATAATTTGATGTTGCCATGAATGCTTGTTTTCATTCCTGTTATAAGTACATGGTTACAACTTGACTTAGTTGTAACCATGTACTTATAGGTTAGTTTAGGGATGGTAATAGGATCTTTCTTAATTTTGTATCATAGGTTAGTTTCTGTGATTTGTTTTCATTCCTGCCATGAATACTTGTTTTCATTACTATTATAATTGTTCTCAAAGCCAACTTGGTTGTCCTTGGCCAATGTCAAATCAGTAACTGTGATTGCCACATTTTCTACACATGAAGGGTTTGATCCCATGTTTTCTCATGTAGTGGGTTTATAGGGTTCTGAAGTCTTTAAGAGGCTTTGCCCTTGGATGGTCAATGTTGTTTCTGTAGCCTAGGGCACAACAATAGCAAGGCAGTCTAAGCATGGTTGTTGGTTGTGTTCCCCTAAGAGATTCTGGCCCTTTTCTGTATTGAAATCCATGCCCCCACATATGCATCTACATAAACAATTTAATCAGCTTTATAGCAATAGTACTGTCGAAAAATACTTCTAATATACTACTATTACGGTTCAAAGTGATTGAGAGATTACTTAAGAAGCCAACTAATCCATTTTTTTGCAAAGCAATCGTGGTATTTCATTCACTTCGAACAAATAATACTGGTAGATTAGATCGAGCATTTCTCATTATTATTGGTTGTCACACACTTAGAAGAGAACTTTAACATCTATGTATAAAGTTAATTCATATCATACAACTTTTGCCTTAAGGGACAACTTTAAAAAGGCTACTTCCACCTGACCAGAAAGAAAATTTGAAGGAAGTAGCTTTGGTTGCTTAAAAGTTGGATTTGTTTTGCATAAGATTCGGGTGTCTTTAAAATGTTGATTCTTTTAAGACTTCTTTGAATTTGATGTGGTTGTTTTCGGGATCTTTTTTTGTGTCTTAGGTTGAAGAACATGATGGATGTGAACCTGATCGTGTGACTTTTTTCAGAATGACACACACAAGAGGACCTAAGCAACTCACAGTTGATGCTGAATCTGCCAGAATGATGGTAATTTGTATATTTTCACTTGACCAAATTTATTTCCAGCAACCTTTAATGGAATTTTATGCATTTACGAATGATTAAGACTTTTTCAAACAGTTGGCTTTTGAAAATCTGGAAGTGGAGGTTCGTGAGCATGGTGAAGAGATAACAACAGAGGTTCGCAATAGGATTTATGCCGAAGTGCTGGGGCCAGAGAAGTGAAATCAAGTGCGTGGCTTTGGCCTTAGAGTTGGTTGGGCAGATGTACCAGGAATTGTTACTAAGCAGCGAGGTATTTATAGGGAAGTGAAGTATCTTCGGGAAGCTTATGAAGCTCAGAAACAAGCCACTGCTGCTGCGGAAGAAAAAATGACTCGTATGATGCATGAGGCAAATGAGAAAGCGGAAAAGATGAAAAGAGAACAAGAAGAAAGCATACAAAGGCTTAGGGCCGAACAAGAGGAGAATTTGAGGTTAGCAAAAGTGCAAATGGCTGAGCAATTGAAATCCATGTTGGCACATGTAGGCATCAACATTGGTTCATTTGAAGTGGGCGCTCTACAAAGTACTTCAACTCAGTAGCAAGGGTGTGGAAACTCACACGCTCAGATTTCAACACTTATCGAAGGTGGAAATGACAAGAATGTGCAGTGTGGACCTTCGGTTTCTAGTGCTATGATACATGAGGATTGCCAAACTGAGAATAATGGTTAGTTGTCATCAAGCAGCCCTTGTAGATGTGTATTTTGTTTATATATAGCTGGTTTAACCATTAGTACGTTTGAATTGGGGATACAAGCTTGGATATGTTATATTTTGTTGTATATAGAGAATCCCGGGTATGTCCAGCATAGGATAACATGTATTTTTTGGTTTAACATTTGGATGGGTTGTATTGTTAGGTTGGATGAATCGATCTTAGCCAAGAACATGGGTTATGTAATATATTAACTTCACTATTTTAGTGCTAATGTTGATTTATGTTTAGCTTGTAATGGATGATTTGTAAGTTCCTAAAATTTGGTGGAAATTAGGTCCTGTGAGCAAGCCTGATGATTTCTATATTTAAATAAAAATATCCAATTGTGCCACACTTTTACAATTGTGCTGGAGCTTAATTCTATTTATTAAAATATAATAGTGGCACAATTTTAAAGTTGTGATGGAGCTTATATTAAAATATAATAGAGTGGCACAATTTTAAAGTTGTGGTGCCTTTGCTTTAACATCTATACAGCAATCTAAGCCTTTAAAATAACAATTGTGCTCATCTTGCACCATACATTAAATAGCCTTTATTAGAGGTGAGACACAAAAAGGGTTGTATTTGTGCTTAGCCTTTGGGCACAAAGCATCATATTGTGTGCTATCAGCAATGGTAACACCCATAAAGGGCACAGATGGAAACATAATTGCTGCATTGTTGTCATTGACCAATGAGCACATATGTTAGTGCGCTTTGGCATTAAAGGGCACATATAATTTATTGCGTGGACTGCCCAGTTTTCTTGTAGTGATCCTACTGCTATCACAAATCGCGTCTACTTGTTATTTTTCATCAATCTGATTAACATACATTGGAAATCATTCGTAATTAAACCCTAGACAAATTCTACAAACATTATGTACTAAATTTCTATGTCGTCTTATGTCACTACAAGTAAAAGGGCCGATAGTAATTAAGTAACCGTTGTTGTTGTTAGGGTAGCTATTGGTAAAAACATGTTTTTGTGTCACCTTTGTCGATGAAAATTTCCACCGTCTTTAGTCTTGACAAAAATGCACTTGCAAAACAATTAACACCTTTGATCAAAGACCTAAGCCTCACTCGCCCACGAGGTGGGGGGGAAGGGTTAGGACAATGGATCTCCGATGCCTAAGTCAGTTTCTCTGAGAGAGTAAAGTGTTTAGGGTTTTTTTAGGGTAGCAAAAGCTTCTGAAAAATTGGTAGAATATGGGGTATTTATAGGGATAGGGCCGGCCATGGTGTTAGGGTTTTACCTAACACGTGGCGGCATCCTATTGGCCAAGTGTTTATGGATAAATATTCTCAAGATATTAAATAGGAGATAATATCTTGAGATAATGGAATAAATATCCCTAATTGATTTAAATTGGGATTACTTACTTGATTGGAGTCAATCTTCAATTGGGAATGTATTAAAGATAGGATTTGGGTAATTAATCCTTATCTTTAATGCTTTGACTTTTCCTTGCCAAGGGTAGGTGAGCTGTGGGCAGTCGTATTCAGCTGCTGGGACCTTCAGGGGTGTGAGCTGCGCGTGGGAGCATCTGAGAAGCCTGCTCATTTATTGAGGGCCCTCTTGTCTTTCGTGAGTAAAAGTGCACGTGTCGCTTTTAGAATTTTTGAGATTATTTTAGGCTCCACAACCTTCACTTAAAAACATGGGTGGATTAGCAATTCATCTACTCGACCATCAAGTCAGTGGATCTTACCTCATACATGTTAGGTACCTTTACCTCTTCTAATTGGAAAAGCTAACCTGTTGAAAATTCATCAGTCTAGCTCGTCAATCATCCTTGGTCTACATATGAAGAAAATCTTAGGTACGGCAGCCCTACCGGCTACTAGGACAACTCTTACATTGAACCGTCATTAGATTGGATGAGACGGAGTCTATGTTTTAAGGAGAGTTCCGTTAGAGAAAATGTGTTCGGACACCTTACATTGAAGTTCTCTCCCAGATATGCAGTTGTGGTCTTTCTACTTTCTAGTAATAGACTAACTAACATACATATAGCATAGTAAAATGCAAGACAGTATGTATAGGAGAAAATACAAACCTACATGAATGCCTACAAGGTTAATTGTTCTGTATTTTTACGTGTGTATCACACGTACATATATACTGCTGGCCAGTCTTTCTCTCACTGTAGGATTCTAGCCAGCTCAAAGCACCAAGGTGCGGTTGGTCAATGGCAACATCTCCTGATTTTTTTAAAGGAATAATTTAATTGCGGTCCCGAGCCTCTAACTGTTATAAACTCAAACTATATGCATTTTAGATTTTAAATTGAAGTCCCTCTCCTCATAAATGACATATTAATAAAAGAGATGTAATAATATCAATAAAGATTTAAACCGTTATTTTGCTTTTATTTACCCCACCAATTTAATTATTAAAATTTGCTTATGGGTTAACAACAACAAAAATTGCTTATGGGTGCATTCTAGAATTTTTTATTTTTATTTTTATAATATGGGTACATTTATATAATAAAATTTGGGTACATTTTACATATAAAAAGTTGGTACATTTATATAAAAATGTGGATACATTTCACATACAAAAAAATTGGTACATTTTATACAAAAAAAGGGGCATGTTTTATATAAATTAAATGGGTACATTTTATATAAAAAAAAAACAAGGGTACATTTTATATAAAAACAATGGGTACATTTTAGATTTAAAAAAAAAAAAAAACAGATTTTACATTGAAAAATGGGTACATTTTACATAAGAGGAATAGTACTTACAAAACAAAAAAATTGGTACATTTTACATGTAACAATGACACACCCCGACCCGGAATGTCCACTAGGACTCCGAATCGAGCTGTGCTGGCCATCACCTGGAAGGTGACGAAGCCATAAAGTGATGATATGGAAAAATGTGAATAAATTTAAACCTAAAGGTACCTGACTATCAGAGTGCGCTGTCAGTGGGTATGCACCCATTTCACACGCGTTGTCAGAGCATCAGTAAAGTACAGTAGTGTGAGTAAGGATCATACCCTCAGAAATAACCACCTGAACTGAGATATGCCACGAGTCCTTGTCAATAAAGAAACTATGCTACTAGAACCTGGAGGGGCGCAAAACAAAAAGCGTGAGTGGGCAAAAACGAAGTTTTACAAAATCACTTCGATATAAAAGTTGTAACCCCTCTCTATAAAACAAGTATACTTCCCAGAAAATATATATACGTACTAATACAGAAAAACCATTAATCAACCAATCTCATCAAATAAGCAATGCCATGCCCGAATGAACCATAACCAATGATCAACATATACCAAATACCATCAAGTAATCAGGTGATATCCCAACTCAAATCATGCCGGCAATATATATATAATAGTCAGCCGTAGTCACCTCTAGTGACCTGTACGGCTGAATCTATGGCTCCTCAATCAAATCCTCAATCCATCTCTCAATCATTAATCAATAATCAATAATCAATAACCTGCACCCATGACGGAACCACCTAATGTGGTCTGTATGTCAAGCTGGGTATATACGCTCTGTGCTACGATCACGTGAAGGCTGGCGACGAATCGCAAGTCACCTACGAGTCGGAACCACCTAATGTGGTATGTACGACAGGCTGGCACCTGCCTTGGATCCAAGGTGAGCGTACGGTGCAGGAGGTGAACAATCACGTGAAAGCTAAGCCCTACTATGGCGGCACAACCCCGATGTGCAGGTAATGAGCCATATAACAATCTCATCGATATCACCTTAATCATCACATCACAAACACATACTTACCTGACTTACCTGGCGCCCGTAGCAATGTATATTCACACAAATATATATAAAAATATAACTATGGCATTCGACATGGCATTCATTTCATAAAAACATTTTAAAACGCATTTCTGGGAAATCAATCAATTATATATATATATATATATATACTGAAAACCAAAAGCCCACTCACCTGGAGTTCGCCCTACAACTCCCTAGCATAACCCATCAAGGCGTCATGACGATCGGCGCGTAGAACAATCATCAAATCATGCCTCAGAAATCATATCGATAGAATATATAACTTATATAAAACACGTCACTATGCAGTTCGATCTGGAAGATTTGCAACTCAGATTTCCAATCCGTAACTTCTCATGATTCACATTATGCTTCTAGGACAACATACTAAAATTTCATTATGATCCAACGGTTGGATCTCCGCCAATTTCCAAAACCGAGTGGCGATTAACCATTTATTTTATAACTTACAAATCCAATTCGGGAAGATCCACACTTCGGATTCCCAATCCGTAAGTTTCCACATTCTTCAAATATTAAGTACTACCACGTATCAAAGTTTGGTGACGATCCAACGGTCGGATCGTCGATTCATATTTTTACCTAACCCCGAATCGTAATGAAATTAGGTTTGAATGATCATCAAACGTCATTCATTCACCAAAACTGAATTTAGAACATGAATTATGGCCTAAAAATAGCATTGGTGGCTCACTGGCCACGCGCCGCCGCACGCGCTGCCGCGGGTGGCGGTCAGCCGCCCCGGCTCGCCGGAAAATCCAACTTTCTCCAAAAATTCTCAAAATTTGCAGAATTGAAGATCTCAAAGAGTAGAACAACTTTTATACCTGTGACCAAGCCCAATTCGGTCGATAAGAGCTCCAATTTCGTCAAAACCGTACGAAACCCTTGAATTTGGTGTGATTCGATTCGACCTCCAAACTTGTTCCGACGCCTCCAAACTTGTTTGGGCTTTGTTCCAGACCTCAAGAGGATGCCATGGGTGGTATTAATTGGAAGAAATAGCTTCAAATCGTGACGGAAAGGAACTCAACCCGTGCGCCCCCTTTGCACGGTTTTGTCCAAAATCAAGGCTAAATCTCTCCAAATTTAATGTTGAATGGATAGAGGGAAGGGCTAGATGATGTTTGGGAGTAGTAGCTTGGTCCAATTCGGGGGAAATCCAGTGGAAAACCACCGGAAATTATGGTGAAAACGGGTCAAAGGTGCGGGTCGAAGGGGAAGACCCGTTTCTCCCTTTTTCCCCCGCTCTTCACTCTCCCTCACTTCCCTCCTTGCTCCTGTTTCTGATTCGGCAGTGCCCATCCATCTCTCTCCTTTTCTCTTCTTATCTTCCCATTACAGTCATCCATTCCATTTATCTTTAAATCTGGGCCACACATGTGGCACACCAGATTTAGCTCCAAAAATCTGGGGCTTTCTAGAGATTAATTAATTTACTAGAATACCCCCAACTTTAAACGTTAATAACTTCTTCGATATAGCTCCAAATCACGAACCGCTTGCACCCACGCGTCCGTAGCGACGAGTACTACGAGAATATGCCAAGAAAACAAATCTTAGATGGCACGATACTATAATTAACCTCAGTCAACGCACGAGCCTCGAAGGGCAATTTCGTAAAATCACTTATTAAAAATTTATACCATTGTAAAATCAGGGACGGACTGTCACAAACAAAGTGGTACATTTTTAAATAAAAATGGGTACATTATAAATAAATTACGGGAACAAATAAAAGGTTAAAAAATTATGAGTACAAATAAAATTTTAAAAATATGGGCACAAAAAGAAATTAATATATGGTACAAATTAAAGTTGAAAAGAAAAGTGGTACAATTTAAAAAAAGGGTTGCAAATTAAAAATAGGTACAAACTAAAAGTAGAACTTGACAAAAAAAAAAAAAACTAAAAGTAGAAATATATGATATAAAATTTAGCGATAAATATAAATATACATTTAACATTTCTAACACTAAATGAATATATTTAGAAATACAATTTAATTGAAAAGAAATAAATTTAATTATCTTGACATGTAAATCTTTTATTATTAAAATAATTAATGACGTTATTAAAACCTAAGGACCTTAATTAAAAATTGAAAAGGAATAAGGTTTTAATCAATGGAGTAGAAAAAAATAGGGTTGAGAATCTAATTTCTATTGCAGTCATATTTAGAATAGGAATGTGATTGTGTAAATCTTAGAGAATATGGGAAAGTATCTTATATTCCTATTAGGAGTAGATTACCTATTAAATGTTGTAATCCTAAAGGGAAAGGTATTTACCTATCCTACTACTATAAATAAAGGCACAATGGGGTGAATCAAACACACCTCACAATTAAATCAATCTCTCTTCTCTCTAATTGTGGCTTGCCCTCTCTCTATCTCTCTCTCTCTTTAAATCGTAGATCGTTCAATCAAATAGGCCTACAACACGTTATCAGCACGCTCTTGCCAGAAGCTGAGGAACTGACGTATCGTAGGAGGAGGCTGTCATCCACCAAATTCAAAGGCTTATTCGTTTTCTGCTAATCAGGTACGCTTAAAATAAAAGAAGATATTTGAAATGTCCACGAAGCATGAAAACATTCCCCATGATGCATGAATCCCTCTATGTTTATATTTTCCTTTCAATATATATATATTGTATATGTTCATATATTTGTCAGTATATATATTTGTTTCATGCATCGCATAATTAAACTGTTATGTGGAATTTGTGAGTCAAATTATATAAAATAATTAGATGCATATTAGGGTTTGTAGAACCCTAACAATTTCGAAAAAAAAAGATTGAAACTTGGGATTTTGCGGCACCACTGCCATGGCAACACCACGGCAACACCGTGGATAGCATTGACGAGATGGACCACTTGCGCAGCCCTATTTGGGTCTGCTGCTACCTCGGACAACACCAAGTCTTGGCTTGGGTCCATGTCACACAGGCCTGCAGCCCTGCCCTTTTGTCTCGGCCCATGACCTGCATGCTGTAACCATTATGGTTGCTGGGCTTTGCAGATGCTCCAGCCCGCATCACATGCAGCCAGCCTTTGCGGTTAGGCTCCCCGCCCCAAACCCACAGGCCAGCTTGCGCTGGACCTGCCCGTGCCCTTCCCTCGGCCCAACCTTGAAACCCAGCTGTGGTTGGGGCTTCTCCCTCACCTCTGTGGCCTGCAGCCCACTCCCGAGGATTGTTTGGACCATTCCTTATACTTAAGGCACCCAATCCGTGCCCCTTACCCATGACACCAAGCCCACATTATTTTGGGGCAATATTTTCGACCCGATAATATTATTTAGCTTCTACAATCGACCACGTATGGCCCGATTTATTGAATTAATTAAAAGTGACCTGCAGTCCATTAATTTGATAATGAATCCAAAATTATTGACCTGAAGATCACTTTTGGACATTAACAATTCAATAATTTATTTTTATACTTTAAACCGTAACATACTTTCGTAGTAACGAAGCTCTCACACTTGAGTTCCTGAAAAACCTCAAATCCACTGTATTCAAATTAGTATATTGCATTCTGTGTTTCTTGCAGGAACCTCTCATTATGAACTAATTGTTCATAAAAACTAAATTGAACCTGTAGTTTCAAATTTAGTGCCTTTGAAACCCAAAGTTTTCATTCAAAATATACCATATGAAACCTGTAGTTTTCATGCATAAATTAAACCAATACATGTCTATAGAACCTATATGTTCTACGATATATGTCTATGGCTTACCATATGACTAATCATGTTTTTCCCTCCGTCTTAGGGATACGTCGAACTTGAACAGGCTCGATTTCACCGCTCTAGAAGTCTCTGGAAGAAACTATCTGAAGTGGGTTCAAGGCGTGATCGTTTGGGACATCCTAAACGTGACATGATGCGCCGTATCCTCAAATCTTCTCACGGGCATAAGTTACATCCCTATGTTGGACTCCCGCCATGCAAAGCGTGTTCTTTAGGGAGGTTGAATACTCAACCCTCATATACAAAGATTATTCACGACCCCCCTAAATTTCTTCAGAGGATTCAAGGGGACATTTGTGGACCTATCCAACCAACTTGCGGACCATTTAAATATTTTACGGTGTTAGTTGATGCATCGACAAGATGGTCACATGTTTGCTTGTTGTCCACACGCAACGCCGCATTTGCTAAACTCCTAGCTCAAATCATTAAGCTACCGGCTCACCACCCTGATTATCCGATTAAGTCGATTCGACTGGATAACGCTGGAGAGTTTACGTCACAGAATTTTGACGATTATTGCATGTCAGTAAGAATTGATGTGGAACATCCTGTACCCCATGTTCACACCCAAAACGGCCTGGCAGAAGCTTTCATAAAACCCTTTCAAATGATAGCTCAGACTTTGGTTATGCGAACCAAACTGCTGCTTAGGGCTATGCAATATTGCACGCAGCTATGTTGGTCCGCCTGAGGCCCACCGCTACTCAACCACATTCACTATTACAGTTGGTCACTGGATATGAGCCTAACATCTTGCATTTACAGATGTTTGGGCAAGCCATTTATGTGCCAATAGCGCCGCCGCCACATATCAAAATTGGTCTTTAGAGAAAAATGGGAATCTATGTCGGTTATGATTCGCCATCAATTGTTCGCTACTTAGAACCCTTGACAGGAGATCTCTTTACCGCATGTTTTGCGGATTGTCACTTCGATAAGATAGTCTTCTCGTCGTTAGGGGGAGATAAGTATGCTAACGTTCCTATAGAACGCCGCGAATTGTCGTGGTATGCTCCCACTATGTCTCATTTAGATCCTCGCACCACTCACTCGGAAACTGAGGTGCGTCGAATTATAGATCTTCAGAGCATTGCTCAAAGCATGCCGGATGCTTTTAATGATCTAGCAAAGGTGACAAGATCACATATACCCGCTGCAAACACACCTGCAAGGATAGATGTACCCCGCGTACGTCAACAACCCACCTAGGAAGGCCAGACCGTCCCTAAAGGTGGGGAGGCCGCACCCTCCACGTGGCAAGGTACATTGGCGACGAGCCAAACATCTACTATGACCCTGAAGTGTGGCAGACCCCTTAGTTCAAAGGATTCACAACCCCGGAAGAGGAAAATGGCACCAACTAGTGACCTTAGTTTGAATCCGACCATCACTCACTCATCCGCTCCAACGCATGAGGTTATTCTAGATTACGGTGATGCTTTAGACGAAACATGCCGGCCTCTAGAGAATCGCGAGATTATGGTCCACTACGCAGTATTGGATGAGGTTTGGAATAGGAATAAGATGATCATCGACGATGCATTCGCGTACTCAGTAACTATTGACATCATGCTTAGCGATGACATTGAACCACCATTCGTCGATGAATGCCGACGTAGAACCGATTGGCCAAACTGGAAACAAGCAACCTAGGTCGAACTCAATTCGCTCGTGAAACGTAAGGTATTTGGACCTATCGTTCCTACACCACCACGCGTGAAGCCCGTTGGCTACAAGTGGGTTTTCGTGAGGAAATGTAATGAGAAGAATGAAATAGTGTGATACAAAGCACGCCTCGTAGCGCAAGGCTTCTCTCAGCGCCCTGGAATTGATTACGAGGAAACGTATTCCCCCGTAATGGACGTTATAACGTTCCGCTACCTAATCAGTTTGGTAGTTTCTGAAAAACTGAATATGCAGCTTATGGACGTGGTAACCGTGTATCTCTATGGGGATCTAGATACGGAAATATACATGAAAGTTCCAGAAGGACTTCCATTGACTAGTTCAAATAGTTCTAGACCACGGAACACTCTCTCAATTAGGTTGAGGATGTCACTCTACGGATTGAAACAATCCGGGCGGATGTGGTATAACCGTCTAAGTGAATATTTGACAAGTCAGGGTTATGTGAACAACGAATTATTCACATGCGTGTTCATAAAGAAATCACATTCCAGATTTGCAATTGTTGCAGTTTATGTCGATGACATGAACCTCATCGGGACTCTCCCAGAGCTTGAGGAAATTGCTGCACACTTGAAATCTAAATTTGAGATGAAGGATCTTGGGAAAACTCGATACTGTCTCGGCTTGGAGTTCGAGCATTATTCGAATGGAATCCTAGTACATCAATCAAACTACACCCAAAAGGTGTTGCGTCGTTTTAACGAGGATAAAGCGAAGCCTTCGAGCAAACCCAAGGTCGTTCGGACTCTAGATGCTAAACGAGATCCCTTCCGTCCAAAGGAGGATGAGGAAGAGATTTTGGAACCCGAAGTTTCTTACCTAAGTGCAATTGAGGCTTTATTGTACTTGGCTCAATGCACTAGACCCGACATCTCCTTCGATGTGAATCTATTGGCTAGATACAGCAATGCGCCCACATGCAAGCACTGGAATGGTGTTAAAGACATTTTTCGCTACCTCAAGGGTACTACGGATTTGGGCTTGTTCTATACCCGCGAATCTCCGAGTGTTGCCTCCCCCTATGGTCCTCGGATTGATTCTCGCCTTGTTGGTTACCCAGATGCTGGATATCTGTCTGACCCACATAAGGCACGTTCTCAAACAGGCTATGTCTTTACCATTGGAGACACCTCTATATCTTGGAGGTCTACCAAGCAAACGCTAGTTGTAACTTCGTCTAACCATGTTGAGATTCTGGCCCTGCATGAAGCATCACGTGAGTGCTTTTGGCTAAGAGAAGTCATGGAACATATTCGAAGCACTAGTGGTCTTACATCAGTCATTGACCTTCCTACGACGATTTTTTAAGACAATGCAGCATGTATCAAGCAGTTGAAGAAAGGATACATCAAGGGAGACAACACCAAGCATATAGCGCCTAAGTTCTTTTACTCACACTAGCAGCAACAGCATCAGAACATTGAAGTCAAGCAAATCCGTTCCCAGGACAACGTGGTCGATCTCTTCAGCAAGTCATTGCCCAAGTCTACATTTCAGAAGCTCTTCCAAGGAATCGGTATGCGTAAATTATCTGAGTTGAATCGCTTGTAGTTCTCTTATATAGAAGTTATGTCTAACTCAGGGGGAGTATCTAGAAGCATACTCACATGATCTTAATGTACTTTTTTTCCTACGATTAGGAGTATTTTTCCCACTGGGGTTTTGCTACCTAACGAGGTTTTAATGAAACACCCATCCTGGGATGATCATACTCCGTTAAGTTCGCTACTTTCGTCCTGTTTGACGTTTGTATTAGACATTATGCATATTTTCTTACTTGTCTCCTTAGCCTATGGGTTTTGCCTATCTTGGGTTTTACCATAGCGAGGTTTTTGTGAGTTTTTACAAATGCATACTTCAAATTAAATTTGAGACTCGCGATCACCCATTGTGCCGATGACTTCATCAACTATTCTACCTTATCTGCTGAAGATCTGATGCGATGGTTTGTTGAGTATTTACACACTCAATGGTGAGTGTTGCAGTCATATTTAGAATAGGAATGTGATTGTGTAAATCCTAGAGAATATGGGAAAGTATCTTATATTCCTATTAGGAGTATATTACCTATTAAATGTTGTAATCCTAAAGGAAAATGTATTTACCTATCTTACTACTATAAATAAAGGCACAATAGGGTGAATCAAACACACCTCACAATTAAATCAATCTATCTTCTCTCTAATTGTGGCCGGCCCCCTCTCTCTCTCTAAACCCTAGATCGTTCAATCAAATAGGCCTACAACAATTTGTCTTTTTTAAAATATATACATTATTGCTGAGTATCAAAGTAAAACAATAGAACTATTATTGACACTCAAAATCAAAACAACTTATTTGAAGTACAAAACTTTACAATTAACAGATAATACATGCCCAAATATACAATACCATGTAATCTTTAATGTAAGGTATAGTGAACGATTGAGATTGAAAATAACATATTATAACTTTATCGCCTTCATTTAACTCATCAATATTCTACATTTACAACCACAGAATATAATAACCACACCCGAATTCATGAAGAATTCACGTAGTGTCAATAACAGCTGAAAAACACATGTTAGCCAATAGAAACCATATTATAGGTGACAAGAATAATAGGTGGATTATACCATATTATAGGTCACAATTCAGTAATGAGCTTGATAAAAAGTGTAGTTTAAGATTTGTGGTAGTCTGTTGTGGGCCAAATTATGTAAAAACGTAACAAGTATTACTTGGCACTTGCAGACAACCTAATTAGATCATGACAGGTTGACAGCAAGAGGAGGTCTTTTTCATTGGAAATAGATCATCTCCGGATCTCTTCCATCAAATTCATCAAGTCTGGGGATTTGGACCGTTGAAATTTGATCCAATGGTTACAATTATTATAACTTTTAAATAGGCCTTCTGTTTGTAGCCGTTAAATCAAATTTCAACGGTCTGGATTTTTGAACTTGATGGATTTGATGGAAATGATACGGAGAGGATCCTTTTCCTTTTTCATTACCAAAATTATGGAGTTTTCCAGTCCCTAACGCAATTGAACTTTTAGGAAAGAAGAAATACAAAGACATGGACTCGCATTAATGCCGGACGCCCTCACCAAACTCCGCTCTTGTGCTTGGACGGAAACTGCTTTAATTTTTTAATTTTTCAATTTTTCAATTTTTCAATTTTTCATCAATAGTTTGGACTATTTAATTGTATGAAAAATAAACGTCTATCATTGAGAAAATATTATTTTTGTTGACTTGTCAAAGCTTGACTACCCACCCAATGGTGTGTATTATTAAAGACTCACCCTAGTTTCTTTTCTTTATCTTCCCTTGTTGGTCTTCCATAAAAAATTGCTTATTGGGTTTTCTCCAGAGACTTAATTTTGGGCTAGGCTACCTGTGCTTGCGAAGTTCGTCTTATATTTGTTTATTTCGCAATTACATTTTCTTCGACATAAATAAGACATATCATATTTTTTGATTAGATTCTTTTACCACTTAGTAACGTCAAGCAACATTAACAATTTTAAAGGTTTTTCTCCTCAATAGAAGAGGAAGTGCATGTTCGGGGGATTGAAAGATTGAAGGCCCCAGACAAATTATTTGGTTGGGGATGGGTTAAACTTAATCTTGATATCGGTTGCACTTTCTTCTCTTCCACTCCTCTGCCTGCTCCATCAAAATCCTCCACTCCGTCAACCCAAGCTTTGTTGTCCGTTGCTCCTCCCCTCCACCACACACTCACTCCGGATTGTGCTCACCCATGCTCACCATCCCGCTAGATCTAAAGTTGCACTCCTACCTTGCTGCAAATCACACGTTAAATCACTATTATGTATTCTCTATTTTTTTTTTTTTTTGTATTACACTTATTTTGAAACAATTTTTAAAAGTGTCATTAGAAAGATAAATCATTATCTTTATCCTTAAATTAGAAAAACAATAATAATAGAGAATAACTTACATGAATGATTTGGAGAAAAAAAATTACAAAAAAATGATTTAACTGCTTCCCTTGCATCTCGTTCATTGATACATTTATATGTAAAGAAAATTTACTACGAAACTGTGAATTTGTCCAGTGTAAAACTTTGTTATCACGAAAAGCAAGCACAGAATAAATTAGGAATCTCTACCAAAAAAAAAAAAAAAAAAAAAAAAAAATTAGCAATAAAATAACAAGAATGGATAAAGAAGCATGAGGTGGCACTGGCCCCAATCCACCTTGTCAATCCCATGTTTAGTCTCAGCCCACAGTTTTTGTTTTGGTTTTGGTTTGACCCTTTCGCCTTCCCATTTTGGATCTCCTGCACTCTCTCTCCACCCCTTTTCCTCTCATCTCCTTGTGTCTCATGGATTTCTTCTTCTCAGTCTTCCATTGATTTCTTCACCACCCATGCCTCTCGATTCTCAATCGCCACAGTTCCTGAGTGTTTATTTCAAATTTTTAAGTTATCTCTAAATCATGACTTTCAGATGATTAAATTCATAAATTCTTATTTTTCCCAACACTCTAGATTCTAGGTTCTTCTCTGTTTTTGAAAATTTGCATATAATCCGATCTCGGTTTTGTTTAAATTGATAAAACAAAAAACCATTTTTTGTAAAAAATTTGGTGTTTCAATTTCTGGGTTTCTCTGAAAAATGGTGACTGTGAATCTGGGAATGCTCCATTATGTTCTGGACCATGTGTATGGTGCATTCATGCACAGAACGAAGATAAGCCCTCAATTTTTTTCGAGAGGGTGGGGCGGCTCAAAGCTTGAGTTGCTCGAGAGGATGATAAAGCAGCTTTTCCCAGAAGCAGCTGGCCAGAATTGGCCTCCCGCTGTGATCCAACCCACTTGGAAAACTGTTTGGGAGAGTAAGACGGCTTCCCTCAGAGAAGGGATTTTCAGGACGCCTTGTGATGAGCAGCTTCTCGGTGCATTGCCTCCTGAGAGTCACCGTGCAAGAGTTGCATTTCTTGTTCCGAAGTCGGTTCCTCCTCAGAGAATGGCCTGTGTTGTTCATCTTGCAGGTATCGTCGCAGTTATATCTTTTTATACACTGATAAATTAGGATTGACATTTTGGGATTAATGTATTACTAGTGGGTCATTTTATTGTTTCTGTTTTGGTTATTACACAAGAATGTGGTATATCAAATCGTTACTAAAGTTTTGGTAGGTTGGATTTACACTAGCTTACTGATGAAATGCTGTTTTCGGCCTCAAGGCAAGTAGCGGTGAGCTTGGCACTGTTCATTGTGTTGAGCGTTGAAGTTTTAGAATTAGAAATCAAATGCTAGAAATATGATTTGTTTATTTATTTTAAAGGTGTACAATTCAAAATGGGACTGTCTTCGACTTGTATTCTTCTCTCAAAGAGTCTAATATTGAGTTTAAAGTGTTAACTGGTTTTGGGAACTATATTTGGAACTGTTCTTTTTTCCTTGAAAGATTGATGAATATGGCCGTCGAATGTACTTGGTTTGTTTCTCTCAAGTATGTCATTGCTTTTGAAACTATATTGTTGATTGGGAAATGTGAGCTATTTCAAACTGCTCAGTGTCAAATATTGGATGATCACATAGACCAACTTCTGATAGAATTCCTTTGTAGTAGCACTTAATGGAATTTCTTATTTACCCTTTAGCATTACAATTTTCGATTTCTATTTTGCAGGAACTGGGGACCATACATTTGAACGAAGGTTACGTCTTGGTGGACCATTGCTGAAGGAAAACATTGCTACTATGGTGCTTGAGAGGTATGAATTTATTCTGCATAGTGAGACACCTTCTGTAACTGATATCAGAGTTTTACTTGATTATTATTTGTAGTTTCCAGCGTTTGATTAAGGTTGATATCTATTGCAGCCCTTTCTATGGACAAAGACGTCCTGTAATGCAGTGTGGGGCAAGACTCTTGTGTGTTAGTGACTTGCTTTTATTAGGAAAGGCAACCATTGAAGAAGCTCGCAGTCTCTTGCATTGGTTAGATTGTGAGGCGGGATTTGGCAAGATGGGTGTTTGTGGACTTAGTATGGGTAAAGTTTCAACTCCATCTCTTGCTATAGCTTTGAGTAGAAGTTGGAAGAAGTGGTTCCCATCTTTCTTCGGTTTAAATATATGTTTCTTTAAAATTTAGACTGGTTTAATTAGTTTCTATCTGCTTGAAAGCTGAAGCTATTTTTAGTTCTGACTTTGGAATAAGTCAACGAACTTTTCCCGAGAACTAGAACACTCGCAAACTTCATTTAATTATTTTTCTTTTGGCCCAAAAAATAATGCTTCTGTGGAACCTAGGAGGAGTACATGCTGCGATGGTTGGATCACTGCACCCTACACCTGTTGCAACCCTTCCTTTTCTTTCTCCACACTCAGCTGTTGTGGCATTCTGTGAGGGAATATTACAGCATGCAACTGCATGGGAGGCACTGAGAGATGATCTTGCAGTGCAGAAGGCTGCAATGACTCTCGAGGAGGTGAGAGAACGGATGCGCAATGTCCTGTCTCTCACAGATGTCACACGCTTTCCGATTCCAAAAAGTCCCAATGCTGTGATATTTGTTTCTGCCACTGTAAGTACTTATGAGGTTATCTTTCTACCCATTTGTTATTAACCCATGTTTAAGATTCTGTTAGCGTTTTCCCATTTCTTAATAGGAACCATTTCCCATTTCTTGATAAGACTTGACCATTGTATACAACTCCTAGTAAGTCATTATGGAATTTAAACGTTCTGCATCAGTAACATAATCGGTTTCCAGGGTTCAAAGTGTTTTCCGTCTAAATTGTGATGCAGATAAACTGACCTCCATCATTTAACGATGATAAATACAGATCGATATGGTTTGCAATAAAGTGACATTTTTTTTTTTCTGTTGGTTTTTGTGCCTTGCTTTTAGCTTTACCAGTCTTTCCTTTAACTGCACTCATGTTTCAGGATGATGGGTACATCCCGAAACACTCTGTGCTAGAGCTTCAAAAAGCTTGGCCGGGTTCAGAAGTAAGATGGGTCACTGGCGGGCATGTCTCATCTTTCCTTCTCCACAATGGTGAGTTCCGGAGGGCCATTGTTGACGGACTTGACAGATTGCCATGGAAGGAGTCCCCATTGTGACATTAGCATCACTTCCGAAGACGACCCTGCACTTATTCTGATGTGGTAATCTTCACCTCTAATTTACATCACTTCCGAAGACGACCCTGCACTTATTCTGGTGTGGTAATCTTCACCTCTAATTTTCAACAAGTAAATTATCCGCCAAAGATTTTTCGCTCAAATTTTTTCTTTTGAGGGATTATTCGCGATAAATGTTTGTGTTCTATATGCAGTGGCAACATGCATAAACGAATCTTATTAATTCCTTTTAAATGCATAAACGAATCAGTAGGTAAATGTAGGTAATTACATGATTCAACCAATATTAGTTGATTCAAAATAATTGATCGTAATTTGACCCCAAAAAAAAAAAAAAGTGATTGTGAAAGGAATTTATGAAAATGTGCCTGATATTTTTTTGGGAAAAATGCCAAAAATGATCCCTTTTTTTAATTTTTGAACTAAAATAGGACAAACTGACTATGCACACCATTCACAAAAGTGAAATGACGAAAATACTTATGTATAAATTGTAAAACCTCACAAGTGATGACATCAATTTTTTTTTTATTTTGAGGAGAGTTGTGAGGTATGGGTGTTTGGGATGAGCTAAGATTTGTGAGCATATTATGTCTATGTCATGTATATAGTGCGTATTTTTAACTCGTTCACGCAAAACAAGATTTCTCCTTCTCCATAACTACCAATTAAACCCATATGCAAACAGGTACAAGACCTGCGGGTTGGGGCAGGTACGGGGCGGGTTTATTGTTTTTGTAGAATAAACAGGGCGGGGTGGGTCGGTGATATATACAGGGCGGGGCGGATCCAAATCTTCAGACCCACGAGGCCCTGGACCGGCCTGTTTCTATAATGGAATGGACGGGTACTGCTGGGGGAATAAAAAACCCACCTATTTGAATGAATGTATGGGCCCATTCCTATAATAATAATACAATGAAATTGGGCCCATTTCTACAATAATGATACAAAATGAAATTGAATCGGCCCTCTTTCTCTCTCATTTCGAAACCTTCCCAGGCTTCCAGAGACTTCTCCCTTCTTTGACTCCAAACCGAAACCCACCAAGTTCATACGTATCTCATTTCTCTCTCTCTCTGCAAGTCCAGAAACCATTCTAAATTTTTCAAAGTTCTCAAATTCGTTTTGTGAGTTTTGGGTACTTAAATACAGCATTTATGTTTATTGTCTTCCGTGACTTGAAATTGGTGATCCACGTTTACTTTATTATTATTATTATTATTACAAACGAGAGTGAAAATGAGAAATTGAACGTAAGATTTCAAATGTATGGATAAACGTTCATAATTACTTGAGTTACAAGTGTTTTCAATATGTTTTTTATTATGCATTGTTGGCGTATCTAAGTCAACCTTACTTTTCCCTTTTTTCGGTGTTATAGCTCTAGTTTGTGCATGATCTTGTGGCTAATTTCTTATATTTTTGTTTTTAATCTTCACCCTAAGATAGGCTGAATTCTTTCAAATTTGTTTTTTGTATATTCTCATATTTTTATAGCACTCTTAACGTAATCATATATTTTTATCCTTCACGGTCAGCCCGAAGCCACAGAGCTGTTGTCCTAACTTTTCTTGAAGGTCAGCTGACCTACACAAAAGGGTCGTCTTCTCCATTTTTTTCTTTTGGGAAAAGATGCATAAATTATTAAAATTGGAATATATATCAAATGAGAAAAATGGGACAATTTGTGAATACTTAAAAACTAATAAATTAAAGTGTTTAGGAAGTGGGGAAACTTTTCTTTATTTTGTGCATTTTATTTCACTAAAGCAAAGAATAAAAGATCCCTTGATTATGAAATGATATTAAGTTTATATAAAGCTGTTTACAATTGATGAGAGCAGTATTTAGCTAATTAATTTCTTGCAAACAAAGTTTCATGATGGCCAAATCATCTTTGGCAGTTAAAAGTTGGCTCTGTATATCTTCTAGCAGTCTAGCTTTGAGGGAACAATAACTCTGAAATCTTTATTATGCTCCGGTGCATGACATGCACCAGATAAGTGAAATATTGGAACTCAGACTAGGATTGTTCAATGGCCACATATTTATTCATACAACGTGGTGCATGCTAAAAAATCTCTCGAAAATATCTCCATCAAACATTCATTATCTTTCCGAAGGGAAAGGCAGCAGAAAATGAAGATTATTGCTATAGTGCTCTTCTTAACAAAGCATATGAGGTTCTGAATAATATGATGAATATATAACAAGGTGTTTCACATAGATTGTGCCATTAATTCCCAAACCTAACTGACGAGAAATTCTTGCATACGTTTATAAAATTGTGTAAATAACATCTCTCGCAGTAACCTATCTTCCGACTAGCACGTCAGAAAGTTTCCATGAGAGCAAAGTTGTGTACATGCACTCGTCAAATGCAGTAATGCATCCTAACCAATAACCAACTAAAAAACCCTCAATTTTTTTCTAAGAGGAGAAAAGCAACATTCTCAATCCTGAATTATATCTAAATTAAAGAGAGAATAAAGTAAGAGAATAACGAACAAAAGCATCATTGTGCGCAAGGTGACCTTCCCTTGAGCTTTCTTTCTGCATACTGCTTTTACTTTTCTTTTAAGCTCACCACACTCCTTTAAGCTCTCTCCTTAATCATCTTTATCTGATTTGCTTTGCATACATTAGGTTTGCAGCAGAAAGAAGAGAACTGCCCAAATAATCCAACTGATGCACTTCAAGCAAAATTACAAGATTGCACTGGTCATGCATGCTGGATTCTTCAAAACAACCAAGGTAGGGTGAAGGGTAATTTGGGCTGTTCATCGTGAAGTTTGACAATTTAAATAAAAAAAGGGGGAGAATATAGGAAAGTGAAAGTTGCACTAAAATCACAATGTTTTGAAACTTTCAGTCCAAAAGACCATCTTTGTCCTCACAAGTGGGGCATCTTTTATCTCTTTCCAGAAGTATAGAACAACTAATTAATCAACTCTATTGGTTTTTTTTTTTTTTTTGCAGTGGCATGATTTGGTCCATTACAAAATTTAAGCACACAAATAGTAAAGAGGATCGCTATTCATACTCTTTCAAAAGCAAGTATGAAGGAGACTTATTAACCCATATAGTATTTGCCTAAATATTTAAGTTGCAGCTTGGGCTCATTATAGCACAATATGATAATAAAGAAGAAATATTACGATCGGATGTTAGCATGTCTCGCTTGAATTTGCTTTTAAGAGGTTCGGAATGGTGGTTTAGATAGTAAATACCTTCACTATCACACTTCCTCCATGCCATAGTCATTTTCAATCAATACTTTGATTATTCTTTATCCAATCAAAGCTAACAGAATTCCTTTTTGGTTTACATGACAGCAACCAAAAAGGCAATTCCAAACGGGTAGTGGAGGTGGCAGATGCCCTAAAAGTTTGAACAAAAGAAAATGCAGGATTCTGACTTGCTTGTAGAAGGTGACTCTTAATACCACAGAAGCAGAATTCAAGAGTACTGTACCTTAAGCATCTGTAAAGCCAGGAACAGCTCAAATTCGCGGTCTCGAATTTTACTCTAAGACGAGAATCATTGGCTAGAACATACAGATCTAATAGAGAAGGTGAGGATTATCAAAAGAGAAACCCTTGGGATTCAAGGTTTTCTTGTGTGCTAAGGTAAGAGGAACCTGAAATCTATATCTGAAATAGAGCTAATCTTCTGCAGATATTTTCTATAGTTATTACTGATGTGTAACTGTATATGTTTTTTTCAGGTACTAGAGAACCATACAAATTTGCACCAATGAAGTCACAAGCAGCACCTAACCAAGAGGACTACAAGTTGAAGGACACGAAGCCCCAGCTCGGGGAACGATGGCCACATGGAGGACTTCGCGGTGGAGGAGGGTGGATAAGCAGCGATAGAGCTACGAGCACTTACGATCTTGTTGAGCAGAAGTTTTATCTATATGTAAGAGTTGAGAAAGCCAAAGATCTTCCGACAAACCCCGTGACAGGAAGCTGTGATCCATATGTACAAGTGAAGCTGGGAAATTACAAGGGCAAAACAAAGCACTTTGAGAAGAAGACAAACCCTGAATGGAAGGAAGTTTTTGCATTTGCAAAAGAGAAGATTCAGTCTTCGGTACTCGAAGTTTATGTCAAGGATAAAGGGATGGTGGCAAGAGATGACTATGTTGGGAGGGTGGTGTTTGACATGCATGAGGTGCCGACTAGAGTTCCACCAGATAGCCCTTTGGCACCTCAATGGTACAGATTAGAAGACCGGCAAGGAGATACTAAGGTTAGAGGAGAGGTGATGCTTGCAGTTTGGATGGGTACACAGGCTGATGAAGCTTTCCCAGAAGCCTGGCACTCAGACGCTGCTTCAGTTCATGGAGAGGGAGTTTTCAGCATTCGCTCCAAGGTTTATGTCTCGCCGAAGCTGTGGTACCTCAGAGTTAATGTAATCGAAGCTCAGGATGTGGAGCCGCACGATAGAAGCCAACCACCACAAGCTTTCGTCAAGGCTCATGTCGGAAATCAAACCCTTAAAACAAAGGTATCTCCAACCAGGACAGCGAATCCCATGTGGAACGAAGACTTGGTCTTCGTAGCAGCTGAGCCTTTTGAAGAACAGCTTGTGCTTACAGTTGAAAATAAAGTGAGTGCTGCAAAAGATGAACATGTGGGAAAAATAAACCTGCCGCTGACAATCTTTGAGAGGCGGTTGGATCACAGGCCAGTCCATTCACGTTGGTTCAACCTCGAAAAATTTGGTTTTGGTGCTTTGGAGGGAGACAAGAGGCACGAGCACAAGTTTTCGACCAGAGTCCATCTCAGAGTCTGTCTTGAGGGTGCTTACCATGTACTAGATGAATCAACCTTGTACATAAGCGACGTGAGGCCTACTGCCAGGCAGCTATGGAAGCATCCAATTGGGATTCTTGAAGTAGGGATCTTAAGCGCGCAAGGACTTCTTCCAACGAAGAACAAGGATGACAAAGCAACAACAGATGCCTACTGCGTAGCCAAGTACGGGCAGAAATGGGTGAGGACCAGAACAATCATTGAAAGCTTCAGTCCCAAGTGGAATGAACAATATACATGGGAGGTCTACGACCCTTGCACGGTGATCACACTGGGAGTTTTCGACAACTGCCACCTCGGTGGAAATGAGAAACCAATTTCTGGCAGTGGAGCTAAAAATGACTCGAGATTTGGCAAGGTGAGAATTCGGCTATCAACCCTAGAAATGGATCGGATTTATACAAACTCTTATCCGCTTCTAGTCCTACAACCATCCGGATTGAAGAAAATGGGGGAGCTCCAATTAGCCGTAAGATTTACATGCCTTTCACTAGCTAATATAATTTACCTCTACGGCCACCCCTTGCTGCCAAAAATGCATTATCTGCATCCATTCACTGTAAATCAGTTGGATAGTTTGAGATATCAGGCAATGAACATTGTAGCCGTGAGACTTGGCAGAGCTGAACCACCACTAAGGAAAGAGGTTGTTGAGTACATGCTAGATGTAGACTCCCACATGTGGAGCATGAGAAGAAGTAAGGCTAACTTTTTTAGAATTGTCTCTCTATTCTCCGGCCTCATCTCCATAAGCAGGTGGCTTGGTGAAGTTCGTCATTGGAAAAACCCGATCACTACTGTTTTAGTCCATTTCCTGTTTTTCCTACTGATCTGCTACCCTGAATTGATTCTGCCAACTATCTTTCTCTACATGTTTCTCATCGGATTATGGAACTTCCGCTTCCGTCCAAGGCATCCGCCTCACATGGACACTAAACTTTCATGGGCAGAGGCAGTTCACCCGGATGAAATGGATGAAGAGTTTGACACCTTCCCTACGTCTAAGACTCAAGATGTCGCGAGGATGAGGTACGACAGACTACGAAGTGTGGCAGGAAGAATTCAGACAGTGGTTGGAGACATTGCAACTCAGGGGGAGAGATTTCAGGCTGTCCTTAGCTGGAGAGACCCAAGAGCAAGCAGCCTGTTTGTATTTTTGTGTCTAATTGCTGCTGTGGTGCTCTACGTGACACCATTCAAGATGATTGCTCTGGCTGCAGGCATTGTTTGGCTAAGGCATCCTAGATTCCGAAGCAAGCTACCTTCGGTTCCAAGCAATTTCTTCAGAAGATTGCCATCTCGCGCGGATAGCATGCTCTGAACATCATGAGGAGGTAGACGAGGAAATACTATCTAACTAAATGGATCTTCTAGTATTTGCAATTTGATGGTTGTTCTGTTGAAAATGAAGTTTCTTGGAAGCAAGGCAATATTTTATCCTGCACTGTTGTATTGCGGGTTTATGAATAATATGAACACGCAAATAGCGTAGTAAATTTGGTTGTGTTTGAGAACTTATGTAAATTTTTCGGTTTAATTCCATCTCAATCGGTCCTCAAGTTAGAAAATTGATGAGAAACAGGTGAGGAATTGATCCTTAAATTGTTAGTTGCTAGAGGGGAGGGAAATTGGTAAGAATCGAACACACATTAGGATGCATAGATGCATGATTTTTTCCGCCGCTGCAGTAAAACACTAAGCTACCTTTGCTACCAAGCAATTTCTGTTGAGAGTATGAATCACCCATCGGAGAAAAGATGGACCTTGCATATGCTTATAAGTGATTGAGCTATTTCCCATATTGTCAATTATTTTTATGGTAGAATCTCAACTGTCTTCATTTTCTAATATTTGTCGTTATTAGAAACAAGGGAATAAAATTTCACTATGAATTGTTGTGCTGAGGATTTATGCATATTATGAACTCGCAAACATTCGGTTGTTTTTCAGAATTCATGTACAATTATGTGACGATATATTAACACTAAAAGGTGAGGGAATTAATTGTCATCCACGATATTTAAATCTAAGACATTTTTCAAGAGAATAGTGTTACACCATAGTACGGTTTTAAAAACTAATGTGTTTTGGAATATTGTAATAAATCAACTAAAATGGTACTCCTAAAAACACATTCTAAGCCCACCAGAAGTCAGCTAAAATGTTTAACATATTTAATTGAAAAGAGTATTCATACATAAACATATCAATAATTGGTAGTAGCGATGGAGGTTCGACCTCATCATCGTTTTCATTGGATTTTGTGGTTGAGAAATTGGGGGCGGAGAGAATTTTTGAAAGGGGTGATGGCGACTTGGGTACTTGCAGTATATGTTTGGAGGAACTGTTGGACGGGAAAGGGAGTGAGCTCATTCGGATGCTGTGCTCTCACGTCTGTCACCCATCGTGCATCCTTCGCTGGTTCAACATGGAGAGGAAGACATGCCTCAACTGCCGATATCAATTCCATGCCCAGTGAGTGACCCAATTTTGCTGCCGCTTTGTCAAATAAAAGTTTGTGATTAGTAGTAGTGTAGTTACTCATCAATTCTTTAGTATTCATTGATTCTTATTTGTTATGATAAGTTTCTTTATGTGTACGCACTTTGTAAATCCTTTGTACAACAAAAAATCGTAGAAATTTAATTAGATTTTCTGTTTGTGCTTGCAGTTTACATAGAGACCACCAGTTTTCATTTACTGTTTATTTGTTACGATAGGTGTCTGCTTGTGTTAGCTTTATCTCTGTTCTTGTTTTCCTTGTGGAATTCTAGTCCGTTCTGTTGGATTATTGATATGTTTATGATGGATTCTTGTTTTCAAAGTTCTTAATTTTAGTAGTGTGCATATTTCTTTTTCTGATGGATTATTGATATGTTTATGTATGAATACTCTTTTCAATTAAATATGTTAAACATTTTAGCTGACTTCTGGTGGGCTTAGAATGTGTTTTTAGGAGTACCATTTTAGTTGATTTATCTATTCTCTAGTCATATATGAATATATATATTATTGCTATAGATCTTTGCCCACTTTGAACTCTGAGCTGGAACTGGCATTGCTAAATCGATTTCAAATGGTCTGACCAACTAAAATACGTACTCAGAGGTCTTCCGGTAGAAAGAAAGCATGATACTATGGCTGGTTCTGGTGCTGAAAAACCGAAGGACTGAAAGAAGACTTAAAGGTAAGGAAATTGTTACCTGACTTGCGGTCAAAGCAGCTTTCTTGTAATTTTTTTTTTTTTTTTTCCTTTGTAATATTCTCCTGGAAATTTGTTTTGATCTCATACAGAATACATTTGTACTTTTGGAAAGGTACATTTGTACTTTTGTTGAGGTTTTGACTTACCTCATGGATTTTAGGTCTTTGTGTTCTTGCTATGTTGTCATTCTGCTGACAGCAAAGATGTTCCTTGCACAGGAACCCTCATTTGATACTCGTGGTTCTTCTGGTGAGGAAATATCTAGTCTCCTGCTTTGGTTAGATGTCAGTTCTTAAATCCCTTCAACCACACACGAATATTGAACATATTTTGTATTCGGAAGATATCAATGCCATATTGATCATTTCCTACGACTTAATGCACGAAAGTCATACAGGTGAGGTTCAATAAGGTGTTTTTCTGTATGTTTTTCTCAAAGAATATCCTATGTTGAGAGACAATAATGTCATTATTTCCTATGCTGCTAAGCTATGGCCTATCAGTATTAGCTCCCCCCACCCCCCAAAGAGAAACCAACTTCTCCCCACCAGAGCTAAAATGACTCGAGAATTGGCAAGGTAAGAAATCCGCTTGTCAGCCCTGGAAATGGATTGCTTCTGTTTATTAAATGCAGATATGTGTAAAATATCATCATCTGACAGTCAGATATGCTGTAATGACTTTCAATGAACATATCTGACTGGCATACAGTAATAGTACCAGGTACTAGTACTGTAACCAGCCTCTGGAAAGTGAACTAGTAACCAAATTTCCAAATTTAAGTAGGGCCATCGCATTTGTCTAACTTGTTAAAGGTTTCCGAGTGTTGGGGGCATGATAATCATTGTATATGGCCATACGGATGAACACTGTTAGTCTTTCATGCCCAAGATGCACAGTAAGGCAAGAGTTTTTAAGCTATATTAAAATAAGACCTCTTATTTACAAAGGAAGAGAAAGACCACTAGACTGTAGTACAAAGTAGCATAACTTTATTATTAATTATATTGTTATCATCATCAGGATTGAACCCCTTTTATCCTTCATGTTGGGAAAATAAAAGTTAATTTATGTTGTTAGGGCCTTCCTCTTAAACCCCGTCAAAGGAGATGACACCATATCAATTGACTAACATTGATGTGTACAACATTGTGAGATCCAGACCTGAAATGATCATAGCCAATTAGTGTGTTTGCCAAAGAGCCTACGATGCCTACTTCAGAAAGCGAGAAAAACTGAAAAGTCAGAAGAGAGTTTCTAAATAGAATTCGTGATTACCAATTTCCTTGTGTGACTTTGCTATTTGTAACGATCAATGCCGGTATTTGAAACTCTATATATTTACTTTGCCATCGTAATTTATTCACGATTGAAGCAGAGTAAGTTTGTTTTTACGACATAATACCTATTTATTTGCATTCGAAATTGTCATAGGCGATTTCCATTTACTATTTTATGTTGAATGGTTTTGAGCCTTCATCGAACGTGCTCAAATATGAGCGAACAAGGACTTCAACCACATCCACGAAGTCTACCATTCCATAGATCAAAATGGCCCAAACAATAGTATCTTTCATAATGTAACACCGATCAAACGCAAAATTTTGGGTATGCCGGTAAAATGAAACACCAATCAAATTTGAGCGAACAAGGACTTCAACCACATCCACAAAGTCTACCATTCCATAGATCAAAATGGCCCAAACAATATCTTTCATAATGTAACACCAATCAAACGCAAAATTTTGGGCATGCCGGTAAAATGAAAATACAGAGTACGCTGATCATCTGAAAGAAACAAGCCAAGAGCACAAAATGATCCTAAAAAGTAGTATATGAGATAATGGTCTAAAACACAAGCTCATGAGGCTTCATGCCTGCCTTCAGAGAGAACCTCGCTGCTAAGTATGTCTTCAAGTCTGGGACAGCCTCAATGGACTTTATCAATGATGCATCCACACTCTTCTGTTCATCTTTCCGTCCTTGTGGGAGCACACTCTTTTCCTACAATTTGTTGTTTCAAAAAATATTATTAGACAATATAAAAATTCCAACGGAATAAGGCACAGTGAGCATTATTGTCCAATAGTTTCCGTTGTATGATAAAAATAATACCCAAATTAGAAGACAGTGATTGCGCTGCCACATTGAACAACTTTAAAGTCCATGAAGACACTAGCAATAATTGAAGAGAAGTATAAATTTGCTAAAAGTACATGTAAATGAAGAAACAATAAATCTAACCTCTTTCTCAGCCTCAAAAAACTCTCCCTCACCCTTCTTCTTCTTCTTTTCAACTTCCTTTGCAAAATATTTGTCATCAAACTTCTCTACATTCACCCCAGAAATGTCAACCTTGGTGGAAGTGCCAATCACATAAGACTGATTAACGCGTCTCAAAGGAACACCATTAATTTTAAAGGGCCCTGCAATGGAATAAAATCAACACTCATGTTAGAAAGAAACTTAACAAGTTTTGTGAAGAAGCATGCAAGCGCCAAAAACTAGAAATACACATTCAATCGTGAAGAATCACGATTGAACGATGCAAGGTGCAGAGATCACATTCTCGAGAAATACACATCTCCATGAATCAGAGAAAGTAACCATGTAAATTAGGTATCAGATGACACTACGCAAATTGATACTCTTTCCCCCAAAATATTCCTCTTTCATGCATCAATCATCGTCCAAAAACAACTTTGCTGTGAGATACAGCTTCAGAAGGACAAATCTAACACCACATCACTCACAGTACAAACTACCCTATTTGAACATACCCCACTACAAAATATCCTGTTCAATGGGAGAGGAGCATTCTCCCAGGTGCTTCAGCAGGGGGCAGTTTTGCAATATTTTACAACAAAGGGAACCATCTTTTCTGCACCAAATTTGACTGGTGGTGCTACAAATCAAGGTTGTTGGCATTTGGCCGAAACAGTACGGAGGTTATTACGCATTTAGAAACCTATATTGACTGGCATTCAAGAATTCAAATGTATCAAATGGTCGGAGTGAGTTTATCAAACTTGTTATTCAGAAAATGAATAAAATATGATATTACTTCTAAAATAAACAAAAAATAACAGTAAGAATACAACCATTCAGCGAAAACCGAAAAGAACTCGAAACATAAACACAACAGGAAGTGTTTGCCTGTAAAACGGAAGTAAATCTCACCAGTAACAAGAAGCAACCCAGATGGAAGCTGCTTAAGAAAAACAACTCTCTTGCCCTTAAACCTCCCAGCCAATATAATCAACACCGTCCCTGGTGTAATACTAGCCCTGCATTCAATCAACCAAGTCACAAAAATAAAAATAAAAATTAACCAATAAATTAAACCCTTTTTTTTTTTTAAATTTTTTAAAAAAATGAAAAAATTGAGAAAATGGAACCTGAGCTTGGTGGGTTTGGGCTTGCGTTTGTTGACGAGTGGCTTCTTGACGTCGTCAGCGGGGTAGAACTTCGGGGGCTTCTCGGGTGCGGTCTCGGCCGCCGGCTTCGGGTCATGGCATGGGAAACGCCGCCGTTTTTGGCCTTGATAGCCCAGAGACCACGCTTGTGGTACATTTTGGACCTCGAGAACTTACCCACCCCACGAACCAGATCTGGGTTTCGGGTCTTTCTAGGGTTTCTTGCTTTTGCCGCCATCGCGACTCTCACAGTGTTTCTGTCTGAAACCTACGGCTTGCGATTTGGGAGAGAGAGAGGTGCGGGTTGAAGTAAAACCCTAACGGCGGTTTAACATTTAATTGAATTATTTTTTTCATTGGGCTCATCGGCGAAATGTGGGCTCTTTATCAATCTGGCAAGGCCCAAACGGTGCCAACCTTTTGCCGTCTGATCGGGTCCGATCGACTTAGCATTTTCAATAAAAATGTAAATCGTAAAAGTTAAATTATAATTGATGGATGATGTGGCAATTTCAAGTTTCAGAGCTTTGGGAGCATTTTTGCTCATTATCTTTTAGTGTGGTGTATGCTCACTACTTTATTTATCACCGTTAGATGAGTTTAAATTTTGGAAAATTAGGGCCTGTTTGGTATGCAATTTGAAAATTTTTATTATTTCTCAAAACATTTCTTGAAAATAATTTTCTTTAAAACTCAAAAACTTGATTGGTTTGCGATTTAAAAGTTTTAAATTTTACGACTTAAACTAGAAAAATAGATCTAAAAACAAGGGTTGCATGAGAAGGAGAAAGAGGAGAGAGGAGGAAAGAAAGTAAGAGATGATTGAAGGAAAGAGAAAGAAGAGAGAGCATCATACGAGATAGAGAGGAAGAGGAGTGAGAGAAAGAACCGAGAGAATGAAGAAAGCAGATTGGAGGAGAGAAGAAAAAAGTAAAGATAAAAATAAAAAATAAAAAAGAGGAAAGAGAAAGAAGAAAAGAGAGAGATAGATTTGGAGTGGAAGGGGAGGAGGGAGAGAAAAGAAGGGAGTTAGTTTAAGTTTAAAATAAAAACTCTAAAAACTCACTTTTTATGTTTTTAGATAATAGACTATATTTTTGAATTAGTCTTGAGTTCGGTTTTTGAAAATAATCCTACCAAACAAGTTTTTAAGGCCTAAAACTTGAAAATTGTTTTTGAGTTTAAAAAGTTGGATTTAAGTAGAGTACCAAACAAGCCCTTAGAATCCCTTACAGTTTTTCTATATCATTTAAATTAAACAAGTGTACCTTTTTAAAATTTGATTAAAGTGCTTTGACCAATAGTGACACACCCCGTCCCGAAGGAGGGCATGCTGGCCGTCACGTGAGAGTGACGTAACCATTTACACAGTTCGGAAGCTTAAAAAATACAATTGTGAATTCTGTCAGAACACCGTTGGATTCCTCGTGGCCACCAAAGCTCTGCTATCTCAAACCTGGAGGGGCGCAAAACAAAGTTGAGTGGGTCAGTAAAACAAATCTTTTCAAAACTTTCCTTTATCAAAGTTCTAACCCCTCGCTGTAAAACATGTATACTTTCCCAGAAAAATAGCATATATAAATATATATATATAGCTTCAAAAATCTCAAAACACCATTCTTTATCACTTTTCAGAAAATATGCCATGCCATGCTTCAAAAACATAATATGGATGCATCAATATAAATCAGGTGAAATGATGAATCAACCGGAGACCCTGCAGTGGTCCTGTACGGCTGATTCTAGAGCTCAATATCCAATCCAGCCGGAGTCACCAACTGTGACCTGTACGGCACTACACTGCACATAAGTCGGAACTACCTGTAGTAGTCTGTACGACTAGGATGGTGTAATATTACGCTCTAGTGCTTCTCTCATCAATCATCTGTGCACATAATCTAAGGTCACCTACTAGTCGGAACCGTCTCTAAGGTCTGTACGACTAGCATGTCGGAACCACCTCCAGTGGTTTGTACGACTAGCATCTACTTGGATCCAAGGTGAGCGTGTGATGCGGTGAATAACACAAGCACTAACACCAGGGGTGCAGGTTATGAGCTATCAACATAAATCACATCAAACAATTCAATGAACCAAATATAACTCACCTGATACTCACCTGCGCGTCCGCAGCACCAATTCACATATATGCATCATATAATATCAATTCACATATCTCATATAAATTCTATGCATGGCATTTCAAATCACATGATTCATAGAATCTATGCATGGCATTTCAAATCACACTTTCAAATCATATTTCACTTACATAGATTTTCTGGGAAAAACTCCTTTATATAGGTATATACGTAAAACAAAACTGCCCACTCACCTGGAGTTCGCCCTGCAACTCCCTAGCATAACACATCAAGGCGTCATGGCGATCGGCGCCTAAAACAATCATCAAATCATACCTCAGAATCATATCGATAGAATATATCACTTATATAAAACACGTCACTATGAAGTTCGATCCGGAAGATCTGCAACTCAGATTTCCAATCCGTAACTTCCAGAGGTCCACAATAAATCTCTAGAACAACATCCTAAAATTTCATGACCATCCAACGGTCGGATCTCCGCCAATTACCAAACTAAGTGACGGTTAACATTATATTTTATGAACTTACAACTCCAATTCCGGGAGATCCGTAAATCGGATTCTCGATCTGTAAGTTCCTATAATCCTCAAATATTACGTATTACAACGTATCAAAGTTTGGTGACGATCCAACGGTCGGATCGTCAATTCATATTTTGGCCTAACCATGCATCGTATCGAAATTAAGTCCAAATGATCAACCAACGTTAAGCCACTATCAAAACTGAACTCAGGACATCCAATATAGCTTAAAAATAACATTGGCGGCCCACTGGCCACGCGCCGCCGCACGCGCCGCCGTGGGTTGCGGTCGGCCGCCCCGGCTCGCCGGAAAATCCAACTTTATCCAAAAATTACCAAAATTTACAGAAATGAAGATCTCAATGAGTAGAACAACTTTCATACCTGTGGCCAAGGCCAATTCCGTCGGCAAAGCCTCAAATTCCAACAAAACCCGTCGGAAACCCTAGGTTTGGTGTGCTCCAATTCGACCTCCAAACTTGTTCCAACGCCTCAACCACTGCTTGGGCTTTGTTCTAGGCCTCAAGAGGATGCCATGGGTGGTGGTGATTGGAAGAAATTGCTTCACATCTTGACGGAAAGGGACCCAACCCGTGCGCCCCCTTTTTGCACGGTTTCTTCTATTTTCACCATCAAATCTCTCCAAATTTGAGATGGAATGGATAGAGCAAGGGTCCTAGAGTGTTTCCCATGAGGTTCCTTGAATCAATTCGCCGGAAAAACGGGTGAATTTCGCCGAAATGTGGGTGTGGGTGCCGCGGGTCGAAATGGGTCGCGGGTGAAGACCCGTTTTCTTCCTTCTCTCCTCCGCTTCTCGCCTTCTCTCCTTTCCTCCTTTCCCCTGTTCCGATTGGCCGTTCTCTTCCTCTCTCCTCTCCCAATTCGTCCGGCTCCCTCCTTTCTCTCCCGGAGCTGCTGCTCCTTCCTCCTGGTTGGGCAGTTTTTGCCCAATCTCTTCTTCCTCCTTTCCTCTCCAGCCGGCCACATACACACACATATAATTTTATTCCTATTAATCCCAGCCATCCATTTATTTCCTCATTAAATCTGGGCCGTCCATTTTCATAAAAGAATTTCCATATTTTATTATTATAATTCCCAAAATGCCCAAACTTCAAACTTTAATATCTTTTTCGTTATAACTCCAAATCACGAACCGCTTGCGCCCACGCGTCCGTAGCGACGAATACTACGAGGATATGTCAAGAAAACAAATCTTAGATGGCACGACACAACGATTAACCTCGAACAATGCGCGTGCCTCAAAGGGCATTTTTGTAAAATCCTTTATTAAAACTTTAAAAAAATCTTAAAATCAGGGACGGGCTGTCACAAATAGTCACCTTTATTTTTTTAAATTAAAATAATTTTTTAATTTATCATTTTATCTGCATGATGCACTTTTCCTTATTTAGTAGAGATATTAGTTATTAAACTATATTTTCTCTTCTTCCAAATATGTTTTTTCAATCACAGTTTTTTTTTTTGTTATGCAAACATTTAATATTATTTCTTTTTCCAAATGGTTTTAGCTTATTATATTAACACCCCACAAATTATTGAATACACCTCACATACTTAATACACCCCACATTTGTTTTTTCAATTAAAAATTATCTTAATACACCCCACATAATACCCTCACACCCCACATTCTTAATATACACCTTACATTTTCTACATGCACCCCATATTTTCTATACACCCCACATTTTTCAAATCTTAGAAAGCTTTTAATTTGGACAAAAAATGTCGATTGGAATTTTGACAAAAGATACCGCCTGGGATTTAAATGTGATATCCCACATCAACCAACGAAGAGGGGGTGATGTGCCTTATATGTACATGCCCACCTCGATATAGCACGAGGCCTTTTGGGAACTCACTGGCTTCAGATTCTATCGGAACTCCGAAGTTAAGCAAGTTCGGGCGAGAGCATTCCCAGGATGGGTGACCCACTGGAAAGTTCTCGTGTGAGTTCCCAGAAACAAAACTGTGAGGGAATGGTAAGCCCAAAGCGGACAATATCGTGCTACGACGGAGCCGGTCTGGGATGTGACATTAAAGTATATGTGGGTTGTTTTTAATTCCACCATTAAAACCCATGTCTTCAGTTTTTAATATTTGATGGTAATTTTATGTGTTTAATTCTTCATGTAATCCCTATGATCCCTAAAAGATGAATACAAACATAGAAGCTTGAAAAACGCATCAAAAGCAAGATTCAATAATTATCGATGTCGTCAAATCACTAAAACAATAAAAAAATATGAAGTCTTACCTCATGTGAAGCTTCCGAAGCATCGATTCTGTTTCATTCGTCAAAAATAATTTTTCTCAATCAACATGTTTGTAGTTTCATTAGTTAGGGTTGTGTTCAACAATGGAGAGTTGGAGGGGTTTTGATAGTTGAAGAAGATAAATAATACGTTAAAAGTGATTTGGGGTGTTTATAGATTTTTTTTTTTTTTTTTAAACCTAATAAGGTCAAAATTGTCATTGCATAGTAGGGTAAATAAGTTATTTAATACTAAATTTTAATGTAGGGTGCATTCAACAATTTGTGGGATGCTAATATAAAAAGCCAATGGTTTTTTCTTTTTCAAATAGTAGGTGATCAACATAAAAGCTCAGTGTAAATTTTCAATTTTTTTGTGAAATTATATTTTTTTTTACCCTTTTTTTTTTAAGTATAGTTGTTGACGAATTATTATTAGGTACAATACATTATGTATATATTATCTGCGGGTACGTTTGAATTATTAATTGGGATTTACAATTTTGGTACGTTTGATACATATTGTTAATATTGGTACATTATTTTTATTTTGGTACGTTTATATTATTTACAATCCTATTTTCTCTTAACATACTAAAAGAAAAACTTATTTCGGTACGTTTGATTTTGAGGGATTTGAAAATATTTTAAACTATTTTGGAAAGAAAATATCTTAAATCGTAAATAATTATTGCTAAATTGAAGCATTATTGTGAAAATAAATTAAATCTAACCAACCTTTTTTTTTTTACAATTATCTCTAATGGAGACTAGTGTAATCAAAAGGCTAGATTATAGGAAATTTGTTACAATATAATGTGCATATAGCACCAAAATTATGACAAAAAAAAGTTTAATCAAGTCACTAATAGACATGGATGTTTGATCTAGAAAATTCAAAACGGATGTGCCTATATCAAAAGATCCCTTTAAATTTCGAGATTCGTGTAGTGGATAGGCACAAATCTCAAAATTTAAACTCATATAGCGGTGATAAATATGATGATGAGTATACACCACATTAAAGGACAGTGAGTAAAAATGCACTCATTTAAAAGAGAGGCCAAAACTGCCACATAGACATTCAATAGTAAAATATGGCAAGAAACTCTCTCCAACTAAGCATTCAGTTTCTTACGCAAAGTTGAGTCATTTGAAGGCAAAGCCTTTTGGCATCAAATTTGACAACTGATGTCAAATTGATTTAATGATTTTTTTTTATTGGGGTGATACAATTCATAATAAATGTTGTGTGTTTCAAATATTTGATTGTTTGTCTCAATAATTGGACCACAAAGAGATGAAAAAAATTATAGGAGGACATTTTTATTTAACTTATCGAGTGTAGCAAAAAATTGTATATAAACGTGAAATTGCGACAAAAGTCATCAAATATCATTTTGATGTTCTACATTTGACATCTTCATGGAGATGCTCTCTATGTCGAATTTAGCGTTTTTCCAATTAAATTGTCAAATATACATTTTTTATTAGTATAGAGTTTTAAAAGAGTGTATTTATTTAAAAAATTGTTAAAATAAAATTTGTATTGGCTAGAATGCTAGTGGAATAAGGGAGTCACTATTAAACGAATCAAAAATAAAATTGACGTTGCCTTTTTATTGATGACAAATTTGACTCTTAATCACAAAAGCTTTAAATTCAGTCAGCAAATAACACTTTAGTTAGAAACTTTAAAGGATTTTGTATGTCCAAATATTTTGCTTTAGTCATTTAATAAAGTATTACGTCTTGAAAAGTGGGAGTAAACTGATGGTGGTTCATGCCCACGTTTTGGCATCCGAGAGGACTAACAGACAAACTTGACTATCGCGGATTAAAATGTTTACAATTCGAGGGTCTGCCAGATAGAAAACTTCGAAGGAGCAAGGCTAGGACGTTGAACATAACTCTTGTACCTATCAATCGATTACTTACCACTTCTAACACAACATGTTTTAAAATGTGATATATGTGGAAGACGCATTTGAAGTTATTCTTAGCATTTATGTCATTTTCTACGGTGATAAGTAGAAGAATTAGGACCATGAGCCCGTCAAATAATTTTGCAAAAATTATGACCAACCGACGCATGAATATTTGAATGGATAATGCACTTCAACCAGATTTTATCAACAAATAGATCAAGTCGATAACAAATTCATACAAGAATACAAGGCAATATATTAGACTGTATTATTACCCCTAGCAGAATTTGCATCCATAAATTGTTGTTTTTATTGAAGATTTTGAAAAATACTCAACGTGTGCTTTAAAATGTAAGTGAAGAAAGCCCATTTGATCCAAAATCTTCCTTCCACGTATTTTTTTTTTCTTTCTATTTTTGAGTTTTCTTTCAACAACAAAAGTGGATACGCAAATAACGAGGAAGACCAACAACGATCAATCCTCAAAGATCGAACGCAACAGCAGCCATTCGCACATTGTTGGAGTTAGCGATACTAAGACTAGTGTGACCTAGTTAGATCTCGACCCACTAGGCCATAATGCACCACAAACCCACCAGGCCACGATGCACCAAGTCTAGGGTCGCACCACCCCCAGGACCAACGACCTAAGCTTTGGCATGTCACGACTCGCGACCTGCTTACTACATCCACACGCCCAGTGAACGAGTTTGTTTGGGCCCTCTTAGTTCCGTCCCCTTCTAATGGATTGTGTCATGTTGTGTTATGCTTTATTTAAATGGGTCATGTCAGAATACTCATTTGACACTTAAGAGTGGAAAGAATCAATTAGTATCAGACATGTCATTCATGAGATTTAAACTAAAAACTTCTCACTTACAAGTAAAAAGTAATATCATTAGACCATACGGCACCCAATGCGTGGTTTTAAGGCTTCCAAGTTGGCATAATTTTGCATTTCGGACTCTGCTTCACAACATTCCAACATTTGTGCTTTGTGAATGATTTGTTGTTGTTATGAAGATTGAACCACATTTGTGCTTGTAGTTGTTGAAAAAAAATAATTGCGAGACAAAATAATTGTAATTATTGAAGAAAAAAAACCTAAAGGTCCGAATAATAACATGTTAATTACATTTGAAATTTATGAAGATTTTTGTGAGGGCTTCTTGCCAAGATTTCAACTTGTGCCTTGAATCTTCTCGACAAATTTTGTATGAATCTTCTTCCACATTTGTTGCACCATCGTCTCATTTTCCATGATAGGATCATGAGTAACACACAGCCAACCCTCAAGTAAAGCAACTTCTTCTGCGATTGACCAAATTGGCTTTTGACTCATTTTTTTTGGGAAAAAAAAATTGGAAAGTGGAAAATAATTATACAAGATTGTAGTAAAAAAATGTGCAAAGTGTCCCAACAGTAACATTGTCAATATTTTTTTTTTCATTGGAAATTCAACGCCCACACCAAGCCACATTAGCGAGCCGTTGGGGCTTTGTTGTTAGTCTATTGCAGTGGGGCCCACCCCTGCAGTTGTTGTCAGTCTCTCGTCGTTTTGGCGCATGTTACACACGTCTAATAGAAAAAGAAAAAAAAAAAAAATTAAAAAGTGGCTAGGGCCAACTTTATCGCTGATGCAAGTCCGAGCTTATCTTGCTCGGCCTTTTGGACAGGCAGTGGTCCATCACTTGCCCCTATCAATTTAAGTTGGTGAAGATGGCTTTTTGGGTTGGAGGGCATTTTTTGGGCCCTTGCTCGTGCCTTCCACTAACATGAGAGATTTTTCAGTATGATCGGTACATGAGATGGTACATCACTTGTTACTATACAAATGATGGGATACGTATGCTAAAAAGTTGATAACTTAAAAAATAAAATTTCCCACCACTTCTATTAAAACACGTGGTGTACCACTTGTGTTTCCGTCACAACTAAAAATTTCTTTTCTCCAACATGTGGCCATGCTCTAAGGCATCCATGCAGCAAACGCTAAGGCAACCTGGACGTTTTGAGTTTCAAGTTTCAACACCCTCGGCTTCTCATCTGTGTCTACTTCACACGAACTCATCAAAACATAAGCACCAACCAGACCATCTTCGATTCCAGTCGTCAAATGTACGATTTTCTTAATTAATTCTTTTTTTTCTTCTTGCCACTATTTTCTTGGTCAGCATTGGCTGCTAATATAACCATATCCCCTCTAAATTAATTTCCATACCCAAGAAAAATTAACAATATCTATGAGGGAGAGAGAGTAAATTCTACAACTGCTTGGAGTGTAGTCTACTTTTAATTATATATCTATACATCTCTCTAGTTAGCTAGGAAAGAGGTAAAGCGATGTCATATCATATTAAGATGACATTAGTCGATTAAACTGTAACTAATTAACAGAGAAGAGAGACATGCATTGGAGCTAGCCATTACAGTTGATATGAATTGGGTAGTTTCGAATATTCTAATTTATGACTGATCTTGTCGAGGACGAGCCATCCAAAGAGAGCTGAGAGCTCGGAGACGATGGAAGTACTCAGCAATTGCCAGCAAACACCTCGCTGCTTGACGGGTCGTCAGAATTTGTTGAAGCCGGTGAATCGTCTGCTGCCTCAGATTATCAGCCTGTAAGTTTCACTTAAATTATTAGATCATCATAAACATCAAATATATTGTTAACTACATTGAAAATGGCACTATTAAGCTATCCAATTGCAGTTGATGAATGTTTAGAAGGAAGTGAAAGCTTGTATATCTTCTGAGTTGCAAAAAATTACAGAAAATGAGAGAGCTTAAATTTTTTACCATAAAAAATAACGAACTCTACACACAAACTCTTCTAAAACCTTTCATTCCACCGTTCAATTATAAACCAATTTCTACCACACATATTTTAGTACTCCCCTTCAATCTCAACTTGGGTAACTAAGCTTGAGATTGAAACTGTGCTTAACAAGACTATGAACACTCATGGACAGAGGACTATGAAGAGTGCTGCATTGTGTCATACAAATTGCTTGTCACAATGTATTTGAATAAATAAATACATATTATACATGGTACAAGAATATCAACCTAGACTAGATGAGATTACATCTCATATCTTTAACTAAGCAGATAAGTTTGACTTTGCGATATACAATATATAAGAGTGACTGTCGACTTGGTTAATTAGCTAAAGCATAAAAAAAGTCATTAGTTAGGAAGTTAATGAAGTATGGGGTGAGATCATTGGTCCGCCCGCCGCCGGGGGGAAGGTGTTAAGCTAAATAATTTTAGTCAATATCAGCATGTTAAGATGTCAATTACTAATTGGCTACATGAGTCTTGAAGAAGTGGTTAATATGCCCTAACCATGATAGTTACTCTCTTAATCCACCTACGATTAGATTGGTGAATATAAGAATATGATCTTTATTTATTTATTTATTTATTTTGTTGGAAGATTATTGAAAACCAATAAAATGATTCAAACTCATATCACCATTAAAAATATAGGACCTTAATTTGATTTTCAAAAAGGTGAGCCATTTCAATTGAATTGAACTTCGCTACCTGCTCAAATATTACTCTTATTTTATGAGATTATTTTATGACATTTGGAGGGATTTTTTCTCTCTACTAAAAACCCTAATATATGTACGTGTGTGTTGACTAGCTATGTATAAGAGCCTATTAGGTTCTTTTTTTTTTTTTTTTGGACAAAAGAGCCTATTAGGTTTGTCTCTAGAACAATCGGTCAAAAGGAAGTTATGGTTAAGGGACTAAGTTGGCTTGTAAGTCAAACGGTTAGGTCCATGATATCATACAAAGATATGGGTCTACGGATCTTAGTGGACACCAGCATATTATGGGTTATTGCCACGTAACCAGATTTGAGGGTTGATGCAGAGAAAATCAATGGCTACTGATTTTCTAATCTAGTTCGATCCTTGATCTTGGTCTCTCACTTGCTAGCCCTTTCATTTTATACTTCTATAGTTTGGTTGGAATAAGAGGGTTGGTCGACCTTGGTCCTTGGTCTCTCTCCCTTGCTTAGATTATGCTTTGCAAGTTGACAGGACGTGTTTTTTCTTTTCTTTTATTGTTGGAGTATATATATGTACGAGTACACTGCACACTAGTTGTTTATGCTCCAACAAAAAAAACTATTTCTTTACCCAAGGTTACACATAAAAATGCTATATTTGTTGGGCAACTTAATGTTATGTTCGTCAGACAATCGGCCTACAATTTTTCCAGAATTTTTACGCAATTAGTATGAAAGCAAGCTAATGTTGTTAGTCCATGAGGTGATTGGGTGGTAGGGTGATGAATATAACTAGGTTAGATCCAAAATTCAAAATTGTCCAAAAAATACAATATAGTTCATATTTTGAAAAGAAAAAAAATAGTATATGAAAACAAAATATTTTACCCAACGCTATTAACACAAAATATAGCACATCATTAGTTATGCACGTTTCTAGATCCGAGACAGATTCAGGATTTAAAATTGGGGTGGGCTGAACTTTGAAGCAAAATGTGATTAGTGTGAAAGGAATATGTCAAAATTTTGGCAAAAACTTGTGAATCACAACAACCAATAAATAAAATTCAAGACTGAAACTCAAATTGCTAATTTTCTCAATCCTTTCAATCCCTAAATCTCTAATAAATCAATCAAAATCAGAAATTTATACTTCGTACTGGAGCAATTAAATAACAAGATTAAAACATTACAGAGAAATTGAGGAAATAAAGAAGAAAGAAGAAGCACAATCCAAAGGCAAAAGGCTAATGATAACGCCTTGACTAGAAGAAGAAGAAATAGCAGGAGAAGAATCAGTAGAAGAAAATAAGGAAGAAATAATGAGGAGGAAGAAAAAGAAGGCACGTATGACAAGGAGGACTGGAAGATGATTCGGGAAGAAGATAATTGGATAATGGGGTGGGCTGGTTGGGTTATAACTAGGTAATAGTTGTTGGACGAAGATTACTGGATAAGAGGTGTTCACTTATGTTAGAGAAGTGATTAGTGATCTAATCATTTTTGCTGATATGTTTTCTTTTGCAGATATACGTTGCATTAAATATGTCGTACGTTCTAACTTTTGAACTTAATGGTATGGGCTAGTTTTATTGGAAACCTAAGGAGACGTATGTCCCTTTCAAGAAATAATACATGAGAAAGAAGCATGCAGATAAATAGATTCCATGTATCCACCAGCCACCTCATGAGAGTGAGATATGGAGTGGTTCGTGGTGTTGGGGTAGGTTTCCAACCAAAATCATTGAAGGTCCCCCATTCATAAGATCATTTGTAGGGGACCACAGTCAAGATCGAACGGATACAACTTCATGCCTCATCAACATGCAATTAAGAAAATAATCTATAATATAGCTTCAATTAGTGTTCTAAAAGTTTCCGCCTACCGTTATCTAGGCCTCATTTAGGCGCTAGGCGGCTGACCATGGTCACGATTAATCCTTAGAACCGCCTAGGCCGCCTAAACCGCGACTCTCACTTAGACAGAAAATAGATAACTATTTTGCATTTTATTTGTTCAGTAAACTGTAAGAGAATTGTTGGATACTTGGATGAATACTCATTAAACGCATGTTCCTCATGTTGAAAATATGCTCTAATACTTTATAACTTATATATCATTTATTTTGCAACTTATGTATCCCAATACAATTTTATATTTTTTTAAAGTATTAGTAGACATTTATTTTTATGTTATATATAAATTTAATTAGAATTGAAAAAAAAAACCATCTAGGCCCCCACCTAGACCCATGCCTAGACGCCTAGGCACTAGATCCTTGTCCGCCTCCCGACTAGCGCCTAACATCTTTTAAAACTTTAATTTTAATTAGATGTAAAACAATTAGGGCAGTGATTGGCTAGTACGAGTACTGATCTCTAATATTTTTTTTTCCGATATTTTCAGACTATATATCGATAATATATTAGAAACTGTAAATTAATACTTGATACCAAATTTTGAGGATAAAAGAAATTGTATATAGGTGGGTAGTCATTCAAATATGTACCTGTCTAACGAAGCCCTCGAGGGTGGAGAGCTTGTTCATGGCTATAGCCATATGTCCCATGTAGTTGGCCATGTTGGGAGAGCAGCTCAATGATTCAGAGGTTATGGTCTCTGAGAGAGACTGATTGAGAGCTTCAAGACCTTGAGAGAGAGCTTCTTCAGTCTCCTGTGTGGATTGTTGTAACCCACAAATACCCAATAGTTGCTGCTCCGTTAATGGCTCGATTTGATTCAGAATAATCTAATACTCATCAAGAACAACAACAAAAATCAATAATCAACGTCAGTTGTGTTTTGAACACTGAAAAGAAATTACACCGAAGATCCTTGACGGATCCTAATTATAATCAACGTCAATTATCTTTCACAGATAATTTGATTTATTGACATTATAGTAAATTAAAATTATGCATGCAAATAGGCAAATACCAAACTTTCTTGGCTGTGATTTTTATTTATTTTTTCTTAATTATTTGCTAGAAACAAAAGTTTTGTATATATCCATCAAAGAGAGGAAGAAATAAAGAGAGGAAGAAGACACCCGTATAACTTTCTTTCCCGGCCGGATCAATTTTTCAGAGACCAAAAATTGCAGTAACAGACATGACTTTTGGGGAATGACACCTCACTCTACCTTTTAGTAGAAACACCTTCACGTTACCCTTCGTCATTCACAATATTCACGCAATGAGAATTGAGATGGATCCATATTCTTTGCCACTGCAACCGACAAGTGCTTTGATGTACATTTACCCATGCATATATCTTACTTCATATTTTGATCATGATATATGCTCCTCGTACTACAGTATCATATCTCCTTCACATGTTTCCTCAATATTATCATTTTCCAACCCTCTCCAAACAAATAGGTGAGGAATTCTTACTAACATATGAACATGTATAATCTTTTTGTTTTGTTACAGCGGAGGGTTTCGAATCCTAGATCTGCTAACACGTGAACATTCATAACTAAACAAATTCTCGTAATTAACCTTGTTTCATTTTTGTGTAATTAGAGTTAATTTGCTGTGTAGCTAATTAAGCATAGAATTACTTAAGTTTTCTTTTTAACATTCCAGGTAATTGAACATAGACCGACCTATCGTGATCGTTAATTACCTATTACCCTAGACTCCCTTACCACTTAAGCTAACCCTAATTAAGGGCTTACAAATATGGGTTTTCAATATGGTACTGCTGCATGCATGATCTAACCTAAGAGGAAGGTTTTCAATCTGGGTTTCCAATATGGTAGAAACAATAATTTTTTCCTCATACTAGTTGTGTAACCTAATTCAAGTAGATAAAATCTGGTTGTGTCCTTTTGTCATTTTCTTGTCACACATTTACTGTTGTACTTCTTTCATGAATTTGAAAATTTTACGAAAAGGAAATAATATATGTAGTTACTATGGAATAACAACTAATTAATGAGAAAGATATGTATTTGTAAGTTTCTGGGGTTAATGAACTGGGAATATCAAACCTTGATAACGTCAGAGGGCCGAAATCCACCCATCCACATAAAGCAACGTTCAGCCGGACTCTTCCACATACCAGAAACAATGTGAAATACATCGGTCTTGGCAACCATGCCTTTGAGGTTCAACACTTCATCATAATGTGCCAAGCAGTTGTCCACAAAAAGCCGCAGCTCATTCTCCGGCAAATGCTCTTGCACTGCAGCTCGGAGCTCGCACATGAGACGATGGTGCTCCTCCAGCCACCTTGCATACTCCATGTCGAAAACAGCAGCGTCTGGTAATGAAATAATAAGGAGAGAAAGATGGAGATGGGTTTTAATTAGGGTTTTATACTGAGCTAGAGATGCAGAACTTAAGAGAGAGAAAGTGAAAATGAAATAAATATTATTTTATTACCCGAGCTAATGTTGTTGATACCAACAGGAAGGTTTTGTTGCTCTCCTCGTACAAGTCCTTCTCCAAAGAACATACCCTATAAAACCAAAACCCAAGTCTTAAAGAAATGTTTAGGAAACAAATCCACTAAAAAATTGCTAGTTAGTAGAGTAAACTCACTTGAGATCTAGCTCTTTGCAGCTCTTGTTCCAGTTGAGTTAGCTTAATCCTACTTGTCTCTAACTGCTGAACATATGCCTGGAAAAAAGAAAAAGGTTTAAGAATTAGATTAAGATCATTAAACTTTAAAAAAAAACCTAGGTTAACTGTTAATTTGTAATGGAAAAGTAAAAAAAAAAATAAAAAAATTGAGGGAAAAGGTTAATGACTTGCAAAATTGCTACGGGTTGAGTACCTTTTTCCTAAGCCTGCTTTTTCTGGCTGCTTCTCTATTCTGAGCAAGCCTTCTCAGAGTCTGGAAAGGAATAATCACACCAAACGTTGGAAATTATTGCTGTAGAGAAGAAATAGGAAGTGAAAATATTTTTATTGTAAAAAGTGAACCCAAGTCACCTTAGGGTCCGGCGTTTTGGGTCCTTCTTGCTCTGAACTTGATGTAGTTGGTCCCTTGCGGTTACCCTCACGCTGCCAAAACATTCAAAGTAACACACGTACAACAAAATAAACAAAGTCATTATAATTTCACTTAATTTAAGGAAACTATTTCTAGTTAATAATTTCATATATAGATGGTAAATAATTGATTAAATTGTCCATGATCCTTACCTTGATAGCTTTGGCAGGTTGTTGAGGAGGTCCAGAAGGAGGAGGAGGGGCAGTAAAATCATTGCGTGGGTTGGCCAACTCCATGGACGGCAATGATGGTCTCTTTGAACCACTATTTGAAGAAGAAACTAATCCCGTTCCAGCTGCCTATATTACCAAACCCAAACGAAACCATTTTACAACTATAATTCAATATTTCAATGTGCTAATAATAACTAGTTTTATATAAAATAAAATAAAATAGACTTTAAATCGACCAAAAAGAAACGCACTAAAATACTTAGTAGTATATATAATATCTACAATTCAATAACGGTTAGAGTAAGATACTTGGGTTGATGATGGCTCTACATGCATCGGCTGAGATGGGAAAATATTCAAAGTTGGAGGCCTCATTCCAGATGACGAGTTATTTTGATGAGGATCTGCACACAAAAATTAATTAATTCTCAAAACTATAAAAATCCTATATATATTTGTAAGTAGAAATTGGTCAATATTCATGTGTATTAGACAAATAGAGAGAGGAAGAATTAACCGAGGGAGCTCTAGAAAAATTATTAAAGGAGGAATTCCAGATGAACTTGGAATTTGAATTGGTCATGATACATTTTTCTCAGGACATGTGGGGATATATTCTAGCAAGGAAGTCATGATCAGAGGGTTTGCTGCATGTGTGTCAGGTTCCAACCAAGCTCCAAAGAAGAAGAAACAAAAAAAATAAAAAAGGAGAGACAGGTGGTTTTTCATGGAAATTTGTGAATTTCCATTTTCCTTTTGTGTATTTTCTCTGTGGATCCGGTCAAAGAAAGTACTGGAGAGAGAGAGAGAGAGAGAGAGATGGAAATAGTTTTGTTGAACACGCTTTCCCTGTGACCCAAATAAAATCTCTTCTCCATTTCCGACCCAGAAAGGACTGAAGACGACTAAGAGGGAAAAATATATTCCCTTGTGATGATTCTCTCTTTGTTTCTCTACCTCCTTATCTTTCTCTCTCAAGGGTAAGAGAGAATCATGTAGCTAGAGAGAGAGAGAGAGAGAGAGAGAGAGAGAGAGGGAGAGGGAGAGGGAGAGGGAGAGAAGGGGAAATGAAACGACAGAGGTGCTTACGTCGTTGGTCTTGATGATGAACATGATTAACTGAAGCGTTGTGATGGTCCTGTGACTGTCCATCAAGGTAGAGAAAAAGAGCTTGATCTAATTCCCCCAAATCATAAGCAGCTCCATCATCTTTGTTTGATCTGGTGATCATATATACAAAGATGAAAAATCAATGGCATTAGGAATAATCACCTGCTAAAACACATCTTAGACAAAGCGCTAACACAAGAATATCATCACAACACAACAATTAAGTTAAGTAAATATTATATTTTGAAAAAAAAAAAAGAATTAAAATAATATTATAAGATGACAAAATGAATGATTTAATTAATCTCTAGCTAGCTAGCTAGGCTTTTTCACTTTGATGATGGTGATGATGATGACGACGACGACGACGACGATAAATATATAATTACATGAAGTTCCCAGCAGGAATATTGGAGGATGATGATTGCATCATCCCATATTGAATCTGCTGCTGCTGATGGTGATGATGCTGATCTTGTATTTGATGATGATGTTGTTGTTGTTGGTGTTCAAGTTGATTGCTGTTTTCTTGAATACTGGAGGCCATGGGAAAAGAAGATGTAGAAGTAGGTTTTGCAGAAGAAGCTAAGAGCTTTGTTTCTAAGAGTTGCTGATCTCTTTTATTTTCTTCTTCTCCTCCTCCTCCAAAATTAAAACCTCTTAGAAACCCCATTAATGGTAAAACCGTCTTCTGTTTCCTCCTACCAAGAACATCATCCACATGGAGAGAGAGAGAGAGAGAGAGAGAGAGAGAGAGAGAGAAAGAGAGAGGAAGGAGGAGTGAGAGAAGTCGGTTGTGAGTTGAAGAGAGCTTGCAAGCTGTGCTGCGTTGATAATTAAAGAGTGAGAACAAAATAATGGAATTCAATGTAAAGAAACAAAAGAGACGAGTCTTTTTTTTTTTTCCTTCTCTCAGCCCTCTCTCTCTCTCTCTCTAAGAAGTAGACGACTTTATTTTCTGCTGCAACCAAATATTCAGATAAAGCGGTTCTTCAAATACTCTCTCTCTCTCTCTCAAAACCAGAGAAGAGATTGGGGAGAACCACTTTTGTTTATTTTAAATTGGGAAACAGCTTATGGCTTCCTTTTCCAAGCGGACCAAACCACTCTCTATAGCTTATTTTGTTCAGCCTCATGTGAAATGACCAAACTACCTTGACCATACCATGCATGTTTTCAACTTTTACTATTCACCTTTTGTTGCAAACACATATAGAAGTAGATTGGTCATAGTTAAATTCGAAAATTTAATTAATTACATACGATTATGTTAATTTTGTTGAACAATTTTATGCTTACGAGAAAGTTAAACTTATTCGGGCAAATGATTAGTTATTGTGCTTGGACTAAAAGGAAATGTCATTATACATGCTTGATATGTTATCAAGACGATGACCACCCCATATTTCAAAGAGTGGGAGAATATGGATATAGATGGTACTTTCCTTTATTGGAAAATTTGTAAATTTAATTCCTACTTAGCCCACTGATTATACCAAGTCCTCAAAATGATTCATCAAACAATGTTCTTTTTTTGGGAATTCATAGTGTAACATTAATAATTGGTTAATGAGTATACCATTCTCAAGTTTTAAGAGTGAATCCTATGTATCAAACAAAAAATATGTATATAAAAAAATTTATCGTCTTTGTTATTTATTTTATTTAGGAAAAACTAGCAATAAAACAATTCAGTTTCTCAATAGTTTAATATTTCATTTTTTATTTTCAAATATATATATATTGTATCACTCAAGCCCTAACCACTAGAGTATATACATAATAAATTCTCCTTTTTTTTTCCTGTGATTTTTTTTAAAAAAAAAAAATGTTAAATTGTATCCGGATAAAACCGAAGTTATATAACCTTTTGTCGGTATCATCTTATTATTATTATTTTCAACGTAACTGAAATCAATGACTTACTGGAACTTTTGTCTGTAATCGGAAAAGAAGAAAGAAACAAAAAAGAAACCAAACTCTGCTGAGAATCATTTTTATATATTAGACATGCAAGTTATGACTCGTTAGGCAGTGCTTTTCGAATGTTAAAATCATTTTTCAAATAATCAAAATCATGGAAACGTTTAGTAGATAGGCTAGCTTAAAAGTGTTTATACGGATTATAAAAATATTTTTAGTGTTTTAAGGAGAAACACACCTTCTTCCAGAGGGGGCTAGATCATTTGAGAGTGATTTTAAAAAGACTGAAATCACTAGATCGTTTGGAAGTGCTTTTAAAATGATTGAAATTATTTTTGGTGAAAGTGCTTTTGGGTTTCAAAAGCATTTGAAGTGCATTTTGGAAGAAGCATCAGTTATGTGCTTCTCATAAGAAGTACCTCAAGTGTTTTTTTTTTTTTTTCCAGATTCATTTGCATTTTTACTAAGGGCTAGTTTGGTATTGCTAAGCTTTTTTTTTAAAAAAAAAAATGCTTATGCTGTACTGTGAGAATAAGCAGCTGTAAAATAAAATTGTTCAGTGTTGTGTTTGGTAAGGTTTTTTTCTTTTTTCTTTTGTAAAAGTGCTGTTGACGGAAAAAAAAACTAGTGTCTAAGTGTTTGTTATACTTTTTTATATGAATTGATGTGAAGATGTTAAATGATTAAAAAAGATATGGTATTTATGTAAAACAATAATTGTTTAAGAGAATAATGTAGCAGCAATGATTGTAAACTAAGTGGAGGTATACTTGCCATCTGAAAATTTTATTAAATGGGCACTGATCACTATGCTTTAAAAAAAAAAAAAAAAAATTTAGAAGCATGGTAGATTCTGCTTCTGTTTTTCTATGTTTTTCCTACTATCATTAACAATAGTTTTTTTATTTTTTATTTTTTATTTTTTAAAAACATTATTTTTTTGTTTTACCAAACACATTTGATCCAAATTGTTTAATAAGCCTTTATTTTTTAAAGCACCACAATCCCAAACGTTTTTAGTCATTTTAAAAGCACTTCTAATTATACTAACAAAAATGCTTCTTATAAAAGTAATATGAGCAAAAGTATTTAGGAAAAGGTTATTACTAAATGGACCCTTCTATTCATTTTCAACTAATGTTAGAAGATAACTAATCTATTAACCACCGCAAGCTTCATTTCTTAATATACTTTAAAATCACATCCTAATTGAACACAGGTGGAATTTTATAGACTATTTTAAAAACTTGAATGTATACACTCAAATTTCGTAGTTTTATAAACGTTTTTAAAATCTTAATTGAATACCCATGAACTTCTATGGCTTCATTTAAAACCTTAATTGAGTACCCCATGATTTGTAGACTCTTTTAAAATCCTTTAAACTCCGAATTGAAACATTACTTTATATTTCTTTGGAGAAGGTACTAATCTAAACCCTTAAACATTTCATTAAAAACTCAGTAGCTTCATTGTCAAAAGAAAAAAAAAAAGTTTTAAATTAAAATTTGAACGCCTATGTAGCATTTTGACATCTTTTAAAGTTTTGTTCTCCTACTGATATGTCAAATTAAATTATTATTTTATTACATTATAAAATAAATAATTAAATAAAAAATTAATAAAGACCATTTAATTTATTATTAAATTGACACCCCATTCACCGTCATTGATTGCAAAACAAAAAAGAGGTAGGACAAGGAAAGAGATCCTCTCCGAATCTCTTTCACCAAGGCCACCAGATCAAGTGATCTGAATCTTTGAAATTTCATCAAACGGCCAAAAATTATTACACATTTTAAGGGATCAAAACAGGTGGGCCGTTGGATGAAATTTCAAAGGCCCGGATCACTTGATCCAGTGGCCTTGGTGGAAGAGATCCGGAGTAGGATAATTGCACCGGTCAAGTCGACATTAATTATAATAAATGATTAAATTAATATAAAAATTGATAAAAGACATCTAATAATTAAAAAAACATTTGAAGGTCTTGTCTAATTTGACAGTAATCCCCTTTGTTACCAATCCATGCCATCGCCACATAGGAATTGATATTTCGGTTGGAGAACGTTAGTGTGATTTTTTTTTTTACTAATATAACTGATATGGACATTTTGACATCTCCTTTAAAGATACTCTTAGTACCGTTAAACCCTAAAAAATAAATAGTCTTAGGACAAGAAAATCTATTAATTTAGCAGAATTTAAATAATTGATAAATTATTAATTTATTAATTTACTTCTTAATTAATAACTTATTAATTTATCAACATATTCATTATAGAAAATTGTAGTGATGGTCCCTCAATTTTAACCTAATTGTAGCAATGGTCCCTCAACTAAAAATTCATTATCATTAGTTCCTTAACTCATCAAAATGTGCAGCTATGGTCATTTTTGTCAACTTCGTTAGAATTTCGTCAAAATGAGTCATGATGGAAGAACCATTGCTCCAATTGAGTTAAAGTTGAGAGATCATTACTCCAGTTGGGCAAAAGTTGAGGGACAATTTCTCCAATTGGATTAAAGTTAACGGATAATTGCTACAATTTTTCTCATTTGATTTTCCATATTTGCCCCTTGATTCAGCCTCATGTGCGTGGCACATGACTTATTTTGACAAAAGTTCTAAAGGAGTTGAGAAAAAAAAATCATAGCTGCACATTTTGATGAGTTAAGGAACCAATGGTCATGAATTTTTAATTGAGGGACTATTGCTTCAATTGAGTTAAAGTTAAGGGACCATTGCACATTGTATTAGTTTCTTGTTCTACGAACTAACAACCAAGTAAAATATATGAATCTACTTACTTTTCCTAAAAATAGATTGTACATTGTTCAATGTAATACATTATTCCATTTTGTGAACATGTAACCAAGCAAAAACTCTGTTTAAAATAAGCAAAAGCGTTATTAACACAACACAACATACATATAACATGGCTTCTCATCTCAAGGGTGTAAAGAAATCAACAATGAAGGATGAAATGCGTAAACCATTATGCGAGTAGAACAAAGATAATCCAGGTAGCCTTGCAGTCGAATCATAAGCACTATGCATCAAAATGAGAAATTATTAAATTACATATTACGTGGACCTATATGAATTTTTTTTATAATGTTGATCTTATAAATTTAGTGAATTATTAATTTAACATGTTATCCCTAAATTGGTACCAGCCAAACATATTGTTTAACCGAGGTTATTAATTTATTGGGTATTAAATTATCGAGGTTCTATTGTAGTTATAATCAGTGTTCTAAAAATCACCTTAGACAATGCCTGCATCGCATTTGCAACTGCTCTGCATCGTATCTCGCATCGAAAATTTAGACACGGGTTTTTTGAAGATTGAGAAATTAAAGAGGCTTTTGAGGGCATTAAGAAGGTATTTTCTTAACCACCATGTCCTCGACTCCGAATTAGCAATATCAGCCATGGTTGCTTGCTAAAAAGTTTCTGGAAAGAGAGGGATCTGGGTTCTTGTGTTATGGGGTCATGGGCAGATGGGAAACTAAAGTGGGAAGATAGAGAGTTGGTTTTTGTTTGATTTTACCACGTCTGTGTTATCTTTCAAATTTAATCCTAAAATATGAGATTAATGAAAAACCATATATAACAAAAGGAAAATACTATTTTTCCAATAAAATTTGAAGCTGTCAAGTAGTGGAGAAAAGTTACAAGCAAAACAAGAAATCACATAGAAGAATCACTTTCAAGCCAGCTCTTATGCCTAAGGGTGGATTTTTTTGCCAAATTACCGTGTCAACCGAATTGCCAATCGTGTTATACCGATTTTGTGCCAATTGGTAATTGTACGGTACTGTACCGTACCGAAATTTCATGATACGGTATTAGTAGTGGATACCATTACCACGGTATTACCGTACTATAATGAAAATATAATATAATATATAATTTATAAATGATATATTTATAATATATATATATATATATATATATATATATTTCTAATATTCCAATAATTTGAAAATAAAACCCTATAGACTACTCTCTCATTTCTTTCAGCCGTGCTATACTCTCTCTCATTTCATCAGCCGTTCTGTCGATCACTTCTAGTCGAACAGTCTCATCCATCTCATGGAACCAACGGAAGATATACTTCAATTTTACAAGGAAATGGAAGAAGTGGAAACAAGTAAGATATGCTTTAATTCTTTTAGTAAATTTGTTATTAAATACTTTTCAACTTTAATTCTTCTTGCTACTAATATGTTTTCTTTGTTTGTAATGTAGGCTTGACACAAGCTCAATTTTCTACAATTTCAATGCTTCCTCCAAAAGCTTCGAAATCTCAAGCTTGAAGAATTGATCAATGAATTTTACTTTTTGAAGTTTAGTTCCAATTTTCATTTGGTTTGAAACTTTAACTTCTATTTGGACTATTAACTTCTATTTGTTTTGGTTCGTAACTTCTATTTGAATTGTAAGCTTAATTTCATCATGAATCTTGATGCATTATTTGAATTATTGTGTGCATAAATTGTAAATGATGAATAATAGATGAATTTAAGCTTACAATGTCCGAGATAAAGGTACAAAAAAAAAACTTTTGCCCTTGAATTGGATTAAAAAAAAAAAGAAAAGATTTTGGCCCAAAACAAAGTGGCAATTACCATTGCCATACATGCCAACTGAACTATTTGGTAATACCGAATTTCGATATACCAAAAGTTTGGTACGATAATGATAATAGATTTTACTAAACCGAAAGTTTGGTACGGTAATTGGTACGGACGTTTTGGTACGGTAATTGTATCGAACCCACCCCTAATTATGCCAACCACACAAACTCCAAGGCAATAATCATAACACAAAGCTCTGCACATGATGTAGGCCTGGCAAACGGGTCATGTCTGTCGTGTTGGTGTCATTTTCGTGTAACACCTGTTATCTTAACGGGTCGTGTCGTGTCACACCTGTTATCCTAACGAGTCCTTAACAGGTCGGGTAGTGACCCGACCCGTTATGATCCGTTAAGAAAAATATATATATTTTTTTAAATTTGCACATACCACACATTGCCACATAAATATTACTTCAAAACATTAAAACATTTGTCGTTTAAGTACTATATCTACACTCGAAAATAAGAGCCTAATAAAAAAATAATACATACACTACTAATCTATTACAAATATTAAATGTGCAAGGATATGCAAAATGAAAGAGTTTTTGTTTTCAAGGTTGTAAGTCTTTCTCAAAAGTTTAAACCTCAATTTACAAAATCTTCAATTTACATCGATCATCATGAAATTGTATTGGAACTTTGGCTTGATCTATTGCCTTCAAGAGTTATGTTGATGATGTTTTCAGTAAGGTTTTCCACATCAGAACTCTCTTCTGCATAAACTAAGTATAGAAAAACCAAACATTAAAAATCATTCAAATTATGAGAAGTTTACCAAAATAATTATGAAAAGAAATAAAATAATAGTACTGTACCATATAAAAATATATTACTTCATTTTCCAAATAGCCAATCTCGTGTGCACAACAAAGCTTGAACTGTTTCTGGTAACAATGAACTACGATACTGATCTAGTACTCCACCCCCAATATGCAGATTCTGATGCAACAGTTGAAATGATAATTGTTAACACATCTCGTGCTAATTGAGAAAGTATCGGATAATGAAAACGCTCTATTTGCCACCAAGAAAGAACATTTTATGTCTACTTTTCTATCTATTCTTTTATCCTCCAAATACTTCTGCAATTCTTTTTTTTTTTCAATCGAACTTGAACCATTATAATTATTATCAAAATCCTACATCATAAAAAATCATGCATCATGTCAATTTCAAATATAATATCAACACTTTTTATAGTACTAATACTACAATCTACAAATATATAAAGTAAATAAAAACAAACTTAGGTTACCTCAAAGATAACATCTACAAATTATGTTAGATGAATAGGCACTGAATTCACTGAAGTAGTTGAATTATCAAGATGCGGAAGTTTTTCCAAGTACACACCAAAAAGATCATTCAATTTGTCATTAACCTTTGTAAATTCGACCAAATTCACACCATGAAGCTTTGTGTAAGCCCAATCCACAAAATGCAATTTATAACGAGGGTATAAGTTGATTGCAATTGCCAAAATCAAACTGTACTCAGACCAATACTTCTCAAACTTTATGTACATGTAAGTCCCCATCTTCTTCATGAAACTTTTAGAGTCATTCATGGCTGCCTTAATTTTAAGTTGGATTACGAAGACCTTAGGGAAGAACAAATTTGATGTGGGGTACTTTGTCCCAGAGAATAAGCAGGTAACCTCATAAAAGTACCCCAAAAGCTTGGAAATCTTCATTATTTTATCCCACTCTTCAGAAGATGGACAACTAGAAAAATTGGAATCACTCAACCCTAAATGAATCAAAGAATATCGATAGAAAATTGCACTATCTAGCATAATATAGGTTGAGTTCCATTTAGTAGGGACATCATGTCTCAACCCTTTCCTACTATCCAATATCCCTACTTGTCTAACACATTCACAAAACTTTAGTTTCCTAGCCTCAGAGCCCTTTATATACTTGATGCATTCACGAATTTTTATCACCGAAGAATCAATTTCTTTAAGTCCATCTTGAACTATCAAATTCAAGACATGAGCACAACAACGCACATGAAAGAAGTCACCATTCATCACGAGAAGACTTCTAAGATTCAATTGATTCTTCAAATTGCTAACAGAAGAAATATTTGAAGGAGCATTATCCAAAGTAATAGAAAATAACTTCTTCTCAATCCCCCACTCAGTCACCAATGCATTAATTTTCTCAGATAATGCAACACCAGTATGAGGATGAGGCATGTGACAAAAACTTAAAATTCTCTTATGCAATTTCCAATCTTTGTCTACAAAGTGAGCAGTAAGAGCAAGATACCCATCAGTGCATTGCGAGGTCCATAAGTTTGATGTCAAACAAATTCTACCTTCAACTGAGCCTAACAAATTATGAAGCCTTTGTTTTTCATTTTTGAACATCCTTAACGCACAAGCTTTAATTGTATTTCTACATGGTAACTTAATATCAGGAGATATATATGCAAACAAAGCCCTAATTCCCTTATATTCAGAAAAACTAAAAGGAAGATTATGCTTGATGATGGCCTCTACCAATAAGCCACGGAATATCACAGGATCAAAGTTTTGGGAACAGAATTCAGACACCGACAATAATCCACCAGTCCGTCCAGGGCATGCTTTCAAATATCTATTCATATTACCCGTCCCATGATGACTATCATCTATTACCAGTTTCTTACAATCTTTGCATTGAGCATGACTTTTACCATCTTCAAAAATAGTAGTCAATTTGTTGAAAGTTTTCCAAACAAAAGACCCGAGTGTTCGCTTACCTAATTTGATCACTCTAGCCTTTTTCTTTGCCGGACTTGTATTTGTATTTTCTGTATTTTCACTTCCATGATCAGGTTGCATTCCCATTGTCACTTCCACTGACCCCCCATCACTAAGGTTCGTAAAATCTTGCTCTACAGCATCCATTGCTTCAAGAAAGAAAAACAAAATTGTAAAATCTTGCTCATACCAATTTCATCCCCTTTGGCAGAGCTTTTATGAAGCCTTGTGGTAGTCTTGTAACTGTAGTGTTGCCTAGCTGTGTCAGAGGTAAAACTGCATTTGTCTTGAGCAACTTTACATTATCCTTGTGCCGCTGTATGTCGATTTTGCTTGCTCCAGTTTCGAACGAGGATTGACCATTCTTTCTTTTCGACATTGGGATGTATCGAAAAACGGGTGTGTTCGGTCCTTTTGAAGGCGCCCTACTCTCTTTGGTTGTTGCAGGTTTAGCAAGCTCATCATCATTTTTGCTTGAAGACGGCATGGCTTGCCCTTCTTGCTTCTTGGGCATAGCTTGCCACTCCTGCTTTTTAGGTGCTGCTTTACCCATGGATTTGATCTCTTTTGGAAGAGCTTCGGGCACCATGTCTTCATCTATGTAGAACTTGGCGTCTGTGAAGTGTGATTCGGCTTCTGTGAATGGCTTAGTATCGCCTTGGATCACCTTTACTCCTTCTCGGTAGAACGTTAAGCATTGGTGGAGGGTGGATGACATTACTCCATTCCCGTGGATCCAAAGTCTTCCAAAGCAAGCTGTATGAAGTTCTTGCATCAATCACGTGGAATATCGTGCTTGATTTAAGTTCACCAATGGTCATCTCTACTTGGATCATGCCCATCGCCCTTTGTCCTCATTGGTTAAGACCCTGGATCAGCAGACGGCTTAGGGACAACTCATCCACCTTGATGCCGATTGTGGTCATTGTTGACTTTGGCATGATGTTTATGGCCGACCCACAATCTACAAGCATGCAGATGACTTTGTGCTCCCTTACGTACCTCGAGATGAAGAGAGGACGGTTGTGAGGCTTCGATCCCAGCAATAAGTCTTCATCCATGAAGTTGATTGCGTTTTGGGCGGAACACCATGTGGCACATTCATATGGCCGAAGCTTCAAGCCTTCATCCTTACTTTCTTGCACTTCGTGGTCGTTAAGATTTGCTAAAATTGTTGCTAGTGCTATTCGCATCTTCTTTGGCAATCGTAGCGCTTCCTCGATGCTAAGGTATGTTGGCAGACCTTCTTTGGTTGTGGGGGTCTTTTCTTCCTCAGTGGCGATATCTTTGCCTTTTGAGGGCTCTTCTATCTCTACTTCAAACATATGGCAGGCGACGGTAGTGCACTTTTGGAAGAAGTCATTCGGGAAATACTCATGCAAGGAGACAGAAATGCGTGGCTCTTGCTCCATTGGTTCCCCACTGTATGTTGGCTTAGCAGCTCTTATGCTTCCTTTGGGCTTCCTATTGTTGCGGCGGCGGTGTTTTTTCCCTTGCTCCCCATTTGGTCTTGTGGCTTGCGGTCTTGGCTTCTTTATCTTTTTGTAGGTCACCAATGTCCACCCTTCTTCATCGTCGGTAGGTGCATCTCGGTTGCTTGTCCCCAACGAAGGTTGTGCAGAAGGTGCCGTGTGGCTTGAGCATTGGCGGGAATAGTCATGAATCATTTGGAGGGAAACAGGGTCGAATGATCCAAACATGATCGTAGTAGTATGTGTTGCAGCCGTGTCTTCAAGGTCGAGCTCGATTTGCCCTTGTTGCGCTAGCTTCATGATGAGTTCATTGAGGATGAAGCATTTGCCAATACGATAGCTCACAATGCAATGGTACATGCAGTACCTAGGATCGTTAACGCGATTCATCTCCTCATGGCGCTTGCATTTTGGTAACTCGATCACCTTCTTTTCCAATAAGTTGTCTAGCATTGCAACCATATCAGAGTCAGGAAAAGGGTACGTCTTTTGCTCTAGCTCCCTCAAGGTGTTTTTGTACCTGTCTTGAGTGCGAGATGGCTCATTTCTCTTTATCTCATTCGCTTTGTTCTTGGAGGAGATTTTGATGGGCGCGGATGAGGTCTTGATGGGGGTAGTGTTGACGGTAAAAGCTTCCTTGGTGGGCTTCTTCCTAATCTTGTCTATATTTGGGGCGAACACCTTATCCTTCTTGAAGTCAGCGATCGGCTCATTTTTCCCGTGATTGGCGATACTCAGCTCCATGTCGTGGGACCGAGTTGCCAGCTCCTCAAATGTTCTTGGTTTTATGCCTTGGAGGATGTAATGTAACCCCCAGTGCATGCCTTGAACGCACATCTCAATGGCGCAGGTTTTAGAGAGTCGATCTTTGCAATCCAGACTTAATGAACGCCATCTATTGATGTAGTCGACGATAGGTTCATCCTTCCACTGTTTCGTACTAGTCAGCTCCAGCATGCTTATGGTATAGCGGGTGCTGTAGAAGCGGTTGAGGAATTCTTTTTCTAGCTGATCCCAACTGTTGATAGACTCGGGCTCGAGGTCGGTGTACCAGTCAAAGGCGTTGCCTTTCAGCGAGCGCATGAACTGCTTGACGAGGTGGTCTCCCTCTATTCCAGCATTGTTGCAGGTTTCAATGAAATAGGCGACATGTTGCTTTGGGTTTCCCTTTCCATCGAACTGCATGAACTTTGGCGGCTGATAACCCCATGAGCGCTGCTGCTTGGTCTGGCTCCTGCTTTTCTTCGACTTTCTCCACCGGAGGCTCATCTTCTTCGTCGGCTTCTTTCTTTACTAGATTCCCCTTTAGGTCAATTTTCACGTCCCGCTGCGCCTCTAGTTGGTTAACGAGTGTGGCGATTTGCAAGTCTTTCTCCTCCACAGTCCGTGTAAGTTTTGTGATCTTTTCATTCATTTGAGCTAGCTGCTCCTCGATTAAAGTCGCTCATGTGGTGATGACTTGCATGGCTGAGCTGCCGCTCGAGTCGGCATCGGAAAGTAAGGACTCTGAGTACTTCCTCGGGCTTTCTTCTCTTGGCGCCTTTAGTGAGGCCAGGGTGATCACGGGTTCATGCCTCATGTGCTTTTGTTCATTCAGCAGAGTTAATGCAGGGGTGGAAGCCGCGGCAAAGAGAGCTCTTGCCTTGCTTCGAGTTGTGATGCCCGAAATGTCATCACTTGTGGCGAGGATGTTCTTGTTTCACTTTGGTTGCGGGAACAGCTTGATCATTTCTTGATGCCATTTGTGCTTTTTGCGAATTTGAAGATAGAGATGAGAGGTAGAGAAAATCCCACCGGGTGTGCCAAATTTGTAAACACGAATTTTCCTGAAACGAATAAAACAAGAACACGTGTACAAAATAATATTTTGTATTAATTTTAGGGTTACAATCTCTTTTACAATTTGGTCCTTTGGTCCTTTGATTCTATCTTTGTAAGATGTAGATTTGTGGGTTATGTTGTTGATCCAAGGGCCGTCGAGGCTTGATCTTGGATGAACGGTTGGAAGTTTCTTCAAAGGCCTTCGGTGCTTGATCTTGAAGGTTGATGAACGATGAACACTTTCTTCAAGGGCCGTCGGGGGCTTGATCTTGAAGGAGGATTTGACGAAGAACAAAGAGAGCTTTCTTGATCCTTTGGGATTTGCTTGAGAGCTTTTAGAATTTCAAAGCTTCAAGGTTTTGGTGTGATGTCCATTGGTGTGTTTGGCCTTGATGGAGAAGCCTATTTATAGGCTTTGAGAATGAATTACCACCACAAATTTTCTTGGTGAAGTAAGTGGAGGTTGTTGGTGAATTGAGTGGAGGTTGTAGGTGAATTAAGTGGATGGTGTAGGTAAAATAAATGTATGATGTAGGAAAAAAAAATGTATGATGTAGGTGAAATGTTGTAATTTTAATGCAATTGTCAATATTTATTTCACCAAAATTTCAATGTCTACAGGAATATCGAATGATTTTGATTAAATTAGTAGGCCCTATAATGGAATATCGGACTAATTTGAGTATTACACATATATAGTTGATTTATTTTTTCATATTTAACCATAAAATCACCATGTTAAAACACTTGTGTCCATCTATATTATAACAGTGCTACAACGATGTCAAAAGATTCTCTCATATTTCACCCTATATGTTAATCGAAACTACGAGAATAAATCAACTTCTTTACGTCCAGCTGCTGTAGGAGTAACTTTAATATGTTTGATTGACATAAATTTGGCATCTGCAATCAACTGTTGAAGTGGATAAGGACTTTTAAAATGCTCTGCAACCAGCACAAGCAAATCCTTGCATTTTCTCCGACTTTATTTAGAGCTGGTTTGAGCTTATTTAAATTTTTTCTAAATGTGGATTTAAAAAAAAATAAGTAAAAAACAACTTAATTGTGAAAAAAATACTTCCCTGTCTTTTTCCATGACTGTATTTCTCACAGCACAGTGCAAATACAATTTAAAAAAAAAAAATACAGAAACTCAGAAACTAGCCCTTACAATGCAGAATACATCTTCATAAAATATTTAATTTCATCATGCTCTTCTTTCTATCTCAAACCATTAAAATGAAAAAGAACAAAGAAGGAAAGAACAAAATCCCAAAAGCCCTAATTCAGAGTCCCTATTCAAAATCCCTAATTTAGAAACTTGAATTTCAGAAATTCCAAATTCCAAAAGCCCTAATTCAGAGTCCCTATTCAAAATCTCTAATTCAGAAACCTGAATTTCAAAAATTCCTAATTCCAAAAGCCCTAATTTAGAAACCCTAATTTCAGAAATTCCTAATTCGAAAAGCCCTAATTCAGAAACCCTTGAGTTTATTGCAAGAATTTCTTACCTTGTGTAGTGAGGAGGAGTGCGGACTGAGACTGAGAGCTCGATTCAAGACCTGGATTTGGGTGGTACTGGTATGGACAGTGGGTGAACCGGTGAGGAGTGAGGAGACTGACAAAGTGACTGAGTGATGAGGGTGATAGTCTGGGTGAGATCGAGACTCGAGGACAACGAAGAGAGTGAGGTCACTGATATGAGACTGAGGTGAGGGTTCGTGAGGAGGGTGACGCGCCGCGTCTTTGTGAGGTCTCGAAGTCGAAGACGAAGTCGATCGAGAAAGACAGAGTGATTTGAGTCTGAGTTAATGAGAGAAAAGAGGAATAGCCTACAATGGACGACTGAGATTAAATCTCAGCCGATCCAATGGTTATCAATTTTTTAAATTGAATAAAAATATATATATAATTATGAAATGGACGGCTGAGATTAAATCTCAACCGATCCAATGGTCATCAATTTTTTAAATTTAATTTAATATATATAATTATATTATATAATTATTATAGTTTTTAGGGGTATAAAATTGTTAAATTAATATATATAATTATTATAGTTGACTCATACTTTTATTAAGTATATAACATAAGATTTTGTGATATCCACATCCACTAGTGTAAATATTTTAAATTGAATATCGAATTCATTCTTTGTATTCATATAGGGTCAAGGAGTGTAGCTGTAAAAAAATCATCAAAATCGAAGTTAAAATAACTGTTAAATCGTGATTTTTCGTTTATAACCGTCGAAAAATTTTGTCCCGTTACTTGATCTCTAAATGTTTGTTTTTTGCGATTTTTTGCCGATGTGATCTCGAAGCATATACAAACAAGTTTGACGGTTGGGATTGTTGAAATTAGTTTCGGAGAATTCGTATCCCATCAAAACGATAGATTGACTAACACTTAGAGTTTATTTATACTTTCATTAAGTATAACATAAGATTTTGTGGTATCCACTTGTGTAAATATTTTAAATTGAAGATCGAATTCATTCATTGTATTCATATAGGGTCAAGGAGTGTAGCTGTAAAAAATCATCAAAATCGGAGTTAAAATAACCGTTAAATTGTGATTTTTCGTTTATAACCGTCGAAAAGCTTTGTCCCGTTACTTGATCTCTGAATGTTTGTTTTTTGTGATTTTTTACTGATGTGATCTCGAAGCATATACAAACAAGTTTGATAGTTGGGATCGTTGAAATTAGTTTCAGAGAATTCGTATCCCATCAAAACAATAGATTGACTAACACTTAGAGTTTATTTATACTTTCATTAAGTATAACATAAGATTTTGTGGTATCCACTTGTGTAAATATTTTAAATTGAAGATCGAATTCATTCATTGTATTCATATAGGGTCAAGGAGTGTAGCTATAAAAATACATCAAAATCGAAGTTAAAATAACCGTTAAATCGTGATTTTTCGTTTATAACCGTCGAAAAGCTTTGTCCCGTTACTTGATCTCTGAATGTTTGTTTTTTGTGATTTTTTGCTGATGTGATCTCAAAGTATATACAAACAAGTTTGAGGTTGGGATCGTTGAAATTAGTTTCGGAGAATTCGTATCCCATCAAAACAATAGATTGACTAACACTTAGAGTTTATTTATACTTTCATTAAGTATAACATAAGATTTTGTGGTATCCACTTGTGTAAATATTTTAAATTGAAGATCGAATTCATTCATTGTAATCATATAGGGTCAAGGAGTGGAGTTGTAAAAAATCATCCAAATCGGAGTTAAAATAACCGTTAAATCGTGATTTTTCGTTTATAACCGTCGAAAAGTTTTGTCCCGTTACTTGATTTCTGAATGTTTGTTTTTTGTGATTTTTTACTGATGTGATCTCGAAGCATATACAAACAAGTTTGACGGTTGTGATCGTTGAAATTAGTTTCGGAGAATTCGTATCCCATCAAAACAATAGATTGACTAACACTTAGAGTTTATTTATACTTTCATTAAGTATAACATAAGATTTTGTGGTATCCACTTGTGTAAATATTTTAAATTGAAGATCGAATTTATTCATTGTATTCATATAGGGTCAAGGAGTGTAGCTATAAAAAATCATCAAAATCGCAGTTAAAATAACCGTTAAATCGTGATTTTTCGTTTATAACCGTTGAAAAGCTTTGTCCCGTTACTTGATCTCTGAATGTTTGTTTTTTGTGATTTTTTGCTGATGTGATCTCAAAGTATATACAAACAAGTTTGAGGTTGGGATCGTTGAAATTAGTTTCGGAGAATTCGTATCCCATCAAAACGATAGATTGACTAACACTTAGAGTTTATTTATACTTTCATTAAGTATAACATAAGATTTTGTGGTATCCACTTGTGTAAATATTTTAAATTGAAGATCGAATTCATTCATTGTAATCATATAGGGTCAAGGAGTGGAGCTGTAAAAAATCATCCAAATCGGAGTTAAAATAACCGTTAAATCGTGATTTTTCGTTTATAACCGTCGAAAAGCTTTGTCCCGTTACTTGATCTCTGAATGTATGTTTTTTGTGATTTTTTGCTGATGTGATCTCGAAGCATACAAGTTTAACGGTTGGGATCGTTGAAATTAGTTTCAGAGAATTCGTATCCCATCAAAACGATGGATTGACTAACACTTAAAGTTTATTTATACTTTCATTAAGTATAACATAAGATTTTGTGGTATCCACTTGTGTAAATATTTTAAATTGAAGATCGAATTCATTCATTGTATTCATATAGGGTTAAGGAGTGTAGCTGTAAAAAATCATCAAAATCGGAGTTACAATAACTGTTAAATCGTGATTTTTTGTTTATAACTGTCGAAAGCTTTGTCCCGTTACTTGATCTTTGAATGTTTGTTTTTTGCGATTTTTTGCTGATGTGATCTAGAAGCATATACAAACAAGTTTGATGGTTGAAATCGTTGAAATTAGTTTCGGAGAATTTGTATCCCATAAAGTTCAATGGTGTATATATATATATTTATTAGGTAGATTTAAATCTATTTATTTTGTACGTATAATTGACCGGTACACGGAGTAGTACATCACGTGTCATTATAAAAATAGTGTGATATGTCATATATGTGATAAAAAGTTAATAACTTAAAAATAAAAAATATTTCTCAGCACTTCTATTAATTTTCATTTTTCCCTCTCTTTTTTGTTTCCTTTTCAACTTTTCTTATAATATTCACTTTTCCCTCCGGCAAACTACCCATCTTGCCCTAATTCCCTCTCTTTTTTGTTTCCTTTTCAACTTTTCTTATCATTTTCATTTTCCCTCCCTTTTTCTTCAAAAAGGACGGCACTGCAGAGAATGGAATGGAATTATCAATTATGGAATCAAATCAATGGATGCATATTAAATAATAATTATTATAGTTTTTATAAAATTTAATTCAAAATTTAATATATATATATATATATATAATTATAGATAGTTAATATTTTGGGGGTATAATTATTATAGTATATATAATTATTATAATTATTATAGTTAATTTAATATATATATATATATATTTATTATAGTTTTTAAGGGTATAAAATTGTTAAATTACTATATATAATTATTACAGTATTTTTTTAGGGTTGTAAAATTATAAAATTAATATTCTGCTTATCGTGTCTTGTGTTACCCACGTGTATACTCGAATCAACCCGTTATCTTAACAGATGCTTATCGGGTTACCCGATAACGACCCGATTAATTGTCGTGTTGACCCGAACACCTGTTAATTTCTTGTCGTGTCGTATCAGGAATTACCAGGCCTAACATGATGGCCGAGTTTTGAAAAAAAAAAAAAAAAAAAAAACCCAATAAATTAACCCGAAGAATAACATAAAAAACCACCACAGTTAGCCCTTTTTAGTTCAAGGTTTGGATGGGGAAATGAATCACAAATTGCTTATCGCATGTTTGGTAAGATCAAGTTCGGAAAAAAATGTAATAAATATTTGGGAAAGAGAGGGTACAAACAAACCCTCCAACCCTCTTGGGTTTGCTTCACCTCTTTTTTTTTTTTTTCCAACATTTATTACAAAACTTTAGGAAATATGATCCTCGTTAAATATTGGAATGCCGCTTAAGTGAAGGATTTTTATTAGTACTCCAAAAAATGTTGAATACACCTCACACAAAAGTTTCTTATTAAATAACTTATATACTTTTCTATGAAATAACTACTTCAGCCCCGTAAAATTTTAAAAAGAATATTATTTTACGAATAAACTCAAAATCATGTTCAACGCGTATTCTAGTCTTCTTCATTGGAATTCCACTTCATTCTGTCGTAGGCGATTTTTAAATGATGGACACATAGTAGTACTAAATGCTATATAGGGGATTTCTTTTGCTTTGGGCGACATCGTTTCTTTACTGAGTTGAGAATGATCTTTCTTTTCAGAAAGTGCAGCTTGAATCGAGTGTTGAATTTATTTTGGCGTGAATTATTTGGGATGCCCACGATTGTTTATTCTGCTACCTTGTGCAATGTGCATGTCCCTGACATGAAAAATACGAAAAATTAGTTCTCAGACCATTTAGTAAATTGACTTTGTATCCCTGTATTTCTTCTGGAGAAGTTAAAAGCATATTTGTGAGCTTTATCAACATTTAATTGTTGATTTTATTACTAAAGATCTAGATGTATTTATAAGATGGTCGTTATATAACTAAATTGCTATTACAAGAGTAATTCCCAAATTTCCTAAATGTATCATGTCACTTCGAATTGATTTTGAGCACACAACTTTTCCCAACCATAACACTACTAAATTAAACAGTTTGCATGACGAGGGACATTTTGTCGCGCAAAGCATTCTTAGGTCGCACAAAAACTATGGCGACCAAAAAATCGTCATGCAGATTTTGTCGCGCAAAGGTCGTGAAAAAAGACATTGTGCGACAAAAACTTCAAATTCGTCGCGTGTCTAAACAATTGCGCGACGCTTTAGTACTCGTTGCGCGAAAGTTATATGGATGAAGGTTTTCGTCGTACGATATAAAAGGGTACAACTGCACTTTGGACTAGTTTGTCATGAAATTGTTTGCGCGACGAAAAATTAAAAGTCGCGTGGTGATGCATGACGAAGTGATAAGACACGCTTAATTTTGCACGACGACTGGTCGGGGTTGCGCAAGTGTAATTTTTAATAAATAAATAAATAAATAGAATAAAAGAAAAATGAAAATGAAAAAAAAAAAAAAAAAAGATTTCATACTAATGACAAAAAAAAAAAAAGAAGCAAATTAATGAATAAAAAAACAATTTTTATTTATAATATAAATTAAAATGTACGTACAAATATAAAGTTTTAAAAGAAAGGGGGAACAAAACTATGAAAAAAAAGCGGAAAAATCTATAGGGATGTCGTTTGGAGGTGCTTGGTAATCTTGATGTTGGTTGGGGACGGGGTCGAAGGTCGACGAGCCTGATTGCTGTGCTTGCTCGGTGTGGAAGGGCTCTGAGGGCGATGGTGCAGAAAAATCGAGGAGATGTATTTCGGAGGAACTGAGGGCTTGTACAAGCATTGACATTTGAGACTTGTACGATGCCAGCTCACTCCTTAAGCCAGCGACTTCCTGCGTCAAAGCCGTAACCTGGCCCTTTGACTACGAGGATGACGAGGCTCCACGCTCCCGCAGTCTGGCATTTCCCATCCCCCCACAATATGTCCCTGGCCTCCGACCGAAAGTCTGGTCCAACATCTCTATCACGATGTGAAACCCTGCATCCTCAGGGGGATCCACATACTTGATCGGCGTGTTCGAGGGAAGCTGGGAGGCAGACTCTTGAGCACCGACTGACTCTTCTTCACCATAGTTGCCTGCGAAAAAAACGTGGATTATTAATAGAAAACAATTTGAAATAATTAGTATAAATGTTTAATGCAAAAGAAATTACTTACATGAAGGGACTCGGTTAACTCATTCCCAGGCCGAACATAAAGGTCAGCAAAGACGTCAATCTCCGGAAATTTTGAACCCTCCTGAAATCGAAAAAGATAAGGAAAATGATAGTAGGAAAAAAAAAATATCAGCGACATTTTAAAATTGGAAATGAAAGCTGTAATGTATACCTTATGTCGCGCCTCCATCCTATAGGACCCGAATGGTGGAGAAGAGTCTTCTTCTCCCGATTGATCTTGTTCGCCTTCGCCTTCTTCTGTTATACAAAAAATAAACGTATTAGTTGTAATACTTAAAGAAAATTTAAAAACTAATAATAAACATTAGTAAAAATAAAAATAAAAAGTAAAATGAAAGAAGTCGTAATTAAAAATGCACCACATAGCCTGGCTCCTGAAAATGACTGCAAAGCCATACCCAACTATCTTGTCGGTCCTCCAACTCCTTCAGACAACCCTCTTCGAGAGTGACATGCGGATCATCAAACTGCTGGAAACATTGGTGCAAGTCACTCTTCCACTGCTTGTAGCGTTCGGAGAAGAGCCAATTGAGGTACGCGAACATGTTCTCATCCATGTCCTCCAAATTGTAGTTTGTCTGCAATGTAACAAATATTATGAAAGTATTAGTAATAAAAGACAGTAATAAATATAAATATATAAATTTTACATGAAAAGCATTAAAAAAGCGACGTTGCTTACTGACAATTGATTGCGCACCGTGTTCTTCGTCTCTTCCGGCATCGCCTTCCAAGACTTCCACCGCATAGGGCAAAAGGTCCGCACGACATGCCTAATGTTGTGGGCCAATGCACTATGCTACTCTGCCATTGGTGCTGCCCGATGTCGCTCATTGTATCCGATTGGGATACAGCCGTTGGTCACCTAGGTGACCTTCGCGGTCTTCAATTGCCGACAAGGTCCCCGGGTGTTTTTCTTCGCTGCAAAAAGATGAAGAAAAAAAATCATTCACCCAAAACTAATAACAAATCCTACTAAAATTTCGGCATAACCCCCCTTATAATTAAAACATTTACCAAAATCCTGAAAATAACATAAACAATATACGTATCCAACACAATGATCACAATAGTTTAATAAAAGGTTCTGAACGATGACAACTTTTTAATCCTTACATGACATAACTTATCAAATTGAACCTAAAATAACAAAACTTAGTTAACATGTGAATGAGGGAGTAAGTTAGGATTGTATACCTGGCCGTGTACCCGAGGCTTCAGTTGTGGATCCCGATGACGACATTTGGTCCATAGTGCTGAGGCACCGGTGAGTATGTCGAGCGCTAACAGTTAACGCCACCGAAGAAGTCGACGATGCCTGCATCTGTGGGATTGGAGGACCAACTGGGTCAACCGGATGAACCTGCCCATGGTCCATCTCTGCTGAAGCAGTGGCGGCAATAGTAGGTGTAGTCGTCGGACTAGGTGTAGAAGTCATCGCCTTTCGGGTTCTAATGAGGTGTGTCATCTACAAAATTGGAAATCAATTTGTTTCGTACACAAAGATTTAACTTACCATACACATGCTAATACTTTGAACTTAAATCTAAAACGAAATTTAAAAACCCTAATTCTAAACCCAATTCAAGTTTGGCAGAAACAAAACTTAAAATTGATATAACATACACAAACTAATCAATTCAGAAAGGATATAGACCCAGCAATTATAACTTATAAGAACAAACTAGCATAAAGGATAACCTTACAAGTTTACTACCGAAAACCAAACAAATGTGAGGTGCCTTGGATATCCTTACTATCTTATGTTTAAATAAAAACCTCACAACAAACTAATAATGTGAGAGAGAGCATATCATTATTTACTAGTAAAATCTAGATTTGCTTATATCATGTGGGTTCCCATATCTTTGAATAATAATAATAATGGAGTTCACAAACAGATTTCATTTGATTGAATGTGTTCTTTACTACCTTATGCTCATCTGGCTGAAAAGATATTTTACATATAAATTTCCCATTTTTTGTCCTTCTTGGTGAATTAAGTATAGCCAGACCCAGGAGAGAATCCATTCATGACATTCCTAAAAATGTAGCTTCAAAATTGGGAGGACGAATTCAACAAGCAACACAACTGAGTCTATCATATTAATAAGGCAACAACAAAGGCTAATACCCCATTATATATCAAGAAATCGTGGCAGTCAACAATGCAAATCTCTAAAAACTTATTCCACAAATGTACAAGGTAATTCAATTTTTTTCTTTCAAACCCACAATAGAGAACACATCCTACAATATCTTAAATTCCAACATAAAAACCACAAACATAAATATATTTCATCTAATCGTAATAAAAGAGAATTAAAAAGGTGAATTATATGATATAAAGATAAATAAATAAAAGGATTGTTGCATATCGAAAAGTGTAAGTGCAATGTTGTGGATGCATAGAACACAGGAAAACATTAACAAAACCCTAATTTAAGAACCCTGTACTTAAATTTAAAAACCCCTAATTCGAACCATGTACTTGAAATTAAAAACCCCCTAATTTAAGAACCCTAATCTAACCCCCAGTGAAGCACCCTAAATCTAACCCCCAATTTAAGAAAACCTAATCTAACCTCACTGCCCAAAATCGTTCTCCTAATTTAAGACCTAAATCTAACCCCAATTAAGAACCCTAAAAACTCTAATTTAAGAACCTAAATGTAACCTCCAATTTACGAACCCTAAATCTAACCCCACCGCCCCCAATTTGAAAAAATAAAAACCCTAATTCTAATCCCCAGTCAATAAAAAAAAATTTGAAACTAAAAACCGAAGAGGAAATTACATCTAGGAGAAGAAGCGGCGATGGCCTGAGAGAGGGACAGAGAGACGAGGTGAGTGAAGGAGAAACGGACGAAGATAGAGAGGAAGGAAAGATAGGGTATCACGCAGGGAAAAAAGGAAGAAAAGGGAATTGAGGGAGGAATGAGACGCACGGGGTTAATAATATAGAATCTTGCGCGACGCAGACTTTGTCTTGCAAGGCTAAACAATCATCGTGCAAACATACTTTGCACGATGAAATATATGTATTCGTCGCGCAAGTGTCTGAAAATTTAATAATCCCGGGTAAAATTAAAATGCTTGAACGACCAAAATTTTTTTATGCGTCGCGCAGTTATGTTTTAAATTGGTTTTTTTTATTTTTATTTTTATCTTGTTTACAATTTATTATAAAATACAAATAAAACAAATTCATTTACAAAGTAATTCACATATAAAATGGGAATCATTCATACCATTTTTTTTCATCACTCTATATAATGCATTAACCATTTCATGTGTTTTACAAAAAAAGTTACAAATAAATTGCCTTAATCTTCATCCGAACTATAATAACTTTCACTTTCGTCGCTATCATTATTTTCAGTGTCCCGTTCCTCATCATCGATAGGTACGTCACCATCGTCGTTTGTGCGCACTGGACCATCATATCATGGAAGACCGAGGTCAATTGTGATCGACTGAATCGGTATTTCGATTGAAGATACTCCTTCAATCTGAAATGGTTCTTGGATAAGATTAGTATCTCGGAGTGCTTCCGCACTACTTTCCATCGAAGATTCAAGACGTTGGTAAGCAACATTGGCGATGTCATCTTCAATACGGTCTTGTTCTGGTATAGCATACACGTTCTTATGATCCATATTCTGAACAACTTTCCAACCCCTCCCGGCTTTAAGGTCATCTAGATACATAATTTGTTTTGTTATGGTTGCTAAGATGTAAGGGTCATCATCGTACCAAGTTTTGGTAGTGTTCATTGATAGTAATCCATGATCTCTTTTCACACTTCCCTGCCTATTAGGGTTTGTATCAAACCATCAACACTTAAATAGGATCACTTGGCACCGGTCTTTGTAAAACAATTGCACGGCACTTGTTAGTTTGCCATAGAATTCAATGTATGTACTTTCGCCTCCCCCGGGCAAATAAACACCGTTGTTTTGCGTACACAACTTGTCATCTCGTGCACTCGATAAGAACTTGACGCCGTTGACATGGCAACTCGAGTACAATTCGATGCTTTCAGTTGATTCACCTAATATTAGACAAACATTTAAATTTGTTAGTTCGATCAAATTAATTGATACAATATATATGTCCAATACAAAACACTTCAAACTTACATAGTCGAGAAACCATTGCAGAAACAATTCACGGTGTTTCTTGGCATACAAATGTGAAGGATGTGCCTGCTTCATCATATTTTCATGCTCATCTAGGTATGACAGTGTCTCGTCACAATTGTTGAGTACGAACCAATGTGCTACCTCCATGTCCTTCTTGGAAAACGACTCGCCACAAATCGAATCTCCGAATAGTCTAGCGATTTGGGAAAAAACTAAAAGTTTCTCCTTTCTCACACCCCCGTCATTATTGCGAGGAGGACGATTGAAAGTTGTCTCAACATCCTTTAAATACATTCCACAAAATGTAAGCGCCTCATATGCCACCCAAGCTTGTATAATGGATCTTTCTGGCTTCGCTTTGTTTCGTACACTTTTCTTCAAGTCTCCGAGAAGCCTGCCAAAATAAAACGATAAAATACACATATTATTAATCGTAATATATTTAATATTGATTAATAAAAAAACGAGGAATATATACCTTTCTACTGGATACATTCATCGAAAGTTGACTGGTCCAGCAAACAATGCCTCATTTGGTAAGTGAACCATCACGTGTATCATACTTGTGAAGAAAGTTGGAGGAAATATCATCTCAAACTTGCATAGAACTTGCACAATGTCATGGTGCAACTGATTAACGTCCGTTTTTCGCAACGTTGACGTCAATTGCAAAAAAAAACTGTACAACAACATGATTGGTTTCATTACATCAGATGGCAAGAGATGTCGAATACCCACAGGAAGTAGGCGTTGTAGAACCACATGGCAGTCATGACTCTTTAGGCCAGCTAATTTACCCCCGTCACCGTTCACGCAACGTGCGATATTTAAAGCATACCCATCGGGAAACTTTACAGACGATAAAAACCTTAAAAATTCTTTCTTGTCATTCGGTTTCATTAAAAAAAATGCAAGATCCCTTTTGGCTTTATCATTGTCCCTATTCATCCATAAACCCCGTCGTATTCCCATTCGTTCCAAATCAAGACAAGCTTTGATCAGGTCCTTTGTCTTGCCCTCAATATCTAGAATTGTGCCGACCAATGTGTCAAATACATTTTTCTCAACTTGCATAACATCAAGGTTGTGTCTCAATTTTAGTTTGGACCAATACGGGAGCTAAGAAAAACATAGACTTGTGTGTCCAGTTATATGTGTAGAAGGTTTGGTCCTACTGACATTGGTCCTGAAAGGAGCAAAATCCAAATGGTTAAGCTGTTCCAAAATCTGATCACCAAACCATTGTCTGGGCCTGATGCGATGCTCTTTTTCCCCGTCAAACTCTTTATCCTTCTTTCGCCACTCGTGGTCCCAAGGCAACCATCTCCGATGACCAAGGTAACAAACTTTTCTGGCGTGGCAACTAGATGTTATGTCTTCCTTGCATACAGGGCATGCCATATAACCCCTAGTGCTCCACCCGAAAACCATTGCATATGCGGGGAAATCATTCACAGTCCATATCACTGCAGCCCATAAAGTGAACATATTGCCAGTACATTTATCGTATGTGCGCACACCGTGCATCCATAAATCTTTTAGCTCATCCACCAACGGCTGTAAGTATACATCGATTGACCTACCTGGATCCTCAGTTATTAATAGAGTCATCATTATGTATTCTTTTTTCATACATTTCCATGGTGTCAAATTATACGGAAATACGAAAATCGGCCAAGTACTGTGGTGTTGGTTTAAAACCCTAAACGGATTAAATTCGTAAGTGGCAAGTCCCAATCTAACGTTACAAGAATCAGTAACAAAATCAGGGAACGTTCGATCGAACTCTTTCCATGCCTCTCAATCTGCAGGATGCCTCAGAACATCGTAATCAACTCGCTTTTCCTTATGTCATCTCATGTCCGTGGCAGTATGCGTTGACATATACAATCACTGCAACCTAGGTTTCAGGGGGCAGATAACGCATGACTTTTTGTGGGATCTTAATCGTTCTATTTTGAGATGTCATTTTGAACCTCGACTCATTGTATACAGAGCATTTATCCAATGCTTTATTCTCTTTGTAGAATAAAATACAATTGTTTTTGCAAGCGTGAATTTTTTCATAACCCAATCCAAGACCATTCAACACCTTTTACGCATGTCTATGGTCTTTCGGCAGACAATTGTCCTTCAGAAGCATTCTCTTGAAAACCCCCAAAAAGTAATCGAAACACTGCTTCAACATACGATACTTTATTTTTCCGTGCATTAGTTCCACAATGGCCGTGAGAACGGAAAAGCTCTCGCACCCCATGTATAACTCTTGGTTGGCATTTTTTAATAGTTTTTCATATTGTTTGAACTCTGTATTGTCCATTGGTGTAGGCACGTCATCTTCCCCTTCCTAATTGGTGTTTGTCGATGCAAATGGAAAAACATCATTTATAATATCCATGACTTGTTCATTAGGATCCACAATAGGTTCAACATTATCCACTCTTGTGGAGTTTGAAGACGAAGCATTGTCTAATTGTTCCCCATGATGGTTCCAAGTATTATATGTCTCAATCATTCCATTCCTTACTAAATGAAATCGAACAATTTCAACTGTCTCCCTTAACGTGTTGTTACACCTCCTACAAGGACATCGGATTCTAGTTGCACCCGGGTTGTGTGTATGTGCAAAGTCAATAAAATCCTCGATTCCATCCAAGTATTCGTCCGCGCATCTATTCAGGTTTTGTATCCACGTCATGTCCATAATTCCTAGAACCACAATAACAATACAACAATCACAACAACTTCATTCAAAATGATAATGTCACCTTATGCCTCTGGTAAGGGCCTTATCCCATTCGGGAATGCATAGTCATGTCACGTACTTTACGGCTACATCAGATTAGATTTCGACGTGGATGAATTTCGGCAGCATCTCGATACAATTCTTCAGGTGTACGACCCGAAGAACGTACAAAGATGACACTGAAATCTCCACAATCAAAACCTAATCCTTCAACCATAAACTACACGTCATAACTGTGCATTCCCAAACTGTCCAAATAATGGGACAATTCAAGAATTAATTGGACTGCAATCATGCTTTCGCATCCATGCGCGAAATCTAACTAATCCTCAAACGAGAAAATAAGTTTTACTAAAAATAAAAAACAAGTGCGAAGTTAATTTCAATTAACTTTGTACATCACAACACATATTTGTACGTCACGTACAAATTTAACAACATAATATAAATATAATTTCACAACACAATATAAATATAACAAACTAAGTTCAACATAATTTAATTAATTTTATATGTCCAATACAAAATGAAGAAAATACATTCTCAATTGTTCTCCACCAATCGCTAATCACACACAATATCCCTATAGACAACGAAATTAATGACGTTAGTATGAATTTACATTAATACTTTTACCCTAACGACAAAAAACGCTTACCAGACACACCGAGATAGCTCGATCAACTTAGAGAAGAAGATGGAGGGAGTATTGAAATTGAGAGAAAATGGAAATGACGGATGCCGGATTGAACAAAATCGAAGGGATGAGTGCTGGGGCACAATCTGCAATTTTTTTTGTAGTTTGCCTTTGCACATGGCTGAATTCAGATTAAAAAGGACAACAATTTTGCACGACGAACAAGGTATTCGTCGCGCAAACACACATTGTGCAAGAAACTTTTGTCGCGCAGTTTGACCATTTTTTAATTTTATTTCCTTTACTTTACAATTTATTCTTTTCAACACATTGCGCGACGAAAGAATGAATCGTCGCGCAATGCATATATATATTTTTTTTTTATGTTTTTCTTTTTTATTTGTATGTATTGTAAATTTTTATTTTATTATAAATAAAAAACTCAAACCTAATTAAACATTAAATTAATTAACAAAACTAATTTACTATCCCAAATAGAAATTATAATTAATGCAAATATTAATACTCATCCACATAACATATATTTATTCATTAAATTAAATATAAAGTCCACAAAATCTTATTTAAAAAAAAAAAAAAAAAAAAACCCTCATCAACTTCAATCCTCCCTCGCCCACCACATATCAAACTTCCATTGCCGGAAACTTTGCTTGAAAAGCCCATCCACATAAATCCGTTGCTTCTCATCGGTTTCATCAACATCCCAATGAACCTACATTAATTCTAATAACAATAAATTAGTAATTTAAAAAATATTACGTTTTAACAAAAATAATTATTCATTATTTACCACAAACTTACTGATAACTCTCCCAGCATGGACTTCTTCAACTCTTCAGGGACCTTTTTCCAAGACTCAAACTCGGCAGAACAATCCCTCCACACCAAATTCCCGATGTCATACTTAAATTCGGCGTACACCTCACCCATATTCTTGCCTTCAAAGTACGGCACTTGCTTCCGTCGATACCTCTCTAATCGCACTACAAGTTTCTTTTTGCCAGAAGCTTCTCCAGAATCGGCCATTCTTTTTTAAACAAAAAAAATTTTGAAAACTAGGGCTCTGAAACCGTGTTTATATAGTGCTAGGACAACTTTGCACGACGAACAAATTCGTCGCGCAAATCACCCAGTTCGTTGCGCAAAATGCCTCATAAATGCGCAATAAATAGGAAGGTTTGACCGTGCTTTACGTGACAAACAAAGGATTTTGTCGCGCAAAGATGTCTTACGCGACGAAGGTTCCGTCGTTCAATCTATTGCGCGATGAATAAAATAATTGTAATTATAAAATTTACAGAAACATAGATATCTATGTTTACGTAAACTTTATAATTACAAACAAATATTCAGAAAATATTTAATGCCTTCAATATTTATTCTAAAAATAATTAATACTTTAAATATTTATTCTATAAATAATTAATACTTGAAATATTATTCTATAAATAATTAATACCTTAAATATTTATTCTATATATAATTAATGCCTTAATCCATACAATTCAGCATAAGTACGATATTTCTTGAAGATTGAAAACACACATAAACCGAGGAGGCTTACATTAGGTTTCAATAAAAAAAAACTCAACAGGAATTGAAACCTAATTAAGTCCAAATACATAACTTATAAAAATAAAAAATAAAAACCTTAAATTTAAATATTGTCATACAAAACATAAATTTAAAACTACTACTTGGATGGTCTTGGTCCATTTCGCAAGACTTCATAACGCCATCGATTGTAACCTCCTTCCAACGCATTATCCATCAACTTCATCAACAGCTTGTTCGTATCATCATCAAAAGTGTACTTACACTGTTACACATATATGCAAATAATTAATTCCAACATATAACTAAAAATTTCGCAAACTTAATTATTATCTATAAACAATATACTTACTAATAGTTCATCCATCATAGCCTTCTTCACATTCCCGGGCACATCTTCCCAAGAACGCCACTCAGCAGTGAGACAATTATTCCCCATGGCTACAGAGATCGCATGTGCAAACTCAAAATGTTCCCTTAAATCATGCGGGTTGGCGTCACGTGCATTCTCATCCTTGTCTTTATCCGCCATCCCAGCACGAACAGAATTTTGAAGAATAAGAAGAATAGAATTGTGAAGAATCAGGATAGCAGAAACGCATATTTATAGGAAGATTAGGACCTTTGCGCGACGAAGACTTTGTCGCACGAACACCAGTATTAAATGTTGTATTAATTCCTTTGATTCACCTGCAATAAATGGTCAAAACTGACAGGAACTTGTGCAACCAACTGTTCGTTGCGCAAATGCCACTTTTCGTCGGGCAAGTTTTTGCGCCAAACAAAATTTCCCTGCATTTTCTTGCTGACTTTACGTGACGCCAACAATTATTCGTCGCGCTAAGTTTTCTTACGCGATGAATAATTTCGTCGCTCAAACTTTACGTGACGCCAACAATTATTCGGCTCGCAAAATTTTTTTTCCCCTATCTTTCTATTTTGCGCGATGAAGTATATGTTTCATCACTCAAGTGCGTCTTGCGCGATGAAAATCTCTTTGTCGCACAAAATATCGTCGCGCAAGCTGTTTTTTTCTACCAGTGTAATCTTTATACATTTTATTCTTTCTTCTTGGTAGATGCATTTTGATCACACCCATCACCATGATCAGTTTGGTTGAGGTTAATTTTCCAACCAACAAGTAATTGTGTACACATAGATGGATCATCCATCAAAATTGGGATTCAAGTTGATTTGTTTTAAGTGCTCATATTTACCACAATCGAGCCGATTGTCATTTTGATGAGACAATTATTCTCGCTGTTAAGGGGAGAAAGACAGTTTAAAAAAACTTCGCGAATAAGCTTGATTCATCCATTGTTGTCTCATTAATAACGTAGATTAATTTGTTAAGGGGAGAAATGACAGTTTAAAGAGTGTGCAGATTGCATACCAACCACTTGAAAATTTATCCCTCAAAGCAATTTATTAAAGTAAGAAAATGCCATGAAATTCTTATCAAAGATTTTAAATGAATAGGCCTAAAGCTCAATGTACTTGATACCAATGTATTGTATTCTAGATAAATTTAGTATGCATTATCTCATTGAGTATTCTTATTAGTTCGAACTAAAATTATATTATTGCAATATACTCTTGAAAGAGTTCACATTTTTGTAGGAGTACTAAAGCCCTATGATGCTATTTGTATATATATGGCTTATATTCGTCATGGAGTTTAAAATGCTCCTAGTTTATTTCAAATACTATATTTTCCTTTTGTATATATTTATTCTTTGCATGACTACAAAAGGCTATTGTCAACTCCCAACAAAATCTAATACTTCCCAAGAACAAGTTCTACTAAAATGCAATTTCTGTAGGCCAATGCCCAATTATATCAACCTCAATTATGGGGACAATCAAATCAAGGCTTACTATCTTATGGGGGTGTTATTCATCAAATGGAGTTATTCGTCAAGAGGAGCTTTCGACAATACGCTATATCAGACATACGTGTGTTGTGTTCTTTTCCCTTAGACCAGGTTTTTTATTCCATTAAGTTTTTCCTAGTAAAGTTTTAGCGATGCAGCATTATGCTAATCCAACATCGTGTCAATGTTTCATAAATGTGGTGCCTGATTTTTTTCCTTCATTAAGGTTTTGTCCTACTGGGCTCTCCACGCAAGGTTTTTTCGTAGCATCATTGATTGGTAAACATCCAAGGGGAGTGTTGTAAATAGTTTTAATTATGTGGTTGTCCACTTTGAGCCAATATGTAATATGTAAATAATGGAGACCTTTTTTTTTTTTTTTTTTTTTTTTGTTAACGTAAATCCTAAGCCTATAAATATTCACTTCAATGAGAAGAAAATACACTAATTTCTCATCCACTTTCTCTCTTGTCTGTCTCCAGTTCTCTTTTACTCTCTACTTTATTACTATAATTTAGAAACAATTTTTCAATTTCCATAATAATAAAAGTTAAAAACTAAATGATTATCAAATAGCCTCTAAATAAAGTTAAATTCAAGAGACACTTGGCTCTCCGAAAAAAGTTACATTATTTCTTTTCACTTGTAAGTGTAAATATATAATTGTATGAAAACAAATAGAAAAAAAGAAAGAAAAGAATTACATGCCTCTTAAATAATAATAGTAAATAAGTAGAGCTTCAGTTTAGTTGTATTGACCTTCACATATACATGAGAGATCTTAACTTCAAATCTTATGAATCGTAAAAATAACTTTCTTTTAAAATTTAATCTTGTCTGCTTTGAGGTTTTTCTAATTAAAAGTTTTAAAGGAGTTGTATTGTAAAAAAAAAAACTTTTTTCTACTAAAACATCGTTTAGTGAAAAAAGTGACTTTCTATTTTTTTTTTCATGAGTAACAATCCAGATGTCAAACAATGAAGCACGTTGGACCGTCGACCTTGAGACATGTTTGGGTGTGGGACCCATGAATCGGGTGAAAGTTGGAAGCATCTGACGGCTGGGATTTGTGGACCTCAAAGTCATGGCCGTGGGTAGGTCGCTCGGGACCCACCAATACCGGCACCCACCTTTCCCGCGATTTTTACTTCTTGTTTTCCAACAACTCCGAGCATAAGGACAACAATATGCTAATTTGATATGATTCTGAGAAAAAAAAGAGAGGATATTTAATATGGATTGTGATGTAGACACACGTTAAGGAACTATTTTCCTTTTTGTCTAATTATTTTCTTGATAATAACTAAATGGAAGTGGAAGTAATTCCAGAATCCAAATTGGTATTTTTGATTAAATTAGAATTAAAGAAATGATTGAAAAGATCGTTAGCACTCTTTTATCATGAAAATTTGAAGGTTCATTCTAAATATTAATGGAGTAAAATATATATAGCGAGCCCTCAAATTTTCATGGTAAATGAACTTTTCTTTTACTTGGAAGAATAAAAGAAATGATTGAGTAATTTGTAAATTGTAATGGATGATATGCTCTTTATTTCGTTTGAGTTTTCGAAAGGATTGTATTCATAATTTCTTCTATATCCTAACTCATTTCTCAACTTTCGGCATGCACCAATTGAGCCAGAAATTCATATCATTTTGTGTCTTTAAGTGATCCTTACTTATAGTAAGACAATATATCCATATAGAAAGAACGAAGAATTAATATGAAAGCTGCTGTGGAAAATTTCATACAATATTTAATCATTCAATTGGGATATTTGGCTTCTGTTTCTTACGGCACTAGAGGAAAAAAGCTCATCTACCACGATCAATGTCCGTGATAGATTGCAATTTACCACGGGCATTGTGCCCGTTAGTAATCCAGATGTGATAAAAAGTCTCATTTTCTACCACGGGTTTTGTTCGTTGTCAAATGCAATATAACCACGGATTGTGCCCATCGTAGATCAAGATCTAATACCACGTGCTATGGCCATTGTGGATTACAAATTGATTACGGCCAATGCCCGTTATAAAAAATTTCTCAAAAAAAAAAAAGATAATAATAATAAATTAGTCAATAAATAAACAAGTACATGTATATAAAGATATTTATATAGAAAATTGCACATTTACTTCATAGAAGTTCACATATTCAAATATTACACTAAAGCTAACGACAAAATGAGTAGTTATAGTAAGAAATACCAAACCACTGAGTTATGCTAGAATGTACCAAAACATGTACAGACCTTGTCTCACACTCAAACAAAACTTAAATCCTAGTTCCAAACTTGATCCTCCAATGATATTCGTCTCCTCTGCACTCGTTTCTTCAAGAGGACAAACATCTCCAGAAAGCCAAATGCACACTTCATAAATGTAATAGTTGATATTTGAATTGTAAACCCTCGTGAATTTGAACAACCAACCACCTATGAGATAAACAAGGGAAAATATAAAGCTTGGAAATAAAAAACTCATGTCTCAAGAACATCATATACAGAAAAATTCAAATCCACAAAGTCATTTACACAAAAGGCAAGCAATCATGATCCAAGTAAGTACATGGTGTCTGTCGAAAATAATTGATCGCTAGAATTCAAGGTTCCTTTTTTATTTCAAACCACCCACCATAGATTGACTTTCTTACTAAAAGAATTTTGTGACATGAAACATAGCAGTGAAAATGTAGAAGAGTTTTGTGACATGAAAAATAACCGTGAACCTTCAGCGTGTATTGCAGAGCAAACCCCACTCTTCAACTGATTTAGCATAGTTGTAACTGCTAACCAATCTCTAGCAGCACCTAAATTATAAGGACCAATAGGTCAAGGAATGTAACCATTAACACTTCATTTAGCATCATATACACTACATACCAACTCTTGTTCAACATCCAGTAAAGTAATTATCTTTAATTCTCCGACAACAGTAAACACATAAATATAACAAAATTCAATACAAGGACCGAGACTTATCACACCAAAGAAACACATCAACCAAACCCATTATCCCAACTTTAGAAAATCCAACTGTAACATCGAATTTTTGCCCCCACCCTCACAAAACCCTCAAAAGGCACCAATAAAAAATCTAAAATTCATGATCATTTCTAGAATCAGACCTCAAACAATCAATACAATAATCAAACGATCTTACCTCAAAATGCATTTCAAGTCCTCCTTGGTTAAGATTTATCAAGAAAAGCTTCAGACCTTACATCTAAACCAAACATGGGACTATCCCAAACAAAATCAGAACGCAAAGTACAATCAAAATCCTTAAAATCAGTTTACCCAACCCTAAATCTAATAATTTTAAGAAATACTATAGCACCAATTGAGAGAGGAATTGCGATAATACCTAAAGATCGGAGAGAGAGATGAAAGTAAGAGCGTTTCCTCTGTTGGGGGTTCCGAAAGAGAATTACAGGGAAAACTGATAGATTTATACATCAGAAACATGAATTAAAGATGACAATTAAAAGGGGAAGAAAAAAAAAAACCTTTTTGAGGGCTTTGATTTTGACGACGGTTTTGATTTCCACCGGAATGAGGCCTGTCGGTCTATCTATTTGCAGCGAGGGAGAGGGAAAGGAGTGGGAGTGGACGGAACAGCTTAATTTTAACTTTTTACTAACTCCTCGCATCTATTTTCTAGTAGTGTGAAATTTGAAAGATTTCAAATTTTGGGAAATTTTCGAAAATTTCCTAGTCCCTCCTTCTGATTTTGTTTTTTTTAATTTTTAAATAGTGTGCGTAATTGCACCACATTTAATGTCCGTGTCAGATAAAACAAGGCGGTTTGATTACTAACAAAATTGACCACGGTTAATATCTGTGGTGGTTTAATATTTTCATAACGTGCTAATTAAGACAGTGGTAGTAAATTATTTTATTATAACGGGTCATTACTTGCCTGTTGTAAAACACTGTTATCTACAACATGCTGACTAAGTCCGTGGTAAATGGTAACTTTTTATAACGGGCACATAATGTCCGTGGTAAAATTGATGTGGTAAATGAGCTATTTTCTTGTAGTGCGGGCTCTAATTTGTCTATTTGGAAATATGATATAGAACTGGCGTAACAATTTAACTATATTGGTTGCCTAGGAGTTTCGTTACAAGGAAATAAAATCCCTGAAGTTCTACCCTCACCTCATGCCATCCATGTCCCATTTGACCTAAAAGTCATGAGGGCCTCACTAGATCTCTTCTTTCGTTCATTAACTTGAAGGACCTTTCTTATTTTATACCATCACACACACACACACATATATATGTACAAGGCTGGACTAATCTTGTTATCAAAGTTCTACCCTCACCTCATGCCATCCATGTCCCATTTGACCTAAAAGTCATGGGGGCCTCACTAGATCTCTTCTTTCGTTCATTAACTTGAAGGACCTTTCTTATTTTATACCATCACACACACACACCACACACACACACACGCGCGCGCGCACACACACACACATATATATATATATATATATATATATATATATATATATATATGTACAAGGCTGCACTAATCTTGTTATCAAAAGTCAAACGATATCTAATGAAGTCCACTCTTTGAAACATGATATCACATATTTGAACAATACTTGGCTACTCAAAGATGAGTAGGAACTCCTACTTAAAAATTTTAGTGTTTTAATCGCGGAGCTTTGTGCTTATGATCAAAACCGTTCATACTATGAATCACATTGTAAAGATCATCTCTGCAAAAAATAAATTAAAACTAAAGTCGTTTAGTCAATTTATTGTAACAAATACATAGACGGTTCATAATGCTTTTACCAATACCGTTCATTTGTTTTTAAATAGTTTGATGACTAAACGACCTTAGTTTTAAAGGAAAACTAATGAAAAGGGCTTGAAAACTTTGAGTTTTAACGATAAGGACAAAATAAAGGGTAAAGTGAATAATACCAGGATTGACTTTTTAGTGTAAAAATGTGGTTTTTCGTTAAAGTGAACAGTACCGGGAGCTTTTCGTTAAAGTTCCCTAGTTTTAATTGATTTTTTGCAGAGGTGATCTTTATATGGTGATTTATAATACGAACGGTTCTAATTATAAACACAAAGTTCTATAAATTGACAAGGAACAATTTTGGGAAATTTTAAGTAGGAGTTCTTACTCATATTTGAGTAGCCAAGTATTGTTCCACATATTTTAGCATGAAAGTTTCGTTGACGTTTAATGAATTGAAACTTATTCAACTTGTTTTGTCTTTGTTCTGGATGAATCCCACTGTAATTACCCTTAATTTATCTTCTCTAATCTCTATTGGCCATGCTTCAACCCTTCCCCTCGAAACAGAAAACTTGATGAATGATGAGTTATATAAAACTAAAAAGGAAAGATACAAAACCTTTTGGATTAGGTACATCAGATCACAGCCAAGGATTAGTAAACACTTCTAATTAAATAATTATACAATGTGATTGTGATACCGTTCTGCTTAATTAAGGCCATAATTAATTCAAGTAGCTAGGGTTTCCACCAAATCCTTTCGGTGGCTGAGTCGACATTTCCAACCTGAAAATGACATTAAAAATGCCGAATGATCAATATTTTGACATGACACATATGCCATTGACTCTCATTGTTTAGCAATATTTATGCATTTAATTATGAGAAATGCTAAATAAACTTTTTTAAAGTGAGACTCTTTATATAGACTCTCCGCCATATTATGTTTTTACGCATGAGAATTGTACCGAAAACATGAGATGACGGAGAGTCCATAGAGAGTTCTACTTTTAAGAAGATCTCCTTAGCATTTATCAATTTCCAGATATATAATTAAATCCTTAAGTCAATGTGACTATAACATTCATCGGCGCGTATGAGTTAGTAGTTGAGGAAACTTAATGCATGCATAATGAAACCACTTAATTAATCTGGACATCTTCCAAGAAATCTAGCTATATTTTTATGATTGCATTTTTGCTCACCACCATTTAGTATGGTGTATGCTTACCATCATATTTATCATCATTAGATGAGTTTGAATTTTGAGATTTGTGCTTATCCACTACACGAATCTCAAAATTTAAACTCATCTAACGGTGATAAATAGGGTGGTGAGCATACACCACACTAAATGGTGATGAGCAAAAATGCTCCCATATTTTTTTATCATTAGTTGACGTGTACTGAACTACTTTTTTATAGTAGCAAATTTACCGGGTAAATACATGATCGGATAATAATTGTAATTGGAGGTGATGAAGTATCTAGTTGCAATAGTTTACTAGGGACGTTGAATGGTCACTATAGTTGGGTTTACACAAAACAAATAAGATTAGGGATCCCATAAGATTAATAGTATTTTGTAGTCTACTGGTTTTGACCTCAGTTAGGAGTGAAAATTGCTTTATGAAGAGAAATTATTTTTATTGAGCTAACTAGAAAATGAAATATGCATCAACTTATGCCAAAATATGAAATTCTTGTTTGACCCAAACCAAATTTTCTAAAAGAAAATAGCCTTTTGAGTGGTGAAGGTAACGTTGGATTACCATTTTCTCACATCTTAGCTTCAGGGACTTGGAGATCATCGTAATGTGATTAGAGAGTGGATTAGAATTTTTATTTCTTGTTATGAATCTGCAAAACCTAATCTTCGTTAAAAGCACGTTAGCTTGACTATCGAAATGTTTTGGGGTCTCAGATCCAACAAAAATTAAAGCTTCAAGTCTTGAATGTTGTAACTGAATTTGTAATACATAAGAGCTTGAATTTTTGTACAAATCAATCGTGACAGTCTAACTTTTAGGTTACAGGACTAATCCACCTTAAATATTATATATTATGATCAAGAGGTTTAGAATCATAAAACGGTACAATGATATATTACGATAATGATAGGGCAACAACATGATCAAATTCAATGAATCGGCCATGTATATGTTATTTAGAATCCAACTATATCTGTCTATCCACCTCCATGAAGAACAAGAATACATTTTGGGGTTGACTTTTTAATTAGAAATGTATTTAGGTCAACTACGCACATCTTGTTAGTTGGGTTTGCGCCCTACAAATAACCAATTCCAATTGCATTACCAAGACAAATATATTATTAGGAAACTAGTTAATGGGTTTGATAATCAAGATGATTAATACTGTTACGAAGTACATATATGTGATGTGTCAGTCACAGCTAGCGGCCGTACGATTGAATTAGCAATGCACAAGTTGGACATATTTAGAGTCGAATAAGAATCCTCTCCGGATCCTCTTTGTGAGGATCCTGAGAATCCTCTTTGTGAGGATCTCGATAATCCTCTAATCACATCTGTTCATCGTATATTGTGTGGTCAATTTTCGTCATATACTGTTTATATTTAATTTAAATAAAAAGATTTACAATAATTTCTGACCACACGATATAAGATAACGAATGTAATTGGAGGATCCCAAGATCCTCACAAAGAAGATCCAGAGAGGATCCTCATTCATTCAAAGTCCCCCACAAACTGTATACTTAGTTTAATTAATAACACTCATTCATATATGGCACTTTACCATAACAAAAAATAATAATGTTTATGTATTCTGATGGAGGTTTGATCTCCATTGATTTCTCGCTTTCCTAGCATTTAACAATTCAACCAGCGCTGTTCTTTTGTCGGAAAAAAAAATTAATATCAGTCAATTCAAATGTTGTTTAGCAATAATTAATCAAAGGGGTATGGTGGCCGAATCTTGTTGCCCTCAAATAAGGAATGTTCTCTAATGGGGGCCATTAATTATGCAAATTATTTGGGTCTAATAGCAATACGCATCTTCTTTTCTTTTCTATTTCATCAAATTCATGCATGTGTCTCCATTTCGTGCAGATACCACTATTTAATTTGTTAGATTCTAAGTTTCATCAAGCGTGCTTTTGTTTGTTGCGGTAGTCTTGATGTTCCTGCCACCAGTTTTTTTAATCTTTCTTTTTATGAATTACTTTTTGGCATACCTTGTAGAATTGGTTTTTTTATTTTTTTATTTTTATATTTTTTATGGGCTGGTCATTCAGGTTTCATTTGGGATGTGCTTTTCTATAAAATACTTTACATATAAGTGTTTTGATTAAAAGTGTTTTTATTATAAATACGCTAAAATTTTATTAAAATTCAAAGTTTTTGTGTAAAAGCACTCGAAAGTGCTTTAATGGAGAACATATGGCCATGATTCTCCATAAAGGAATTCAAAGAGCCATAAACACTTCTAATTTAGAGCATCTCCACCTATTAGTGGAGGGCAATGTGGATTGGAGGACAAGGGCAATAAATTTGTCCTTACTATTCACTCTAAACAGTAAGCAGTGAATTGACTGTAAGTAGTGAACACTTAGTGTGTCCCAATGTACACAAGTATAGCTTCCTTCTATAGATTTGGATCTATTTTCTTTATCGGTCAGGTTCTGTTAACCTGGATGAGCGAAAGGTTAGCTGAGTTGATTCAAAGATGCACATGTCTGGCAAGGCGAACAAGGCATGTGACTTGGGCCTCATTTTGAACCAAACCTCATATTTTTTATTTTCATACCCTTATTTCATATATGATGTGCCGCAGATTTATACTGTTAAGGAATTTGCTGATGGTAGGAAGACCTCTTTGCCTTTTCATCTTTTAACCTCTGTGCATTAGTTGGGACGGTTCTGAAGATTAGCGTAGCAGGACTCCTAATGGGAACACTAATAGAAATCGACAGGTCCATCCAAAGCCACATTGCAAAGCATGCACCCTTGTTTTGTGTTAATCATTTTACTGCAAAAGGAAAGTTTAGTCCTTCCAAGGAACTTGTTGAACCTCTAAAGCAATGGATAATTAAGTCTTCTTTACCTTGCTTGGAGGGATGGACAGCCATGATTAGGGCTGGAACACATCCAAATCCATGCTTGTATTGTAAGGAAGTAGGTCATTTAGCCGAAACTGACTGATGTTTGAATCTCATAGTGGCATCTTTTTCAAGGCCAAAATTTGATGCGTTAATTTTTGTGCGGGGAAGAGTGGGTGGAGAAAAATATTTTGCTACATTTTGCAATGGCTTTTGAGACCTTTTGCTTTGTTCCAATAAGTGGGATGGATCATGCATGGATCCTTAATTTTTGGGAGGGAAGTCGATATGGGCCTTCATAATTGCACCCAAGTTTTTTCCCAAGTGGGGCCGTAATAGCGACCTTTTTTTCCAGTTTCTAAATATAGCAAATCTTTGATCTGAATAGTAAGATTCTTTCTCTTCTTAATCTCTCTCCTTTTTTCTCTCATCTTATTTAAACGGGTACGATTAAGTCACGTCAACATCTTATTTTGAATTTTTTATATAAAGTGTGAGAGGAGAAAAATGGAGGATATAATAATAGGAGGTGAGAGAATCCTACTCCTTGGTCTGATTGTTTTACATTCTGCAATTTCATATGGGTTTTGTTTCAAGTGTCAACCACATGGAATGGCAGTATTATCCATTCTGTTTGGCTTCAACACAAATTCCCATGTTTTTCTCACCCGTTTTAGATATCCAGTACTCTTCTCTATTGCTAACTGCCTATTTATAGAAACTTTGCTCCCAAGAAATGTTGAAGTTATGAAATGACAATAAGTACACGAGTCGTTATTTGTGCATGATGAATTTTTAGAGTGCTAAAAGTATTCTTAAGCGTATCTGTTGTTTGTTGAGTACTATAATTTGATTGGAATTGCACCTTTCAATTGAATTTCGTATAAATCATCGAGATCAATGTGGTAGGAGAAAAAGAAAAATAGAAACTTATCTTCGCTGATCAAGAACTACAAAAGTGTTGCAGCTACCAGATCCGTAACTAACTGGGTCACTTACTCCAACCAGGCTTTAGATGGGTCCCAATTAAAGAGTAGAAATTGAAGATGACTTTCCTTGTCTCAGGCCACATTTTTCTTATAATTAGACAATACTAACTTTTTCGCACGCGCATACAAATAATTATTTTTTATTTTTATTTATAAATACACATTTGCAAATATGCTTTTCATTATAGCTCTATACATATTGGTTACGATGAGTGAATATGAAAGAGTGAATAATATAA